>CM064071.1:14309584-14697084 GCA_032594955.1 Panicum miliaceum | reverse complement strand
GATAAATGGCTGCCCAAGGAAATTTTAGTAAGAAGTTCTATAAAGTAACTTGGAGTTTTGTTGGATTGCAAATTTATCGTGAAATATTGTTTGTTGTTTCTATCATTAAAATCACTCATAGATATGCATTCATATAGAATCTACTACTCTCGCTGATGGAACGTACGAGCTGATCCCCGAGCCCGAGAGTGAGCAACGTGAAGCTCGGATCAATCTAATTGAAGTCGTCGAAGACCCGAGCCCAAGGCTAGCACTGCTCCGGAAGGCAAGCCCGGGAGCATTACCCCTATTTTTAAACTTATGCAACTTTTATTTATATATGGTATTGTGCATTAACTTTGTAGAAGTTGATTGAAACCCTAGATGCATGATCCTAGGTACCTATGATATGAACACTAGTCTGTGTTGGTCGCTAGATTTCCATGCTAATAGGACTCCAATAAAAGTGGAGTGATTTCCTGTCACTCGTGAGATATAGGAGTTGTTTGTTTACTTATGTTGGAATTATAAGGTCGATGGACGGGGCTTGGTGCGATATTCATGTTGTTGGTTGATGCCCCATCTGTGTAGTGAAAATGGCTAAGGTCGCAGTGTGCGGTAGCGGTGGTCAAGTTTTTGAACGTACTAACCACATGCCGAGAATATGGTAATCGGTAAGCTTAAGTACCTGATTGGACCGAGGCGTGGAACATACCACCCCACCATCTTGACTTCATTCCCATGCGGCCACATGGTGAGTGCAGAGCGCAGCTCTGTACTCGAGGGCGGTGGCCATGTTCCGAGAAATGGCAATAAGGGGAAAAGCCGCACGTGTGACTCTGTGAGTAACCACATGACGTGTGTTTAGGTTTCCCTTGAAAGGTTAAGAAATTAGATTCGAATCATCCGTTTCTCACGGCCATTGAGATTGCTTGACCCTTTTACCACATGGAGTAAGAAGAAGAACAATGATGATGATTAATATTGTTAGTTGCTTAATTTAATTGCTTCCACCATGTGTGATGTTGGATAGATGCTCATCTAATCAAACTAGAATCTTGAAGCTAAAATCTGAAATTAAGCACCTACTCTTTGTTACTTTTCAGCAAAAACAAACTCCTCAAGCCAAAAGCCTTGCATGTTTAGGAGTCGGCTAAGTACATACCAATAGTCGGGTAAGCCTTGTTGTGTATTAGTATACTCAGCCTTGCTTGTGGCTCTGTTTTCAGGTGGGTCTTTTGAGGACATGATTGCTGGTTTGACTTGGTCATGTTCACTTCCTCCTAGTTGATCGGTGGAATGGGATGCGTCCCGGCTAATGATGATGATGCTAAGTGATGTCATGTACGGGCATCGTCATGACATCTTGTATCGTGGATTAGAACTATCGTTTATTTCTGCTGCATTTGAACTCTGAAGAACTTGTTTTATGATTTTTGAACTTGGTTTGTAATAATAATTCATGTTGAACTCTGTTATGTAAAATTTGTGGATTGTTGGAATCTCTGGGCTCACCTTTGTGTGGGTTGTGAGTATGCATTGTTTCGATCGAAATTCCAGTGGTTGCATTGGGATGTTACCCGACAGACCAATGAATTACTCCGTTTGAGGTGCGTGTTAGCCGAATTGCCTGTATGGTGATGGTTAGCGCACTTGAGCCTGATTAATTTAGGTGGTTCTGCCATAGCTGGTATCAGAGCCGAAATGCATACACCAGCGAGTACAACAAGCCTTAAACAAATATTTTCATAAAACTTGACCACAAAAATTGAGTTTGAAAAATACGTTGGTTTCTTAAGGATGACGCCTAGTTCGTAAAGCCCTAGGGGATGATGGGAAGTAACTAGGTGGCTATCTTAACTATATTATATATAACTGACTTCCAACATATGACTTTCTGTCAAAACTTACTTTATGTACAACCGACCTTTAATTTCAATAACGACGCACTCATCGCTAAGGTCAGAAGGTAAGGATCCTCAGTCAACTGAGAGAGCTTGACCATGACATCGGTGACGCGAACCGAACCCTGCCCTCAAGCAGTGGCTTACTTGAGGTGTTGCCAATATACCAACTATTCATTGATTACATTGGGAGTAAAATATGCTATAAGTACGGTGGCTTCGACATACGGACGTCCCGTAAGGCGATTTATACGCGAAGTGAATACGTTACCCTGGTAACGTAGGTAATGTATGGGGACGCTTTCGTGACTGCTAGCATGAAAGGTTCAATTTATATTCTGTCAATCATCTGCAGGTACACTAACCGTGATTACGTTAAGCTAAGAACGGTTAGAAAAATTCGGCTAGTTAATATAGGGAGAGCCGTAAATTGTGTCATGCCACCGGTGCTAACCCCATAAGTCCAAAGTTATTTGGCAATTGTTTTATTTTGCGAGGATGGATAGGACGTGCATGCATCTTGTCACATTTAAACTAAATCAAATTGGTCGTGAAATGGTTGAGAACGATAAGGTTTACACTTGTGCATGATTATCAATCACATAAGGCTTATCTAGAAATCTGTCACTTTCTGCCATATCTAGGAAAATGAATTTATTGGATATAGAAAATGATCTTTTCTGTGGAAGTGCACACTAAGAAATTTTCTCCAAAACTTTTCTATTACATGCTGCCAAAATTTGGGAATTTTTGGATTAGAACTCAGTAGGCAACACTAGAAACTTCCACACCTCAGTCTTTCTGCCTGTTTTGAGCATTTCTGTCACCTAACTTTTTCGACCCTCTTAGAGAAGTCTTCTGCATAAGTGTTAAATACAAAAGTTGTTTAAAACTTGATCAAGCACCTACTGTAAAAATTTTGTAATTTTTTGACAAGTAAATCTTCTCTTGGGACCAAACCACTAGCTGGCTGTCCACTGTAATTTCTAGGTAGACAGCAAGAGAAATCTTTAAGGAAATGACCGTCTTAGAGCCTGATCTAGCCAAAATGTTGAACAGAATAAGATGTGGAACGTTACCATAGGAATGTTATGGTGAAGTTTGAGAATTTTTCGATTACTCAATTTGGAGTTATGGAGTTTTGAAGTTGCTTCCAGAAAAATTGGACTTCTATTGTCCAGTTTATATATCCTACAGCAGAATTTGTCGAACTTTTTAACCCTTGAAGAAGACTCTTATGAGCAACAAGTTGAATAACAAAGTTATAAGGACTTGCCTGAACTAATCACTGACAAATTTCAGCACTATTGGACTATTATAGTCAGATTTATAGGCAAAATACTATAGCTTGGCCTGCTGAAAAACAGCTAAAACAGAGGAGCAAAGAATGAATTTTTCGACCATCGTAACCATCGATTTGGCTTCTGAGTTGAATACCAAAGTTGCAGCTCTCTAAATTTCCTAGTCACTGCTGAAATTGAAAGGATTTGTATAAACAGACTGGGAGTTATGAATTTTCTTATAAAGAGCGGTATTCTGTCCACAGCATATCTATGATCCTTTGAGTTCTAAATCTTTCCGCACTTATCCGATTAAGCCGTGGAAGCATTGTGGATCACTTAGCTAATGAAAAACTTCCACATTTCAGATGATTGGAGTGACACGTGGTAATCCTGATGGCTTTGGGAACTCGAGTGGTAGCAGATCGTAACAGCCACCACCGCCCAACATGGCTGAAATGATGGCTGCCCAGACCGAATTGCTCCGCCAGCTTGTCCATGGGTAGCTGGCATTTCAGCAATTCCAGCAGTAGCAGCCCATTAGCGGGGTGGGCACGATGTCCACAAACCTCAGGGTACGGGCTATCTGGACTTCTTGAATACTCAGCCCCCTCTGTTTCACCAGACGGAGGAACCTCTGGATGCAGACGCTTGGATTCGCACCATTAAATCCAAGTTTTCTCTACTTGTGGTGCCATGTTCTGCACCAAACAAGGCTCATTTTGCCGCGCAGCAAATTCGCGCTACGGCGCACCTTTGGTGGGAGAACTACTTTGCCATGCTCCCAGCTGATCATGTTGTCACTTGGGATGAATTCAAGAATGCCTTCAGAGCCCATCACATTCTAGAAGGGCTCATGGAAAGGAAATTGAATGAATTCCTAGCTCTCACTCAGGGTACCTGCACCGTACTCCAGTATGCCTAGGCTTTCAATAACCTTTGTCAGTACGCGGGCCATCACGTTGACACCGATGCTAAGAAGCTTGATCGCTTCCGTAGAGGCCTTAGTACCAAGATCAACGACCGCTTGAACCCCATCAAGGTAGACACTTATAATGAGCTGGTTAACTTGGCCATCACTCAGGAAGATTGCACCATGGCTCACCGAGCCGAAAAGAAGAGGAAAGCACCAGCTGGGCCCTCTAGTGCTCCACCATAGAGCTATCGCTTAGTGTAGAATGCTACGCCCAAAGCTCCTCAGAAGGCCCCTCAACAAGGGTGTTGGGTTATCAGGCCCCCACAGCAGCAGGGCATCACACGTTCCCCTGTTCCTCAGCAGACTGACTCAAGGCCGAATGCCCCACCTCCAGTTCATCCTAGCAACGCAAATCGTTGCTTTAATTGTGGGAGTTCTAGCCACTTTGCTCGAGAATGCCCCCAGCCTAGGCACCCAAATCAGGGGCAAGGTTCTAATCAGAACAATAAGAACAAGGGAAAAAGACAGATTGTTCAAGTTTGGCAGGGAAGGATCAATTTCACTACACTTGCTGATCCTTCAGAAGGTGCACCAGTGATGTCGGGTACATTCTCTATCCACAACAAGCCTGCAGTTATATTATTTGATTCCGATGCATCACATAGTTTTATTAGTGCAAAATTCTGTGCAAAAATGGGATTTGACTCAGTCACACAAAAGGATCATATATGATATCAACACCGGGTGGTAAAATTGCTTCCAACCAAATCATAAGGCACATACCGATCAAGTTGGGTGGTAAAACTATCGAAACCAACCTTATCATCTTGGCACTTGAAAGCATGGACATTATTTTGGGGATGAATTGGATGACTCTGCACGGAGTTACACTAGATATTTCTTCACAAGCTATTGAAATAAATTCACCCAGTCACGGAGCCACCATTCTTTACCTACCATTCCAGGAGTGCATAAATTCCAGTGCTTTCACGATGGAAGGAGTCAAACTAAAAGATATCCCAGTGGTATGCGAGTATGTGGATGTTTTTCCGGATGACTCACCAGGAATGCCACCGGATAGGGACATAGAGTTTATCATTGAATTGCAACCAGGCGTTGCACCTATCTAAAAAAGACCCTATAGAATGCCACCCAAAGAGTTGGCCGAATTGAAAATACAACTACAAGAACTTTTAGATAAAGGTTTCATTCATCCAAGTACATCACCTTGGGGTTGGCCAGCCCTATTTGTGAAGACAAAGGATGAGAGCTTGAGGTTGTGTGTGGACTACCGACATCTCAATGCGGTGACAATCAAAAATAAATATCAACTTCCCCGCATTGATGTTCTCTTTGATCAATTAGCTTGAGCTAGAGTTTTCTCTAAAATCGACCTTCTCTCTGGATATCATCAAATTAAGATTCGTCCAAGTGACATTCCAAAGACCGCCTTCTCCACCCGCTATGGATTATATGAGTATCTAGTCATGTCTTTTGGGCTCACAAATGGTCCTACCTACTTCATGTATCTCATGAATTCGGTATTCATGCCCGAACTTGACAAGATTGTTGTGGTCTTCATTGATGACATCCTTATTTATTCCAAGAATGAAGAGGACCATGCTGAGCACCTGCGCATTATTCTCCAACATCGTAGAGACCATCAGCTCTATGCTAAGTTTTCCAAGCGTGAATTCTGGCTGGATAGTATAAAGGTCTTGGGCCACACTATTTCCAATGAAGGCACAGCCGTTGATCCTAGCAAAGTACAAGAGGTGATGGATTGGAAACATCCCACCTCAGTTCATCAGATCCGCAGTTTTCTTGGTTTAGCCGGCTATTATCATCGCTTTATTCTGGATTTCTCCAGAATTGCTAAGCCAATGACTGAACTGTTGAAGAAATGAGTAAAGTTTGTATAGAGTGAGAAATGTGAAAAAGCTTTCCACACTCTGAAGGAACACTTGACTACCGCCCCAGTCTTAGCTCAACCTGATAACACAAGTCATTCGATGTTTATTATGACGCATCTGGCACTAGTCTTGGTTGTGTGCTTATGCAAGATAACCGAGTCATTCCCTATGCTTAACGAGCTCTCCGACCTCATGAACAAAACTATCCTACTCATGATCTCGAGTTAGCGGTTGTCATTCACATCCTAAAGATATGGAGGCATTATCTTATGGGTACTCATTGCAATATCTACACCGATCACAAAAGTCTCAAGTATATCTTTACCCAAGCCGATCTGAATATGAGACAAAGAAGATGGTTGGAATTAATTAAAGATTATGATCTTGAGGTGCACTATCACCCAGGCAAGGCTAATGTAGTCGCGGATGCACTCAGTCGCAAGGCTCATTGCAGTTGCCTATCCACAGAAGCCTATAATGAAACACTATGTCATGAAATGAGGAAACTCAATCTGGAGATGATTCCCCAAGGCACTTTAAATCACATCTCAGTGGAACCAACTCTCCATGATCGAATCATTATGGCCCAATTAAATGATGAGGGAATAAAGATCATCAAGCAAAAGCTCTCCCAAGGGGAGGAGAAATATAAATCTTTCTGCCAAGATAAGAATGGAGTTTTATGGTTTGAAAGTCGCATAGTCGTTCCAAAGAATCATGAGCTCCGCAAACAAATTCTTGACGAGGAACACCTTTCCAAAGTCTCTATTCATTTGGGCAGTAGCAAAATGTATCAAGATCTTAGGCAAAACTTCTGGTGGATTAGAATGAAAAGAGAAATCGCTAAATATGTCTCCGAATGTGACACATGTCAGAGAGTAAAAGCTAGCCACTTGAAAGTAGCTGGTAACTTCAACCTTTGCCTATACCATCATGGAAATGGAAGACATAAGTATGGATTTCATTGTTGGATTGCCAAACACCTCCCAAAAGCACGATTCCATATGGGTTAACGTGGATAGACTCATGAAGACGGCACATTTTATTCCAGTACACACTATCTACACTGCCAAGAAATATGCTGAGATTTACCTCGATCGCATCGTTTGCTTACATGGAGTACCCCAGACGATTATTTCAGATCGTGGTGCTCAATTCGTAGCACATTTTTGGGAACACTTACAAGCTTCTCTTGGCACCAAAATGATTCGAAGCTCAGCTTATCATCGTCAAACGGATGGGCAAACCGAGAGAGTAAATCAAATACTCGGAAACATGTTGAGAGCTTGTGTCATTCACTATAACAAGAGTTCGAACAAATGCCTATCTCTAGCAAAGTTCTCATACAACAATAGATATCAAGAGAATCTAAAAATGGCACCATTCGAACTCCTTTGAGTTGGTCCCAAACTGGAGAACGTAAATTATTTGGACCAGACTTGGTAATCGAGGCAGACGAAAAAGTGAGGGTAATAGAAGAGAACCTTACAGCCGCACAGACTAGACAAAAGAGCTATTTTGACAAGAGGAGAAAGCCCTTGTAGTTCGAAGTTGGTGATCACGTCAACCTTCGTGTTTCACCAACCAAGGGTGTACAATGATTCAGAGTGAGAAGAAAATTAGCTCCTTGATATGTTGGGCCTAATGAAATCACTGAAATTTGTGGACCCGTGGTCTATAGGGTGCGGCTACCCCCTCCGCTTGCAGCCATCCATGATATCTTTCATGTCTATCAAATCAAGAAGTGTATTCGAGTTCCGACTGAAATTGTTGAAAAAAAGAAATATTGGTAGAACCGGACCTCTCCTATGTTGAATATCCTATCAAGGTTCTTGATCAAAAGGAAAGGGTCACTAGAAGAAAAATGGTTAAAATTTACAAAATCCAATGGAGTCATAATAACGAAGAAGAAGCAACATGGAAAAGTGAAACCTATGTAAATCAAAATTTCCGAGGTTTTCTAAACTCAAACAAAGGTACACAAACCCGTGGCCGGCGTTGCCTCCTCGAACAGCTGTGCCACGCCCCTACCACACGCCAGCCCTCTGCATGCCGCGCACTCGCCCAGCGCCCGCACGCCACGGGCCACGCGATGCCGGCCGCCGCGTCCGGACAAGCCAGTTAGTGAGCCCGCCGTCTAGCAAACCGGCTGCAGTAGCCGCCCGCTAACCCCTGACCCCCACAGCGCGATCTCCCCTTTGCCCCAAATCCCTCCTGCCCGACGTGCGCGTGCCACATGGCCGTCGATTCCCGACGACCGAGCCGCGACATGCCGGTGACGCCGCACCCTCGCCGCGGCCGTGCACGGGCCGTTGCCCGGCCTGCCCGAGCTGCCCAGCCGCCCCGCCTCACCTCCCCTCTCCTATGGCGCCTATAAGGCCGCCCGGCCTCCTAGCTCACGCGCCTGAGCTCCCCGTCACCGCCATTAGCGCCGCTGCAAGGAGCCCGCCGTGTAGCCCCACCCTCCGGCCCTTCTCTACCCTAACCGAACCCCAAACCCGCTCGCCCCTGACCCCGTGAAGCTCCCCGACCCGACCTCTCCGGCCCTAACTCACCGGATCGCCGCTGGATCCGAGTTCCCCGGCGTCAGAGGTCCGGCCATCAGGACGCCCCCATCTCCTGCCATCTTCGAGCCCCACCCAAGACCCCAAAAGGTCGCTCACAACATCATCTTGCCTCCTGGCCCCTTGCCCCTCGCCGCCGGCGAGCCTCCTCGCCAGATTTCGGCCAGGAACCACCCAACTCCGCCCAGGGGCCACATTGTAATCTAAATTTTTGATTGAGGGTCCCTGACGCAAGAAACTGGGGGCCTATCTGCGAGACCCTATTTTCTTTTAATTTTCAAAAACAGTGAACCTGTAAATTCGTTTAAAACTTGTAGAAATATAAGAAAACTGCAAACTAAAATAAACCTTGTTCTAGAATATATATGTTGGCAAGGATTAGATCTACAACTTTTGTACAAGGATGTTGGCAAGTTTCAAAATAAACCTTGTTCTAGAATATATATTAGTTTTGTTAGTGTTTATTTGTATCTTCTGTTCTAGGCATGTAATGATAGTGATTTTTGGATAGTAGGTTACCTTCTTGATAAGTAGCCTTGTGTAAATGTTTCAGGACCAGAACATACCTCTAGCTATAAGTTTTTGTTGCATCTTGATTCAATCACTAGCTTGGTAGATCTATTTATTTACCATGTTTTATAATCATGCTAGGGATGAAACTTATATAGTAAGCTCATCTTGTCACATGAAAGCTACAGAAAAAGTTTGGAAGCTTAGACTTCTGTCTAGCATGCTCATATACTTTGTCCATGAATACATCCATTAAATCAATAAAAATAGTTCTGGTGCCCAAAAGAATATGATTTGTTTGCCAGAGAACACATTTGAGTAGTTGGTCATGATAGAAAAGTTTGGAGTTCAGAAGCTCTGTAGATCTGGCAGTAAAAATGAATCTTGAATAATGTAGATATATTTTGCTGTATTTTCTAGGCTCTGTTAGTTGCTTAATAATATCTTAACAATTTGCAGTAGCGTCACTAGAGGTGTGCAAACACGCTGTAAAATTTTGAGGATCAGTACTTGCTTGGTTTGATCTGCATAAATGAATCTATGTTCTAGCAGTAGCTGTTTACTTTATTTTTCATGAAAAATCTGCTTGGTAAAAATGGCTAAAATTTTTAAAGTGAGTTTATCACTAGGAGATGTGCTCTGCATAAAAATATTAAGTACAGAACCTATGTCTAGCCATAGTTAAGAACCCCATATGTTTACTTTATGCTTGCTTGTTGAAAAATAAAATTTCTGCATGTTAAGAAATGAAAAAAAACCCCGGTCACTTAGTGAAGTAAGTAAGTTTAGTTATTACTTGATAAATAGCTGCCCAAGGAAATGTTAGTAAGATGTTATATAAAGTAACTTGGAGTTTTATTGGATTGCAACTTCATCGTGAAATATTATTTGTTGTTTCTATCATTAAAATCACTCATACATGCATTCATATAGAATCGACTACTCTCGCTGATGGAACGTACGAGCTGATCCCCGAGCCTGAGAGTGAGCAGCGCGAAGCTCAGATCAATCTAACTGAAGTCATCAAAGATCCGAACCAAAGTTCGAAAGAGCCCAAGGCTAGCACTGCTCAGGAAGGCAAGCCCCGGAGCATAATCCCTATTTTTAAACTTATGCAACTTTTATTTATATATGGTATTGTGCATTAAGTTTGTAGGAGTTGATTGAAACCCTAGATGCATGATCCTAGGTACCTATGATATGAACATTAGTCTGTGTCGATCGCTAGATTTCCATGATAATAGGACTCCGGTAAAAGTCAAGTGATTTCCTGTCACTCGCGAAGTATAGGAGTTGTTTGTTTACTTATGTTGCAATCATAAGGTCGATGATCAGGGCTTGGTGCGATATTCATGTTGTTGGTTTATGCCCCGTCTGTGTAATGAAAATGGCTAAGGTCGCAGTGTGTGGTAGTGGTGGTCAAGTTTTTGAACGTACTAACCACATGCCGAGAATATGGTAATCGATAAGCTTAACTACCTGATTGAACCGGGGCGTGGAACATACCACCCCACCGTCTTGACTTCGTTCCCATGCGGCCACATGGTGAGTGCAGACGCGGCTCTGTACTCGAGGGCGGTGGCCCTGTTCCGCGAAATGGGAATAAAGGGGAAAAGCCTCACGTGTGACTCTGTGAGTAACCACGTGACGAGTGTTTAGGTTTCCCTTGCAAGGTTAAGAAATTCGATTCGAATCGTCCATTTTTCGTGGCCATTGAGACTGCTTGAGCCTTTTACCACATGGAGTAAGAAGAGGAACAATGATGATGATTAATATTGCTAGTTGCTTAATTTAATTGCTTCCACCATGTGTGATGTTGGATAGATCCTCATCTAGAATGGTTAAACTAGAATCTTGAAGCTAAAATCTTTAATGAAGGACCTACTCTTTGTTACTTTTCGGCAAAAACAAACCCCTCAAGCCAAAAGCCTTACATGTTTAGGAGTTGGCTAAGTATATACCAATAGTTGGTTAAGCCTTGCTGAGTATTAGTATACTCAGTCTTGCTTGTGGCTCTGTTTTTAGATGGGTCTTTTGAGGACATGATTGATGGCTTGACTTTGCCGTCTTCACTTTCTCCTGGTTGGTCGGTGGAATGGGATGCGTCCCCAACCAACGATGATGACGCTAAGTGATGTCTTGTATGGGCTTCATCATGACATCTTGTATCGTCGATTAGAACTATCGTTTCTTTCCGCTACATTTGAACTCTGAAGAACTTGTTTTATGATTTATGTTGAACTCTGTGATGTAAAATTTATGGATTGTTGTAATCTCTGGGCTCACTTTCATGTGGGTTGTATGTATGCATTTTTTTGATTGAAATTCCACTGGTTGCATTGGGATGTTACCCGACAGACCAATGAATTACTCTATTTGAGGTGCGTGTTAGCCGGATTGCCTGTATGGTGATGGTTAGCTCACTTGAGCCGGATTAATTTAGGTGGTTCTACGACATCTATCGTCTATTTCAACAGGATAAAAGCTAATTAAAGCAAACTAAACAGCGAGACTATAGATTAGAGGAATATCAGCAGATGCAAGCCTAATCAAGGCTAGGATAACTGTGACTCCATCAAATCTAGCAAGAGGTCGAACGATGCAGCCTTACAAGACATGATAGGAATTGATAACTGGTAGATGAGCTAGACGAGAAAACAGCGATGCGCCAGTAATCAAAGCCTAGATCACCTGAGGATGGCGATCCTTGCAAGTAAACTGGAGGTCGAGGCGATGCAGCCCTGTTCACCGAAAAAGACGCCGATTATCTACATTACTCCTACTCCTAGGGTTTGGCGTGAGAGCCGAAAAGGTAAATTGAAAGGATAAATTGTGTTGTATTGATCGAGGGATCCTTGGTACAATGGACGGGGGTACATATTTATATCCTAGACAACCTAGCCGATCATAGCACACCAAACTTGCTAAAGAAGAAATATCTATACAGGCTAATATTAAGATACATGGACTCTAATTTCCTTTCTAAAGAATCCTCCTCGATTAAGCTTCTTTTTGATCCATCCGTGCAAGAGCGATCCACATGCGTGATTAACTCGGACTGTTCCCTCTCCTATGTGGGTATGTAGTATATGATTCGTCTATTTCTTAGAGCACGACAGAGGAATCGAATCTTCTTATGGTTCTATTTAAGAATAAGTATGCCATACACCCCGCGGGGATTGTAGTTCAATTGGTCAGAGCACCGCCCTGTCAAGGCGGAAGCTGCGGGTTCGAGCCCCGTCAGTCCCGAACTAGGGTTCAATCAATGGACAAATTCATCTTTCCTTTTTTTCATGGAAATTTTTGATGAAAAAGGGGGGGGGGGGGCAGGAGGCAACATCAAATATCTATGGGGTACCCTTACTTCACTTTTTTTATTTCACATTTCTCAGTAAAAAAAGAACCGTATAGGAATTTTTTTCACTACTTCTGGTTGATAAGGAAAGGCCATCATACGTGGATTAGTATAATTTAGGATATTACTCTATTTTTATGATGATACTGTCCTCATCTTAACTTCCTATTCGACTCTTATGGAATAGAGTACCAGTATTTTACCGGAATCCATACATAAACCATATTCGTTTATTGTTAGAGAATGAATTTCATCTAATTAGTTCCTTTTTGGGGGCACACCCCTTCCATTTTCTAGTTCCAACTTTGTTTGTGTATGTTCAATGAATAATTGGAAAGAATCCACCTTATTCTCACTCCATTTGCCGACTCCTTTTTTTATAGATCTGCTTTCATCTTTAGACCCCAAAAAGCAGATATTGATAGTAACCTAATAAAATAAAAACCAACCAAACGCTCTTTTTCCTAAGTTTAAATATTGGATCCTTTTTATTTAAGATACCCTTTTCTCCATCTCATTTCTACTTCTACTGCTTATTTGGATGTCTATGTGACCCATAGAAAGTAGGTCATATAATACATACATACATAATTGTATGTATAACTATAAGAAAAAGGAAGGGAAATTGGATAAGATAAGAAGGATTTTGGGTTATACATATGGAAAAGCAAAAGTAGAAAAGAATGCAAAATAGAATAGAGGGAGTTTCGAATCCAATCAAAAAACCTATTTTGGTCTTAGTATGGATAAGGGATCCTCCTATGTTATATTATTCCACTATCAACCATAAATTGATTTGATAGATCCAATATTCATAATATTGAATTGATTCAGTATTATCAGAATGCAAGTCCTCCCCTTAAATTTACAGGATACCCCTTTTTCCTCTCTATGGGATTACATCCCGAGTTATTGTGAAAAAAAAATAAAGAGATTATGGAAGTCAATATTCTCGCATTTATTGCTACTGCATTGTTCATTCTAGTTCCTACTGCCTTTTTACTTATTATTTATGTAAAAACAGCCAGCCAAAATGATTAATTGGAATTCCAATTAATTATTGAAGAAATGAAAAAGGGATTAAAGAAAATAAAAATCCAAGTCTTAAATGAAAGGATCCGGTTGGAATCATAAAGTGTGGTAGAAGCAGTTCTTTCTACCACACTTTAGATTCTTTCTATTATATTATCTTGAATCTACTTAGAATCGATTAGTAGATTGAAATAGTAGTCTAATTCAACTGCTTTTTTCACCGCATCCACGGAGGGGGAGAAAAATAATACGCGAATAGAATATAAAAAAGTAAAAGGAAAAAACCTACGAATCTTTCATGCTTAAAAATGGCGCGATATGCTTCAATCGAGATCCTTAAAAAAAAAAGAACATAAAAAATTTTCTAATTATAAGAAAATAGTATAAATGGAAAATGTGCGATATGTTGTGAATAGCTTCGTGTAAGAAAAGAAAGTTTCATTTTCTTATGTATAGAACTTTCTTTTTATTCGCCACTTCTAGTAGAATAGAAATTCTGAATTACTATAATCGCCCTTTCTATTCTATTATACTGGAATAGAACATAGTAGAATAGAACGACTCTTTCTTACTTTCTTAAAAGAGTTTCTTACAAGAGTGAAACAAAACTAAAGAAAGAGAAAAAAAAGTTTGCCAAACTTATTAATGCAAAACGATCAATTAAAGAAAAGAGTTGATACTACAATTCGACTACTCAATCAATTGGTAGTATCCCTAGAGTCCACTCCTCCCCCATACTACTAGCGAAAGAGAAAATGTAAAGACTACCATTAAAGCAGCCCAAGCGAGACTTACTATACCCATGCAAATTATGTCTCCTATTTCTATGAAGGAATTCTTCTACTATTGATAAATAATCATAGTGGAATCAAGGGTACAGAGTCAAAAGGCCATTCTATTCTGCCCTAAGACTATGGATGAATCCGTTAAAGGAATTTACTCCTAACAAATTCTTATATGATTTCTGGTAGAATTGGAGAGCATTAAGTATAAATATGATACATAGCCCTTTCCCTAAAAAAGAGTAGGGGGATGTCCTGAATAGAAGACGCGGGAATAGAGAGATTTTTTCGTCCGTTTGTTACCCTTTTATAAGCAAAGGGCGTAAGAATATACCATAAAATTAGGATAGATAAATATTTATTGGATACCTACCTTACCCATATTTCTTTTTGACCTAAACCCTACAGCCCCGCTTTCTATCTTTCTATGAAAGAGTGAGGAGGCCCTATCCACAACCCCGAAATTTCTTTTTGATCAGCCTATTCAATCTAATTCTCGACAGAATCAGTAGCCTTTACTTTAGTGTATGTAGGTAGCATAAGATGTACGAAGTGTATGTAGTAAGATGTACCATAAAAAAAATGTATGATAATTAGGAAGTCTTGATATTTCTTCGCGAAGTCCCTACTTCAATCTTAGATTGAAAAAAGACTGCTCCTTAGGAACCTTTGGATACGAAGATTTCTAACATCTTAGTCTCGTAGTTTTAAATTCCCGAATCGAATCAATTTAAATTAATAAAAGAATAAGGAAACGCTACCTCATCCCTATTGGTAACCGTTTGGGCCACTGCCGACAAAACAAACCCTAGTTTGAGGATAGAACTATGGTATGGATTCTAAAAATCCAGTATCGCCAGACCTAGTTACTCTCGTGCCCCAACTTATAGAGGTAGGAATTTGTAGGGTTTGATCAGTACTATAATCCTAAGTATTTTATTGATCAGGCGGCACCCAGATTTGAACTGGGGGTAAAGGATTTGCAGTCCCCTGCCTTACCACTTGGCCATGCCGCCAAAAAATCCGATCTAAAATCGAGAAAAAAACAAGTATTCATCCACATTTTTTTACTAAAACCCCTTTTCTTTCTATTCTATTGAAATGACAAAGGAGAAAATCTATTGAGATGACAAAGGAGAAAAAGTGGATTTCCAGTCACAGGCTGCCAAATTCAGAACAAATTAGAACCATTAACTATAATTTAAATTTTCTTTTTTTGAATTGCAGTAGTGAACGACTGGTATTCTCCCCCCCCCCCCCCCCCCCTCCATTATTTTTAATGGTATAAGAAAATTTCATAAATGTTTCCCTAATCTGTATATAGGGAAACTCCAGGTCCAAACAGCATTATTATCTATGGATCCCCCTTATGTACATATCCCTATGGAGAATCGTGCTTTCATTTTTCATAAATATTTTGAATAAAAAAAGAGGGAATTTGCTCTGATATAGATTAGGGCTCGGCCTTCTTGGACCACCTAAGTGCAATTACGATAAAAGAAAGGATATGTAGATAGGTGGATAACTAGATTGGCAAGTACTTAAAAAATAAAGTAAATAAAAAATAAAGTAAATACTTTATTTTAGGATTCTACAACGAAATCCTTTATTTTCCAGTAATTCTCTACTACTACGAATACGAAACAAAAAAGAACCTTCAAATTCTTTTTGAAAATGAAACTAAGCGTGCTATTCTAAATCGAACTAAAGTCAAACTTTCTAGTGCTTATAAATTATTATGGCTTTATCCCTTTCATAGAAAGGAGATAAAATGAGAAATCTTTGCTACCCAATCTTTTTAGAATATCATAAAGTTTAAGTGGCAGAATTTTTTTCTAGGACTGTTTTATCAATTCATTTTTATTCCATTTCTACCCCTGCTAAATTCGAATTTTCGTCGAAATCGTCTCTATTCATATGTATGAAATACATATATGAAATACATATGTGGAGTTCCCTAGAATTTCATGTGATTCAGTAAACAGAATATAGATTCCATGATTGCTAGATTGATCCGTAGGGATTGATGAAGAGTGAGCTGATAATGGAATTTTTCTTCGATAAATAGGAAACTTAAGATTAAAATGCTCCGGAATGGAAATGAGGGAATGTCCACAATACCCGGATTTAGTCAGATCCAATTCGAGGGATTTTGTAGATTCATTAATCAAGGCTTGGCAGAAGAACTTGAGAAGTTTCCAACAATTAAAGATCCAGATCACGAAATTGCATTTCAATTATTTGCGAAAGGATATCAATTGCTAGAACCCTCGATAAAAGAAAGGGATGCTGTGTATGAATCACTCACCTATTCTTCCGAATTATATGTATCTGCGAGATTAATTTTTGGTTTCGATGTGCAAAAGCAAACCATTTCTATTGGAAACATTCCTATAATGAATTCCTTAGGAACCTTTATAATAAATGGAATATACCGAATTGTGATCAATCAAATATTGCTAAGTCCTGGTATTTATTACCGCTCGGAATTAGACCATAAGGGAATTTCTATATACACCGGGACTATAATATCAGATTGGGGAGGAAGGTCGGAATTAGCAATTGATAAAAAAGAAAGGATATGGGCTCGTGTGAGTAGAAAACAAAAGATATCTATTTTAGTTCTATCATCAGCTATGGGTTTAAATCTAAGAGAAATTTTAGATAATGTTTCCTACCCCGAAATTTTCTTGTCTTTCCCGAATGCTAAGGAGAAGAAGAAGATTGAGTCAAAAGAAAAAGCTATTTTGGAGTTTTATCAACAATTTGCTTGTGTAGGTGGGGACCTAGTATTTTCGGAGTCCTTATGCGAGCAATTACAAAAGAAATTTTTTCAACAAAAATGTGAATTAGGAAGAGTTGGTCGACGAAATATGAATCGGAGACTGAATCTTGATATCCCTCAGAACAATACATTCTTGTTACCACGAGATGTATTGGCCGCTACGGATCAGTTGATTGGAATGAAATTTGGAACGTGTATACTTGACGATGACGATATGAATCACTTGAAAAATAAACGTATTCGTTCGGTTGCGGATCTGTTACAAGATCAATTCGGACTGGCTCTTGGCCGTTTACAACATGCGGTTCAAAAAACTATCCGTAGAGTATTCATACGTCAATCGAAACCGACTCCACAAACTTTGGTAACTCCAACTTCAACTTCGATTTTATTAATAACTACTTATGAGACCTTTTTTGGCACATATCCCTTATCTCAAGTTTTTGATCAAACCAATCCATTGACACAAACGGTTCATGGGCGAAAAGTGAGTTGTTTGGGTCCTGGAGGATTGACGGGGAGAACTGCAAGTTTTCGGAGCCGAGATATTCATCCGAGTCACTATGGGCGTATTTGTCCAATTGACACGTCCGAAGGAATCAATGTTGGACTTACCGGATCATTAGCTATTCATGCGAGAATTGATCACTGGTGGGGATCTATAGAGAGTCCGTTTTATGAAATATCTGAGAAGGCAAAAGAAAAAAAAGAGAGACAGGTGGTTTATTTATCACCAAATAGAGATGAATATTATATGATAGCAACAGGAAATTCTTTGTCCTTGAATCAGGGTATTCAGGAAGAACAGGTTATTCCAGCTAGATACCGTCAAGAATTCCTGACTATTGCATGGGAACAGATTCATGTTAGAAGTATTTTCCCTTTCCAATATTTTTCTATTGGGGGTTCTCTCATTCCTTTTATTGAGCATAATGATGCGAATCGGGCTTTAATGAGTTCTAATATGCAACGCCAAGCAGTTCCACTTTCTCGGTCCGAGAAGTGCATTGTTGGAACTGGATTGGAACGCCAAACAGCTCTAGATTCGAGGGTTTCCATTATAGCCGAACGCGAGGGAAAGATCATTTCTAGTGATAGTCATAAGATCCTTTTATCAAGTAGTGGGAAAACCATAAGTATTCCTTTAGTTACCCATCGGCGCTCTAACAAAAATACTTGTATGCACCAAAAACCTCGGGTTCCGCAGGGTAAATCCATTAAAAAAGGGCAAATTTTAGCGGAGGGAGCAGCTACAGTTGGTGGGGAACTTGCTTTAGGAAAAAACATTTTAGTAGCTTATATGCCCTGGGAGGGTTACAATTTTGAAGACGCAGTACTAATTAGCGAACGTTTGGTATATGAGGATATTTATACTTCTTTTCACATCCGAAAATATGAAATTCAGACGGATACGACAAGCCAAGGCTCCGCTGAAAAAATCACTAAAGAAATACCACATCTAGAAGAACATTTACTCTGCAATTTGGACAGAAATGGAGTTGTGAAGTTGGGATCCTGGGTAGAAACTGGCGA
The DNA here is from genome assembly GCA_032594955.1 of Panicum miliaceum. Lineage (NCBI taxonomy): Eukaryota > Viridiplantae > Streptophyta > Magnoliopsida > Poales > Poaceae > Panicum > Panicum miliaceum. The sequence goes on along the minus strand of CM064071.1, from coordinate 14,678,531 downwards.
TATTTTAGTAGGTAAATTAACGCCTCAGATAGCGAGCGAATCGTCGTATATCGCGGAAGCTGGATTATTACGGGCTATTTTTGGTCTTGAGGTATCCACTTCAAAAGAAACTTCTCTCAAACTACCTATAGGTGGAAGAGGGCGCGTTATCGATGTTAAATGGATCCAGAGGGACCCCCTTGACATAATGGTTCGTGTATATATTTTACAGAAGCGTGAAATCAAAGTTGGGGATAAAGTAGCCGGAAGACACGAGAATAAGGGGATCATTTCCAAAATCTTGCCTAGGCAAGATATGCCCTATTTGCAAGATGGAACACCTGTTGATATGGTCTTCAATCCCTTAGGAGTACCCTCACGAATGAATGTGGGACAAATATTTGAAAGCTCGCTCGGATTAGCAGGGGATCTGCTAAAGAAACATTATAGAATAGCACCCTTTGATGAGAGATATGAGCAAGAGGCTTCAAGAAAACTTGTGTTTTCGGAATTATATGAAGCTAGTAAACAAACAAAAAATCCATGGGTATTTGAACCCGAGTACCCGGGAAAAAGCAGAATATTTGATGGAAGAACAGGAGATCCCTTCGAACAGCCTGTTCTAATAGGGAAGTCCTATATCTTAAAATTAATTCATCAAGTTGATGAAAAAATTCATGGACGTTCTACTGGGCCCTACTCACTTGTTACCCAACAGCCCGTTAGAGGAAGAGCTAAGCAAGGGGGACAACGAGTAGGAGAAATGGAAGTTTGGGCTTTAGAAGGATTTGGTGTTGCTCATATTTTACAAGAGATACTTACTTATAAATCTGATCATCTTATAGCTCGCCAAGAAATACTTAATGCTACGATCTGGGGAAAAAGAGTGCCTAATCACGAGGATCCTCCAGAATCTTTTCGAGTGCTCGTTCGAGAACAACGATCTTTGGCTCTAGAACTGAACCATTTCCTTGTATCTGAGAAGAACTTCCAGGTTAATAGGGAGGATGTTTGATCGGAATAAATATAAATTCTTTTCTTATTTCTATTTTATGATTGACCAATATAAACATAAACAACTTCAAATTGGACTCGTTTCCCCTCAACAAATAAGGGCTTGGGCTAAAAAAATCCTACCTAATGGGGAAGTCGTTGGCGAAGTCACAAGGCCCTCCACTTTTCATTATAAAACCGATAAACCAGAAAAAGATGGATTGTTTTGCGAAAGAATCTTTGGACCCATAAAAAGCGGAATTTGTGCTTGTGGAAATTCTCGAGCGAGCGTAGCTGAAAACGAAGACGAAAGATTTTGCCAAAAATGCGGGGTAGAATTTATTGATTCTCAGATACGAAGATATCAAATGGGCTACATAAAACTGGCATGTCCAGTGACTCATGTGTGGTATTTGAAAGGTCTTCCTAGTTATATCGCGAATCTTTTAGATAAACCCCTTAAGAAATTGGAGGGCCTAGTATATGGCGATTTCTCTTTTGCTAGGCCCAGCGCTAAAAAACCTACTTTCTTACGATTACGGGGTTTATTCGAAGATGAAATTTCATCCTGTAACCACAGTATTTCTCCCTTTTTTTCTACCCCAGGCTTTGCAACATTTCGAAATCGGGAAATTGCGACAGGAGCAGGTGCTATTAGAGAACAATTAGCGGATTTGGATTTGCGAATTATTATAGAGAATTCCTTGGTTGAATGGAAAGAATTAGAAGACGAGGGGTATAGTGGAGATGAATGGGAAGATAGAAAAAGACGAATAAGAAAAGTTTTTTTGATTAGACGCATGCAATTGGCGAAATATTTTATTCAAACAAATGTAGAACCAGAATGGATGGTTTTGTGCTTATTACCGGTTCTTCCTCCTGAATTGAGACCCATTGTTTATAGGTCTGGGGATAAAGTAGTGACTTCGGATATTAATGAACTTTATAAGAGAGTTATCCGTCGGAACAACAACCTTGCCTATCTATTAAAAAGAAGTGAATTAGCACCAGCAGATTTAGTAATGTGCCAGGAAAAATTGGTACAAGAAGCCGTGGATACACTTCTTGATAGTGGGTCCCGCGGGCAACCGACAAGGTATGGTCACAATAAAGTATACAAATCACTTTCAGATGTAATTGAGGGTAAAGAGGGGAGGTTTCGCGAGACTCTGCTTGGGAAACGGGTCGATTACTCGGGGCGTTCTGTCATTGTTGTGGGTCCTTCGCTTTCATTACATCAATGTGGATTACCTCTAGAGATAGCAATAAAGCTTTTTCAGCTATTTGTAATTCGTGATTTAATCACGAAACGTGCTACTTCTAATGTCAGGATCGCGAAAAGGAAAATTTGGGAAAAGGAACCCATTGTATGGGAAATACTTCAAGAAGTTATGCGGGGACATCCTGTACTGTTGAACAGAGCACCTACCCTGCATAGATTAGGCATACAGGCCTTCCAACCCACTTTAGTAGAGGGGCGTACTATTTGTTTACATCCATTAGTGTGTAAGGGTTTCAATGCGGACTTTGATGGGGATCAAATGGCTGTTCATCTACCTTTATCCTTGGAAGCTCAGGCGGAAGCCCGTTTACTTATGTTTTCTCATATGAATCTCCTGTCTCCCGCTATTGGAGATCCTATTTGCGTGCCAACCCAAGACATGCTTATCGGACTTTATGTATTAACGATTGGAAACCGTCGAGGTATTTGTGCAAATAGATATAATAGTTGCGGAAACTCTCCAAATAAAAAAGTAAAATACAATAATAACAATTATTATAAGTATACGAAAGATAAAGAACCCCATTTTTCTAGTTCCTATGATGCACTGGGAGCTTATAGACAGAAACGAATCGGTTTAAACAGTCCCTTGTGGCTCCGATGGAAACTAGATCAACGCATCGTTGGGTCAAGAGAAGTTCCGATTGAAGTTCAATATGAATCTTTTGGGACTTATCATGAGATTTATGCCCACTATCTGGTAGTGGGAAATAGAAAAAAAGAAATCCGTTCTATATACATTCGAACCACTCTTGGTCATATTTCTTTTTATAGAGAAATAGAGGAAGCCATACAAGGATTTAGTCGGGCCTATTCATACACTATCTAAATAAGGAAGTTAGATTCGGCGATGCCCCTTTCGGGGGGCATTCCGATTTCGTTAGTCCCATCTTTTTTGCCGCGCAAATCCAGATTGAGATTGAGGAAAGGGAGTAAATTAAGTTTTCGAATCACTGACTCAAGCCCATTGTCAAATCCTACTCAGCAATTGTCGAATCCTACTCAGCCAAAAAAGGGGGTACTTATGTATGGCAGAACGGGCCAACTTGGTCTTTCATAATAAAGAGATAGACGGAACTGCTATGAAACGACTTATTAGCAGATTAATAGATCATTTCGGAATGGGATATACATCCCATATACTGGATCAAATAAAGACTCTGGGCTTCCATCAAGCCACTACTACATCGATTTCTTTAGGAATCGAGGATCTTTTAACAATACCCTCTAAAGGATGGTTAGTCCAAGACGCGGAACAACAGAGTTTTCTTTTGGAGAAACACTATTATTATGGGGCTGTACATGCGGTAGAAAAATTATGCCAATCCGTTGAGATATGGTATGCTACAAGTGAATATTTGAAACAAGAAATGAATTCGAATTTTCGAATAACGGATCCTTCTAATCCAGTCTATCTAATGTCTTTTTCAGGAGCCAGAGGAAATGCATCTCAGGTACACCAATTAGTAGGTATGAGAGGGTTAATGGCGGATCCTCAAGGACAAATGATTGATTTACCTATTCAAAGCAATTTACGCGAGGGACTTTCTTTGACAGAATATATAATTTCCTGCTACGGAGCCCGAAAAGGGGTTGTAGATACTACTGTACGAACAGCGGATGCTGGCTATCTTACACGTAGACTTGTTGAAGTAGTTCAACATATTATTGTGCGTAGAAGAGATTGTGGTACTATCCGAGGTATTTCTGTGAGTCCTCAAAATGGGATGACGGAAAAACTTTTTGTCCAAACACTAATTGGTCGTGTATTAGCAGACGATATATATATTGGTTCACGATGCATTGCTGCTCGAAATCAAGATATTGGAATTGGATTAGTCAATCGATTCATAACTGCCTTTCGAGCACAACCGTTTCGAGCACAACCAATATATATTAGAACCCCCTTTACTTGCCGGAGCACATCTTGGATCTGTCAATTATGTTATGGGCGGAGTACCACTCATGGGGATCTGGTCGAATTGGGGGAAGCTGTAGGTATTATTGCAGGTCAATCCATTGGGGAGCCAGGGACTCAACTAACACTAAGAACTTTTCATACTGGTGGAGTATTCACAGGGGGTACTGCCGACCTTGTACGATCCCCCTCGAATGGAAAAATCCAATTCAATGAGGATTTGGTTCACCCCACACGTACCCGTCATGGACAACCTGCTTTTCTATGCTATATAGACTTGGATGTAACTATTCAGAGTCAGGATATTATACATAGTGTGAATATTCCGTTAAAAAGCTTGATTCTAGTGCAAAATGATCAATATGTAGAATCCGAACAAGTAATTGCGGAGATTCGTGCCGGAACGTCCACTTTGCATTTTAAAGAAAAGATACAAAAGCATATTTATTCTGAATCTGACGGGGAAATCCACTGGAGTACTGATGTTTGCCATGCGCCCGAATATCAATATGGTAATCTTCGTCGATTACCAAAAACAAGCCATTTATGGATATTGTCAGTAAGTATGTGCAGATCCAGTATAGCATCCTTTTCGCTCCACAAGGATCAAGATCAAATGAATACTTATTCTTTTTCTGTTCATGGAAGAGATATCTTTGACCTATCAATGGCTAATGATCAAGTAAGCCATAGACTCTTGGATACTTTTGGTAAAAAAGATAGGGAAATTCTTGATTATTTAACGCCAGATCGAATCGTGTCCAACAGTCATTGGAATTTTGTCTATCCTTCTATTCTTCAAGATAACTCGGATTTGTTGGCGAAAAAGCGAAGAAATGGGTTCGTCGTTCCATTACAATATCATCAAGAACAAGAGAAAGAGCTAATATCCTGTTTGGGTATTTCAATTGAAATACCCTTTATGGGTGTTTTACGTAGAAATACTATTTTTGCTTATTTTGATGATCCACGATACAGAAAAGATAAAAGGGGTTCAGGAATTGTTAAATTTAGATATAGGACCCTAGAGGAAGAATATCGGACCCGAGAGGAAGAGTATAGGACTCGAGAGGAAGAGTATAGGACTCGAGAGGAAGACTCAGAGGACGAATATGAGAGCACAGAGAATGAACATAGGACCCGAGAGGGAGAGGGCGAATATGAAATCCTAGAAGACGAATATAGGACTCTAGAGGACGAATATGAAACCCTAGAAGATGAATATGGGATCCTAGAGGACGAATATAGGACTCTAGAGAAAGACTCAGAGGAAGAATACGGTAGCCCAGAGAATGAACATAGGACCCGAGAAGGAGAGGGCGAATATGAAATCCTAGAAGACAAATATAGGGCTCTAGAGGAAGACTCAGAAGAAGAATATGGGAGCTCTGAAGATGGCTCAGAAAAGGAATATGGGACTTTAGAAGAAGACTCAGAGGAAGACTCAGAAGACGAATATGGGAGCCCGGAGGAAGATTCCATCTTAAAAAAAGAGGGTTTTATTGAGCATCGAGGAACAAAAGAATTTAGTCTAAAATACCAAAAAGAAGTAGATCGGTTTTTTTTCATTCTTCAAGAACTGCATCTCTTGCCGAGATCCTCATCTCTAAAGGTACTTGATAAAAGTATTATTGGAGTCGATACACAACTCACAAAAAATACAAGAAGTCGACTAGGTGGATTGGTCCGAGTGAAGAGAAAAAAAAGCCATACAGAACTCAAAATCTTTTCCGGAGATATTCATTTTCCTGAAGAGGCGGATAAGATATTAGGTGGCAGTTTGATACCACCAGAAAGAGAAAAAAAAGATTCTAAGGAATCAAAAAAAAGGAAAAATTGGGTTTATGTTCAACGAAAAAAAATTCTCAAAAGCAAGGAAAAGTATTTTGTTTCGGTTCGACCTGCAGTCGCATATCAAATGGACGAAGGGAGAAATTTAGCAACACTTTTCCCGCAGGATCTCCTGCAAGAAGAGGATAATCTCCAACTTCGACTTGTCAATTTTATCTCTCATGAAAATAGCAAGTTAACTCAAAGAATTTATCACACGAATAGTCAATTCGTTCGAACTTGCTTAGTAGTGAATTGGGAACAAGAAGAAAAAGAGGGGGCTCGTGCTTCTCTTGTTGAGGTAAGAACAAATGATCTTATTCGCGATTTCCTAAGAATTGAGTTAGTTAAGTCTACTACTTCGTATACACAAAGAAGGTATAATAGGACAAGTGTAGGACTGATTCCCAATAATAGGTTAGATCGCAACAATACCAATTCCTTTTATTCCAAGGCGAAGATTCAATCACTTAGCCAACATCAAGAAGCTATTGGCACCTTGTTGAATCGAAGTAATCCATCTTTGATGATTTTGTCGGCATCCAACTGTTCTCGAATTGGTTTATTCAAGAATTCAAAGTATCCCAATGCGGTAAAAGAATCCAATCCTAGAATTCCTATTCGAGATATTTTTGGGCTCTTAGGCGCTATTGTACCTAGTATATCAAATTTTTCTTCATCTTACTATTTATTAACACATAATCAGATCTTGTTAAAAAAATACTTGTTCCTTGAAAATTTGAAACAAACCTTCCAAGTACTTCAAGGACTTAAATACTCTTTAATAGACGAAAATAAAAGGATTTCGAATTTCGACAGTAACATCATGTTAGAGCCATTCCATTTGAATTGGCACTTTCTCCATCTTGACTCGTGGGAAGAGACATCGGCAATAATTCACCTTGGACAATTTATTTGTGAAAATGTATGTCTATTTAAATCGCACATAAAAAAATCAGGTCAAATTTTCATTGTTAATATGGACTCCTTTGTTCTAAGAGCAGCTAAGCCTTATTTGGCCACTATAGGAGCAACTGTTCATGGTCATTATGGAAAAATCCTTTACAAAGGAGATAGGTTAGTTACGTTTATATATGAAAAATCGAGATCTAGTGATATAACGCAAGGTCTTCCAAAAGTAGAACAAATCTTCGAAGCGCGTTCAATTGATTCACTATCGCCGAATCTCGAAAGGAGAATTGAGGATTGGAACGAACGTATACCAAGAATTCTTGGGGTTCCCTGGGGATTCTTGATTGGAGCTGAGCTAACCATAGCCCAAAGTCGTATCTCTTTGGTTAATAAGATACAAAAGGTTTATCGATCCCAAGGGGTACAGATCCATAATAGACATATAGAGATTATTATACGCCAAGTAACATCAAAAGTAAGGGTTTCCGAAGATGGAATGTCTAATGTTTTTTTACCTGGGGAATTAATAGGACTATTGCGAGCGGAACGAGCAGGGCGGGCTTTAGATGAATCGATCTATTATCGGGCAATCTTATTGGGAATAACAAGGGCTTCCCTGAATACCCAAAGTTTCATATCTGAAGCAAGTTTTCAAGAAACTGCTCGAGTTTTAGCAAAAGCTGCCCTACGAGGTCGTATTGATTGGTTGAAAGGCCTGAAAGAAAACGTAGTTCTGGGGGGGATTATACCTGTTGGTACCGGATTCCAAAAATTTGTCCATCGTTCCCCACAAGACAAGAACCTTTATTTTGAAATTCAAAAAAAAAATCTATTCGCGTCGGAAATGAGAGATATTTTGTTTCTCCATACAGAATTAGTTTCTTCTGATTCTGACGTAACAAACAATTTCTATGAAACATCAGAAGCCCCGTTTACCGCTATTTATACGATTTAAGTATACATAAAGCAATTTTTTTTATTTTTACTTTAATTTAAACTATACTTTTGACCTTAGAATGCTAACAGGTCCGATTTTAGATTTTGTATTTTAATAAGTAAAAGAAGTCAGTTAATTCATTAAGGCTATGTTTATACCGTGTATCAATGGTCAATTCTGAGTAGAAGGTTCCATGGGAACAATTATTATTTATTTCAAGCTATTTCGGCTCTTTCTTAATCTTCAAAAAGAAATTAATTCCGTAATGGTAAGACGAAAAAAAAGAAAAAATAAAAAGGAAGTGTGGAAAAAATGACAAGAAGATATTGGAACATCAATTTGAAAGAGATGATAGAAGCGGGAGTTCATTTTGGTCATGGTATTAAGAAATGGAATCCTAAAATGGCCCCTTACATCTCGGCAAAGCGTAAAGGTACTCATATTACAAATCTCGCTAGAACAGCTCGTTTTTTATCAGAAGCTTGTGATTTAGTTTTTGATGCAGCAAGTCAGGGAAAAAGCTTCTTAATTGTTGGTACCAAAAAAAGAGCAGCGGATTTAGTAGCATCAGCTGCAATAAGATCTCGTTGTCATTATGTTAATAAAAAGTGGTTCAGTGGTATGTTAACGAATTGGTCGATTACCAAAACTAGACTTTCTCAATTTAGAGACTTAAGAGCAGAAGAAAAAATGGGAAAATTCCACCATCTCCCAAAAAGAGATGCGGCAATCTTAAAGAGAAAATTATCTACCTTGCAAAGATATCTCGGCGGAATCAAATATATGACGAGGTTGCCTGACATTGTGATCGTCCTTGATCAGCAAAAAGAGTATATAGCTCTTCGGGAATGTGCCATTTTGGGGATTCCTACTATTTCTTTAGTCGATACAAATTGTGACCCAGATCTCGCGAATATATCGATTCCTGCCAACGATGACACTATGACTTCAATTCGATTAATTCTTAACAAATTAGTATTTGCAATTTCTGAGGGCCGTTCTCTCTATATAAGAAATCGTTGATTAAGAAAAATAGTGAATTCTTAAGCAACTGCGTAGATTTATAGGATCAGTTACTATTCTTTTTTGTTTTGCATAGATAAAATAAAAGAAGGAGAATATTGATATATATTAGGGAGTATTGATATATATTATGATCTGATGTGATTTCTTGGTATCCTAAATATAAATAAGATTAATACTTCAAGTTGCTGAGTTGAGAAAGAGATGCTTGAATCAAAAGAATTCCTTTTTTGAAGTTCAATTTTTATCAGAGGACAATATGAATATTACACCATGTTCCATTAAAATACTCAAGGGGTTATATGATATATCGGGTGTAGAAGTAGGCCAACACTTCTATTGGCAAATAGGAGGTTTTCAAATTCATGCCCAAGTACTCATCACTTCTTGGGTCGTAATTACTATTTTGCTAGGTTCAGTTATCATAGCTGTTCGGAATCCACAAACCATCCCGACCGACGGTCAGAATTTCTTCGAATATGTCCTTGAGTTTATTCGAGACTTGAGCAAAACTCAGATTGGAGAAGAATATGGTCCCTGGGTTCCCTTTATTGGAACTATGTTCCTTTTTATTTTTGTTTCGAATTGGTCAGGTGCTCTTTTACCTTGGAAAATTATAGAGTTACCTCACGGGGAATTAGCAGCGCCCACGAATGATATAAATACTACTGTTGCTTTAGCTTTACTAACATCAGCGGCATATTTTTATGCGGGTCTTAGCAAAAAAGGATTGAGTTATTTTGAGAAATATATTAAACCAACCCCAATCCTTTTACCCATTAACATCCTAGAAGATTTCACAAAACCATTATCGCTTAGTTTTCGACTTTTCGGAAATATATTGGCAGATGAATTAGTCGTTGTTGTTCTTGTTTCTTTAGTCCCCTTAGTAGTCCCTATACCGGTCATGTTTCTTGGATTATTTACAAGCGGTATTCAAGCTCTTATTTTTGCAACGTTAGCCGCAGCCTATATAGGTGAATCCATGGAAGGTCATCATTGAATTGACTAGTTTTCGAAATAGTCTTTTTTTTTAGCTTAGCCCAATTCATGCATGATTCCGGATAATCCTCTTAGTTGGAAAACTAAATAGTTCGAAATGCGTATGAATATACAACCTAGAGTTGTAGGGGAAAGAATAGACTATATTACGGAAGAGGTAAAGTATATATGCATTCAGGGGGGGGCGGAGTCAGATTAGATCTATATCCTTAATGCCTATAAGACAGTCATCTTTTGTGCGGCTTTCTAAGGAATGATTTTAGAATCGGATTCCATAGAAAATGAGAAAATACGCAAACAAAATAGAAGAAACAAATGTATATGGGATTTTTTTTATTCCTAAGTTAGATTCATTATCTAATCCGATATATAGAATTCCCTTCTATAGGGAACTGGATTCCATATCTAGTTCTATGCAGCATATTGTTATCAATTGTATATCTTGATTCCTATTGGATTTGGATTAGTTCGATTTCAATAGGGGTTCTTCCTGTATTTGGTCTTTTATTGTGTTAGATGAAGGGCAAAAAATGGGAACTCAAGGATATCGAAGAGTAAAAAAAAGGATGGAATGAAAGAGTGATTGGTTGAAAAGAAAGAGAAATAGAATAATGAGAATCATATGGATTTACACAAACCTCTAATGATTAGAAACTAAAAACGAGATCTCGAAGTAATTCGGACGATTTCGATTATCATTTATTTGTACTTATTAGTTACTTCTACCCAATAGAGCTTAGAAGTTAGAAGTAATAATTTCTTGGTTGATTGTATCCTTAACCATTTCTTTTTTTTTTTGACACGAGGAACTCACCATGAATCCACTAATTGCTGCTGCTTCCGTTATTGCTGCTGGATTGGCCGTAGGGCTTGCTTCTATTGGGCCCGGAGTTGGTCAAGGTACTGCTGCAGGACAAGCTGTAGAAGGTATTGCGAGACAGCCAGAAGCAGAAGGTAAAATACGAGGTACTTTATTGCTTAGTCTAGCTTTTATGGAAGCTTTAACAATTTATGGACTGGTTGTGGCACTAGCGCTTTTATTTGTGAACCCTTTTGTTTAATCCTAAAAAAGAAAATGAGTCCTTTAGATTAGATACTTTTTTCTTTTATTTTAGGAATTTTGGGAACATTTCATTTCAACAAAGGAGATTTTTCACAGGTCAAACGAGACCTAAGACTTAATCTAAAAGAAATTATTAGATTAAATCTATTTGCATTAAAAAAAATTGCATTAAAAAAACCGATCAAAAAAGGGCGAGCGAAGTAAGTGATCGAAAAACTTTCTTCTTTGTTCGTCCTATCTATAAGAGGAGAGCATATGAAAAATGTAACCCATTCTTTCGTTTTTTTAGCTCACTGGCCATTCGCTGGGAGTTTCGGGCTTAATACCGATATTTTAGCAACAAATCTAATAAATCTAACTGTAGTGGTTGGTGTATTGATTTTTTTTGGAAAGGGAGTGTGTGCGAGTTGTCTATTTCAAGAATAGATTGGATCTATCCGGCTGCACTTTAGAATATTTTTTAGTATTTTTTTGGATAAATAAGAAAAGGTGCACGATCTCGACGAATTACTTCTGAATAACTTCAGAAATCATATGGAAGAACCGTAGCATTTCGCGACTCATTGGTAAATTTACTTTGATTCTCTATAGACCAATAATGTGAGACCATTAACACGGTTAAAGCTAAACTGCTTGAAGTCTGGGCAAAAAGGGGTACTCTTTCTACAACTACATTAGTATTAGTCTCGAAATTCTTTAAACGGGAAATAGCTAGTGTGGAATTTATCTGATATAGAACACTCATATCGATAAAATAGTTTGAACTATTTACTAGAAGGGCCCAGCCCTTTTTCCAATGCCGAATCGACGACCTATGTATAAAAAAAAAGAGAAATTTTTTGGATTTGAAGAAAAAATAAAAGGAATTGTATCAATTTTGATTTTCCATTTATTTAGTTTGTTTTTCTTAATGAAATTGAAATTATTAACTAACAGAGCAAACACAAATAAAGAAACAACTTTGCTGACCATGATAGATTTTTATCTAGTTGGAAGAGTCCTCTTAATATTCATCTAGTCTTATATAAGTTTGGGTATATAGAAATACAAACAGAAAAGAGAGGATAGAGGATAGGCTCATTACATAAAAAAAAGATATGGAAATAGCCATAATACATAGCAAAAGAGAAAAAAAGGAGCGGGAGAGCCAAATGAATCGAAAGATTCATGTTTGGTTCGGGAAGAGATCATAAAAATTGTAAACTTAATAGCAAGATAATCTACTTTCATTAAAAGATTTATTAGATAATCGAAAACAGAGGATCTTAAGTACTATTCGAAATTCGGAAGAATTGCGTAGAGGGACCCTTGAACAACTCGAAAAAGCTCGGATTCGATTACAGAAAGTCGAACTAGAAGCAGATGAGTATCGAATGAATGGATACTCTGAAATAGAACGAGAGAAAGCAAATTTGATTAATGCTACTTCTATTAGTTTGGAACAATTAGAAAAGTCTAAAAACGAAATCCTTTATTTTGAAAAACAAAGGGCCATGAATCAGGTTCGACAACGGGTTTTCCAACAAGCCGTACAAGGAGCTCTAGGAACTCTGAATAGTTGTTTGAATACCGAGTTACATTTCCATACGATTCGTGCTAATATTGGCATTCTCGGGGCCATAGAATGGAAGAGATAATGAAATTTATTCGATTTTGAACTTCTACTTTCGTTTAGAATTTAGGCATTATTTTTCCCCTTGCTTCCGAAAAAAAAAGATTCAAGAAACACTAATGGCAACCCTTCGAGTCGACGAAATTAATAAAATTCTCCGCGAACGTATTGAACAATATAATAGGAAAGTAGGGATTGAGAATATCGGTCGCGTAGTTCAAGTGGGGGATGGGATTGCTCGTATTATAGGTCTTGGTGAAATAATGTCAGGTGAATTAGTCGAATTTGCAGAAGGGACGAGAGGTATTGCTCTGAATTTGGAATCAAAAAATGTTGGAATTGTATTAATGGGCGATGGGTTGATGATACAAGAGGGAAGTTTTGTAAAAGCAACAGGAAGAATTGCTCAGATACCCGTGAGCGAGGCTTACTTGGGTCGTGTTATAAATGCTCTCGCTAAACCTATTGATGGGAGAGGCGAAATTGTTGCTTCGGAATCTCGCTTAATTGAATCTCCTGCTCCGGGTATAATTTCTAGGCGTTCCGTATATGAACCCCTTCAAACAGGGCTTATTGCTATCGATTCAATGATCCCCATAGGGCGCGGCCAGCGAGAGTTAATTATTGGGGACAGACAGACTGGAAAAACAGCAGTAGCCACAGATACAATTCTCAATCAAAAAGGGCAAGATGTAATATGTGTTTATGTAGCTATCGGTCAAAGAGCATCCTCCGTGGCTCAAGTAGTAACTACTTTCCACGAAGAGGGGGCCATGGAATACACTATTGTAGTAGCTGAAATGGCAGATTCACCCGCTACATTACAATATCTCGCTCCTTATACGGGAGCAGCCCTGGCTGAGTATTTTATGTACCGCGAATGGCATACTGTAATAATTTATGATGATCTCTCCAAACAGGCACAAGCTTATCGCCAAATGTCCCTTCTATTAAGAAGACCCCCCGGCCGCGAAGCTTATCCAGGGGATGTTTTTTATTTGCATTCACGCCTTTTAGAAAGAGCCGCTAAATTAAATTCTCTTTTAGGCGAAGGGAGTATGACCGCTTTACCAATAGTGGAGACTCAATCTGGAGACGTTTCCGCCTATATTCCTACGAATGTAATCTCAATTACAGATGGACAAATATTCTTATCCGCGGATCTATTCAATGCCGGAATTCGACCTGCTATTAATGTGGGTATTTCTGTTTCCAGAGTAGGATCCGCAGCTCAAATTAAAGCCATGAAACAAGTAGCTGGCAAATCAAAATTGGCAGAGTTACAAGCCTTTTCACAATTCGCCTCTGCTCTCGATAAAACAAGTCAGAATCAATTGGCAAGGGGTCGACGATTACGGGAATTGCTTAAACAATCCCAATCAAACCCTCTCCCAGTAGAAGAGCAAGTAGCTACCATTTATACCGGAACGAGAGGATATCTTGATTCGTTAGAAATTGAACAGGTAAAGAAATTTCTGGATGAGTTACGTAAACACCTAAAAGATACTAAACCTCAATTCCAAGAAATTATATCTTCTAGCAAGACATTCACCGAGCAAGCAGAAACCCTTTTGAAGGAAGCTATTCAGGAACAGCTTGAACGGTTTTCCCTTCAGGAACAAACATAAATATAGCATGTCTACTCTTATTAGTATAACTCGTGTTAGTAGAAGAGGAATCATTGAGAAAGATTTTTCATTTGAATCATGCAAAAAAATTTTCTTAGTTTTTAGTATAGTTATTTAAAGAATAGATAGAAAAAAGATTGCGTCCAATAGGATTTGAACCTATACCAAAGGTTTAGAAGACCTCTGTCCTATCCATTAGACAATGGACGCTTTTCTTTAGTATTTTATTCTTTCTTTTACTTTTCTTCTCGGAACAAGAGAAAAAATCAAAAAGTGTTAGACCAAAACTCTTTTAGGAAAGAAAAAAAATCCATATACCATATACAAATGGATGATAGATATATCATAAAGAATACAAATGGAGCGGGTAGTGAGTATCGAACCCGTAACCCCAAGGTTATGAGCTTTGTGAGCTACCAAACTGCTCTACCTTCTTAAACTAAAGAGTGGGGAACTTGTGGATAAAAGGGGGTTGGATACGCCCCTCTACCATATCTATACAAATAGAATAGTCCATTTATACAGAATGGTAAAGAGGGCTCTTCTACGATCATCAATTCGAGAAAACCATACAAATATGAAAGGGTATTTTATCCTTACCAACTGGATCTTGTTGCACCCGGTAACAAACATGCATAAATCATTTCTCGAAGTATGTGTCCGGATAGCCCAAAGTCTCGATAGTTAGCTCTAGGTCTTCCCGTTAAAAAACAACGTCGATGAAGGCGTGTAGGTGCACTATTACGTGGTAGGGATTGCAATTTTTCTTGCATTTTTGTTTTTTCGCTCAAACTCAAAGGGGAAACTTTGCTTCTTATCTCTTTTTTTGAGGATCCACGAATCAAATGATATTTTTTTTCTAATTTCTGCCGCTTCTTCTCCCTCTGAATCAAACTTTTTTTTGCCATAATGTGCCGTTCCTATTATTACCAAGTATATGGTTCTAATCCTAGATGAAAAAATAAATAGAAAAAAAATCTAAAAAGGCGGATCCTACCTCTCCATCAAGAGTAATGAACTAGGTTCTGATACAGTACAAAAAAACAAAAAAAAATAACTAAATTAACCAAACTTGCCTGATGTTGAGGCAATCAAGAAAGCTGCATAAGTGAATATATAACCCACGGAAAAGTGGGCTAATCCAACCAATCTTGCTTGCACAATGGAAAGAGCCACGGGCTTATCTCTCCAGCGAATTAAATTAGCCAAAGGTGTGCGTTCATGAGCCCATGCTAAAGTTTCAATTAATTCCTGCCAATATCCACGCCAGGAAATTAAGAACATAAATCCAGTAGCCCAAACAAGATGTCCAAATAAGAACATCCAAGCCCATACTGATAAACTATTCATCCCAAAAGGATTATATCCATTGATAAGTTGTGAAGAGTTTAACCATAGGTAATCTCTTAACCATCCCATCAAATAAGTGGAGGATTCATTAAATTGTGAAACGTTGCCCTGCCATAATGTGATGTGTTTCCAATGCCAATAAAAAGTAACCCATCCAATGGTATTTAACATCCAGAAAACTGCCAAATAAAATGCGTCCCAAGCAGAAATATCACAAGTACCACCGTGCCCTGGGCCGTCGCAAGGAAAACTATATCCGAAATCTTTTTTATCCGGCATTAATTTGGAACCGCGTGCATCTAAAGCACCCTTTACTAAAATCAATGTAGTTGTATGTAAACCTAGAGCAATAGCATGATGAACCAAGAAATCTCCGGGTCCTATTGTTAAGAAAAGCGAATTACTATTCTCATTAACAGCATTCAACCATCCGGGCAACCATATGCTTCGACCTGCATTGAAAGCAGGGCCATTCGTTGAAGATAAGAGTATATCGAACCCATATGTCGTCTTACCATGAGCAGATTGTATCCATTGGGCAAATATAGGTTCGATCAAGATTTGCTTTTCTGGAGTACCAAAAGCAAGCATGACGTCGTTATGAACATAAAGGCCTAAGGTATGGAATCCTAGGAAGAGGCTAGCCCAACTTAAATGAGATATGATAGCTTCTTTATGGTCTAACATCCTTGCCAATACATTATCTTCATTCTGTTCCGGATTGTAATCCCTAATGAAAAAAATAGCTCCATGAGCAAAAGCCCCTGTCATGATGAACCCTGCAATGTATTGGTGATGAGTATATAAAGCAGCTTGAGTAGTAAAGTCTTGTGCTATGAATGCATAAGCAGGTAAAGAGTACATATGTTGAGCTACTAAGGAAGTAATAACCCCTAAGGAAGCTAAAGCAAGACCTAATTGAAAATGAATCGAATTATTAATTGTATCATAAAGGCCTTTATGCCCACGTCCTAATCGACCTCCCGGAGGAGTATGTGCTTCTAAAAGATCTTTGATACTGTGCCCAATTCCGAAGTTAGTTCGATACATATGACCGGCAATGAGAAAAATAAATGCAATAGCTAAATGATGATGAGCGATATCGGTCAGCCACAAACTTTGTGTTTGTGGATGGAATCCCCCAAGAAGGGTCAGAATGGCAGTTCCCGCTCCTTGAGTGGTACCAAATAAATGATTACTCGAATCAGGATTTTGGGCATAAAGATTCCACTGACCCGTCAGAAGGGGACCCAACCCCTGGGGATAGGGTAATACATCTAAGAAATTATTCCATCGAACGTACTCCCCCCTGGATCCGGGAATAGCAACATGAACTAAATGTCCTGTCCAAGCCAAAGAACTTACTCCGAAAAGTCCTGACAAATGATGATTGAGACGAGATTCCGCATTTTTGAACCACGAAAGGCTTGGCTTCCATTTGGGTTGTAGATGTAACCAACCCCCTATTAAGGATAGCGTAGAAAGAAATAATAGAAAAAGAGCTCCAGTATAAAGATCTTCATTGGTGCGCAATCCAATTGTATACCACCACTGATAAACCCCAGAATAAGCAATATTCACTGGACCGGCAGCACCTCCTCGAGTAAAGGCTTCCACCGCGGGTTGACCAAAATGAGGATCCCAAATGGCATGAGCAATAGGTCTTACGTGTAAAGGATCATGTATCCATGATTCAAAATTTCCTTGCCAAGCTACATGAAACAGATTTCCGGACGTCCATAGAAAGATTATTGCTAACTGCCCAAAGTGAGAAGCAAAAATGTTCTGATAAAGATGTTCCTCAGTAATATCATCATGACTTTCGAAATCATGTGCGGTAGCAATACCAAACCAAATACGACGAGTAGTGGGGTCCTGAGCTAAGCCTTGGCTAAACCTGGGAAATCTTAATTCCATAATGCCTTTCAAATCCTCCTAGCCACTATCCTACTGCAATAATTCTCGCTAAGAAGAATGCCCATGTTGTGGCAATTCCACCCAGAAGGTAATGGGTTACTCCTACAGCACGTCCTTGTATAATGCTCAAGGCTCTAGGCTGAGTAGCAGGAGCAACTTTTAATTTGTTATGAGCCCAAACGATAGACTCAATGAGTTCTTGCCAATAACCACGGCCGCTGAATAAAAACATTAAACTGAAAGCCCAGACAAAATGAGCGCCTAAGAAAAAAAGACCATATGCAGATAATGAAGAACCATAAGACTGAATTACTTGGGATGCCTGTGCCCACAAGAAATCTCGAAGCCAACCATTAATCGTAATGGAACTCTGTGCAAAGTTTCCCCCTGTGATATGAGTTACTATCCCTTGATCACTTATAGTACCCCAAACATCCGACTGCATTTTCCAACTGAAATGGAAAATAACTACCGAAATCGAATTATACATCCAGAATAGACCTAAGAAAACATGATCCCAGGCGGATACTTGACATGTTCCCCCTCGCCCAGGCCCGTCGCAAGGGAAGCGAAAGCCTAGATTTGCTTTATCAGGTATCAGACGGGAACTGCGAGCAAATAAAACGCCTTTCAAAAGTATTAATACAGTCACATGGATGGTAAATGCGTGAATGTGATGGACTAAAAAATCTGCGGTTCCTAATGGAATAGGTAACAAAGCGACTTTGCCGCCTACAGCTACTAACTCGCCGCCTCCCCACATTAAGCTGGTACTTGTTGTTGCACCAGGAGCTGTTATGCCAGGCGCGCCAGCATGGATATTTTGTATCCATTGAGCAAAGATGGGTTGTAATTGTATGGCGGTATCCGAAAACATATCTTGGGGACGGCCTAAAGCACTCATGGTATCATTATGAATGTACAAGCCAAAACTGTGAAAACCCAGAAATATACATACCCAGTTAAGGTGGGATATGATTGCATCGCGGTGTCTAAGGACGCGATCTAATAGATCGTTGTATCGAGTAGTTGGATCATAGTCTCTTACCATAAAAATGGCTGCATGTGCAGCAGCACCGACTATTAGAAATCCGCCAATCCACATGTGATGTGTGAACAAGGAAAGTTGTGTACCATAGTCAGTAGCTAGGTATGGATAGGGGGGCATAGAGTACATATGATGAGCTACAACAATAGTTGTAGAGCCTAGCATAGCTAGGTTAAGAGATAATTGAGCATGCCATGACGTTGTTAGGATTTCATAGAGACCCTTATGGCCTTGTCCTGTAAATGGGCCCTTATGAGCCTCCAAAATATCTTTAAGTCCATGACCAATACCCCAGTTAGTCCTATACATATGACCAGCGATCAGGAAAAGAATAGCAATAGCTAAATGATGGTGTGCAATATCGCTCAACCATAGACCACCGGTTATTGGATCTAGTCCTCCGCGAAAACTAAGAAATTCTGCATATTTGGACCAATTCAAGGTGAAAAAGGGGGTTGCTCCTTCGGCAAAACTAGGATAAAGTTGAGCCAAAAGATCGCGATTCAAGATAAATTCATGAGGAAGTGGTATCTCTTTAGGATCAACCCCAGCATCGAGAAATTGGTTAATCGGTAAAGATACATGGATTTGGTGTCCCGCCCAAGAAAGAGACCCAAGTCCTAATAACCCCGCTAAGTGGTGATTCAACATGGATTCTACATCTTGGAACCAGGCCAATTTGGGAGCAGCTTTGTGATAATGGAACCAACCAGCAAAAAGCATTAACGCTGCAAAAATCAATGCACCGATTGCGGTACAATAGAGTTGTAATTCACTAGTTATTCCGGATGCTCGCCAAATCTGAAAAAACCCAGAGGTTATTTGGATTCCTCGGAAACCCCCGCCTACATCACCATTCAAAATTTCTTGCCCTACTATTGGCCAAACTACCCGAGCACTGGGTCCAATGTGAGTAGGATCGCTTAGCCATGCTTCATAATTGGAAAAAGGGGCACCGTGGAAGTACATGCCACTCAACCAAAGAAAGATAATGGAGAGTTGACCGAAATGAGCACTAAAGACTTTTCGGGAGATCTCCTCCAAATCACCGGTATGACTATCGAAATCGTGAGCATCAGCATGTAGGTTCCAGATCCAAGTGGTAGTATCGGGACCCTTAGCTATTGTTCTTGAGAAATGCCCGGGTCTGGCCCATTCCTCAAAAGATGTTTTTACAGGATCCCTATCCACAACAATTTTAACTTCTGGTTCCGGCGAACGAATAATCATTAAGTCCTCCTCTTTCCGGACAAGACATGCAAAGAGACCCGCCAACTGTCTTTTTATTGAATCTTTGAAAGATAGATATTATGATTAGTCCTTTTCTTTACTATCTACCGTCCTTCTATTTTTTTTTAGTTATTCACTGGAGCAATTATATATTGAAGTCAATCCGACGCAAGTGTTCGGATCTATTATGACATAAGGATTAGGTGCCTAACGGACATTGGTTCTTCTGGAAAATTATTTCCCGACGTAACAAAAAAATATTTTTCTTTACGTTTTAATTTAAGAAGCTAGTGTATTTTTTTTGAGGGTATAAGCCCCTATTTACATCTACTTTCCTTGAGTGAGCATAATATAGATTTTTTTATGCGATTCCAAATTCCAAGATAACTCATTAGAATTATTAATAAGACCATCCTTATATATTAGGTAGGAATATTTAGATTGCCGCCTTTTATGTGCTTTATTACTTCTGTTCCAGAGCCTATCCCTATTATTTATCCTTATGAAATTTATCCTTATGAAATATGATATAAAATCGAAGGCAGAAGAAAGGGATATAATGAAATTCTTGATTTGATCTTCTTACCTAAATTATTTGATTAATGGATCAACAACCAAACCACCCATTTTATGGAAATGGAGAGTGGTCTTATTCAAATTCAAAGCGCTTCGTAATCTTCAACCAGTTCTGTGCTTCAATATAATTTCCCGGAGTAAGCGCTATAGCTTGTTTCCAATACTCAGCAGCTTGATCAAACCAAGCTTCCGCAATTTCCGAATCTCCCTGTAAAATGGCCTGTTCTCCTCGGTCGGAATAGGCAGTTCCTTCCCCTAGAACCGTACTTGAGAGTTTCCTACCTCATACGGCTCAGAAATTGCTATCTTAATTTCCCCTATATTAACTGAATTCGATTTCTCAAAAATAAATCCAATTTCTTCTTGGGTTAAGCAGAAGAAGTTAATTACCTAAGTTTCAAACCCTAATTTTGATCAATAATCAGTTTGATCTTTTCTGCCACCTTCAGAAGAATGAAGCATAGATAGACCTATATCCTTCGTTCCAATTTTCTGAAAGGTAACTATCTCGGTTTCGTTTCTTTCATATATGAAATTTCTATAGAATCCTCGAAAAAGACTTTTTCCCATAAAAAAGAAAAAAGAACTTACTATCTTTGGGATCTGATACTACACCGCTGCTTAATCCCTTAGTGGATCGGCTTTATTACATAAGCGGATTCCTAAATTTTGTCCCATATCGTGGTATAATGAAGCAGTTTTTTTTTAGTTGTATCGACCCAGTTGCTCACTAATTGATCTTTACGGTGTTTTCTCTATCAATTTCAGCTTTATCCATAGAGTAGTATAGGCTCTACTTTCTTCCTATTTTGATTCTCGTGAAGTGTCCTTCCTTCCTACAGCTGATAGGGTAAAATCGTTGTTTTGACGATCCCTATGTAGAAAGCCCTTTTTTCTAGTATTTACTAGAAAATTTCCTCCTTTCTTTTTTTTTCTTCTTTCTATAGTGGAGATAGTCGCACGTAATGACAGATCACGGCCATATTATTAAAAGCTTGCGGTAAGAAGGGGTTTCGTTCTAGCGCCCGGAAATAATATTCCAAAGCCTTTGTATGCTCTCCATTGCTTGTGTGTATAAGGCCTATGTTATATAGTATATAACTTCGATCATAGGGATCAATTTCTAGTCGCGTAGCTTCATAATAATTCTGCAAAGCTTCCGCATAATTTCCTTCGGATTGAGCCAACATCCGTTACGGTCGTTCATTCTATTCAATTCAAAAAATCTCCGTTCCAAAACCGTACATGAGGTTTTCATCTCATACGGCTTCTCCCTTCTGTACATAGTACTAAGCGAAAAATCTATAGAATAAAAATAGAATTAGTCCCATCTCATTATGGACCGAAGGGGGCTGGTATTTTTCCAAGAAATCTCTAGCCAACCTTCCCCCAAGAGGTTTTTCTTAACACCAATGAATTCTATTAATGCTAGAGGAAAGCTCCAAGAATTTCTTTGTTCTCAACGCCTCCTATTTAGAGGAATTAGCCACTTCAACGACCTTTGATGGTTATAAGGGTATCCAAAGTACAAACCTGATGGTTGTTTGCTATCCTAACCATTCTTCCCAACCCTGATACCAATCAGGAAAGGGCTAATTTCTAACAAAGTTTTTCTCTTGTTGATTCCTATTTCGAGGTGTAGTGCTTTTCTCCCCTATGCTGCCTATTGGTACTAGTAGAGTCAGATTGGCCTGTAATACAGAACCTATCCTGTAGGTGTAACCTTTCGCTCAATACTCCAATCTACAATTGAAGCATCTGAGGCCACATCAATCGAGGATACACGACGGAAGGAATTGTTAGTTCACCTCACCTTCCCCAAGCGTGGGTTTCCTTTACAAATTTTCTTCTCTCTATGCGAACCCCCTCTCTTTCTCGTAAGAATGAGATGTAGGTAGGGCTAAAAAAAAAGAAAAAAAAAGAGTCAAATCGCACCATCTCTATAATAAGTAAATGCCCTTTTTTCCCCGGAGGTTGTCGGAATTATTTGCAATAAAATATTGGCTACAATCGAGGAGGTCTTATCAATGAAATTTCCATTTATACGGGATCTAGGCATAATTCCCAACCCATTCTATATAGAATTCTTTTCATTCTATCACAAAATAACATAAAAACAAAACATTCGATTCTTATAAATCGACATATGCTCTAAATGGATAAGAGAGGTATGGGTTTTCCGCTCAGCTCAAATTGTCTTCTTTTCCTTCTGTTTGGACAAGAAGAGATATGAAATATTTGACTAAGACTAGATTTCATTCCACTTTCCTATTTCTCAACAACAACTTCTCTCATCAGCTATTTTGCGTTTTCAAAGTCATTAATTGCCCCATACCCTTTTTTATATTTAGATTGTATGGCGTAACGTACCTTATGCAAATAGAATTCTAGGGTTCCTTTATTTTCTTATGGAATAAGAAGAATTCTTCCATTCTCTTTTTATTTTTGTTTTCCCCAAAGAAAAACTTTTCGAGGGAGCGGAATTCCTAGTAAAAAAAATACTGGATCCTTCCACTTAGATGAAAAGGAATTTTTCCCATAGAGCCGTGGAATCCCCGAGCCGTTGTGGCTGTACTGCAGGAATACGAAAACTCGCTATTCACTCAGTTTATTTTCCATAATAAGATTATGGAGGAGAGATGGCCGAGCGGTTCAAGGCGTAGCATTGGAACTGCTATGTAGACTTTTGTTTACCGAGGGTTCGAATCCCTCTCTTTCCGTTTCTCTTAATTCATCAATGTTAGCAATCACAATGTATCAAATTAAATAACAATTTATTCCAGCAATAATACCTTTATTTAATAGAAATTCTCTATAGCAAATTACTGTGGTATGTAAAATACACATCGAGGAAATAACAAAAAAGAAAAAAGGATCCTAGGGTTAATCTATTTCTGCTAGGTCAACGGGAAAATACGAATTAAGAGCCTTAGGTCAATTTAGTTCGGGGAAAGGGGAAGGGGAAAAAAATTCTATGAACCTTTCCTTTTTTCGTTAAGTTCAAGTCTGGCGAGAGTAATATTCTACAACTAACAACTCATTTACTTTGAGACCGACCCACTTCCTATCTAGAATTTTTTTTACTAGTCCTTTATATTGCAATGTGTCAACCGTCAAATGCTTTGGCAATTTGCCCGGATCAGATGAAGCAATAGAATTTTGAACCAGACGTTTTGATCGTTGGTTATCCTTCGTAGTAATAATATCTCGGGGTTTGCAACGAAAACTTGGTATATCAACTATACGACCATTAACTAAAATATGTCTATGGTTAACTAATTGCCGGGGCCCAGGAATGGTTGAAGCCATACCCAATCGAAAAAGTATATTATCCAAACGCATTTCAAGTAATTGTAGTAAAACCTGACCTGTGGATCTTTTTGCTTTTCCAGCGATATGTACATATCTAAGTAATTGGCGTTCTGTCAGACCATAATGAAAACGCAATTTCTGTTTTTCTTGAAGACGAATACGATATTGCTCTTTTTTCCCAGAATGGAATTTCTTTTTCTCATTACTTCCGGATTTAGGCGTTTTTCTAGTGAGTCCTGGTAAAGCTCCCAGACGGCGTATTTTTTTTAAACGAGGCCCTCGATAACGGGACATGAAGACTCCTTTTTTTTTATTGAAATTTCATTTTACACAATAAATTTCATTCTATTTACATTACAAAATACATCGAAATTCAAACTGAATTAAACTAAAGGATAAGCAGAGTAAAATCTACTAAAAGTACCACAAAAAATGAAGTACCACAAAAAATGGAATTTCATCAACATCCGGATTTTTTGTATATATATTATTTATTTTTATGCTTTGTATCTAGCAAAATTGTAAGGTAGAACGACATAAAAGACCCTGGCTTCCCCATTTAATTTAGAGAAAAAGAGAAATTCTTGTTCATGGAACATCGATAGAGAAAAAAGCCGACTATCGGATTTGAACCGATGACCCTCGCATTACAAATGCGATGCTCTAACCTCTGAGCTAAGTGGGCTTACATAACAGAAATAGTGTAACAAATAGAAATATATATAGGGAATCTGTAAAATGTCAGATCTTAATTATTAATCTTTGTTATTAACTAGTTCGAAATTGGAAGTTCTACTTAGAATTAGTAAAAGAATTAGTAAAAAAAATACTAGAATTTCATAAAGATAAAATTAGCTTGATATGCTTAACTAAATGATATTCTTAAATAGGATTCTAGAATTTATTGAACTTTCTTTTTATTTCTCTAATTCGCAAATGGATTTTTCTATTCTAATAGAATCTATTCCAAATTCTATATTGAATTTGATTTCAGATATTTTCAATTTGATATGGCTTGGACGAATAATCTAATACATATAAAAGAAGAATATATATGAATATTATAATAAAGAGAAAATGCCAAGAGATATTTTGTTTTTTTTATTTGTTAATAATTTAAGGATAAATAGTTCACTAAAGAGAAGATAGAATCATAACAAATGAAATTTCTAATTCAGATTAGAAAACAAAGAATGAATATCAAGCGTTATAGTATGATTTTGCATACTCTAAAAAAGGAAGGAGGAAGGCGGGGGAGAGAAAAACTTTTGGATATATTCATTCCGATTGAATTGCAAATATATCAACGATAGAATCAATTCAATTCTGAATTGCAATAAGCGAGCGGGCTCTCTCAAATAGAGATGAGCTGCTAGACTACGTCGAATAATCAATTCAATGATTCAAAAAAAACTAAGAGATGGATGAAATTATACAAGGAATCCTGGTTTCAAAGAAAAGGAAAATGGGGATATGGCGAAATCGGTAGACGCTACGGACTTGATTGTATTGAGCCTTGGTATGGAAACCTGCTAAGTGGTAACTTCCAAATTCAGAGAAACCCTGGAATGAAAAATGGGCAATCCTGAGCCAAATCCCTTTTTTGAAAAAACAAGTGGTTCTCAAACTAGAACCCAAAGGAAAAGGATAGGTGCAGAGACTCAATGGAAGCTGTTCTAACGAATCGAAGTAATTACGTTGTGTTGGTAGTGGAACTCCCTCGAAATTATAGAAAGAAGGGCTTTATACATCTAATACACACGTATAGATACTGACATAGCAAACGATTAATCATAGAACCCATATCATAATATAGGTTCTTTATTTTATTTTTTAAAATGAAATTAGGAATGATTATGAAATATAAAATTCTGAATTTTTTTTTAGAATTATTGTGAATCCATTCCAATCGAATATTGAGTAATCAAATCCTTCAATTCATTGTTTTGAGATCTTCAAAAAAGTGGATTAATCGAACGAGGATAAAGAGAGAGTCCCATTCTACATGTCAATACTGACAACAATGAAATTTCTAGTAAAAGGAAAATCCGTCGACTTTATAAGTCGTGAGGGTTCAAGTCCCTCTATCCCCAAACCCTCTTTTATTCCCTAACCATAGTAGTTATCCTTTTTTTTCTTTTATCAATGGGTTTAAGATTCATTAGCTTTCTCATTCTACTCTTTCACAAAGGAGTGCTACGGGAACTCAATGAATCTTATGCTATTCATTAAATAGATGATTTCTTTTTTATTTGATAGGATTACCCCGCCCATTTCCAAATTTAGAATGGAATACTTTATTGATTTTTTAGTCCCTTTAATTGACATAGATGCAAATACTCTACTAGGATGATGCACAAGAAAGGGTCAGGATAGCTCAGTTGGTAGAGCAGAGGACTGAAAATTCTCGTGTCACCAGTTCAAATCTGGTTCCTGGCACAGAAAAAAAGGATCTACCGAATAGATATTGATACAAATATCTTGAGATGGATTGGGGTACATATTCATTAATAATATAGATACTATAGAGTAAGTAGACAAATCTCTAAACACTTCTTTTTAAAAAAGGGTTAAAATCTCTGGTTATTTTCTTTCTGGTTCTTTTCTTTATGGTATAAATATAGAAAGAGGGGAGATTAGGTGCCCTTTTCTTTGCATTTCTTATTAATTTTTTATGCCCCTATTCCAAAGAATTTTTTTTATTCTTGCTTATCCTACTTCCCTAGTTGTTCTAAGTAATCCGCGCGGTACAAAGTTCGTGGTAGGAACTTCTTTGAGTCATTGTATTTTTATGTTCATACAAAGGAAACGAATATGTGATTTTCCAAATTGGAAAATCGAAATGAAGCCCTTTTTGTTCAGTCTATCTGGATCTTTTTGTATAATATAATAGGAATTAATTAGAATATAATAAGTATTTCGTTTCATCTAGGAACAGAACGTAAAAATATTCCTTGACTTGAATAAAATCTGGAGTTGTGTTGTATAAGTGAACATGAATTTATTATCATTCAATGAGCATCTTGTATTTCATAGAAATTGGGGGTTATATAGTCCTTACGTAAGGGCCAGCCTATCCAACTTTCAGGCATTAAGATACGTTTAAGACGTGGATGATTATCATAAGAAATTCCCACCATATCATAAGATTCGCGTTCTTGAAAATCGGCACTTCTCCAAACCCAGAAGACAGACGGGATTCTAGGATTATCTTTTTGGGCAAAGACTTTTATGCATACTTCTTCTGGGTTATCTATACCATATTGTATTCTCGTAAGATGATACACGCTAGCTAAAGATCCACCGGGTGCTACGTCATAAGCACATTGGGAACGTAAATAATTGTAACCATATACATATAAAATGACAGCAATGGAATCCCAATCCCCCGCTTTTATTTGTAAAGTCTCTATTCCTCGGTGATCGAAGCTCAAAGATCTATGAACCACCTCATGTTTGACTAGCCAATTAGATAACCAACCCTGCTGCATTGTCTTGATCTCTCCCCCTTTGTATAAATATTTCACATTTCAAATGCAAGTTTGAAAGATTGCACTGCTCTTTCTTTTTCTGCACAAAAGAACCCCTCCTAATTCACTAATTTGTAGGAAGATATTGGACTTTTGGATTTGAAAAGAGTTTCAGAAGATATATCTAAAGTAGATGGTGATTGATAGAGCAATTCTTGTTCGTAAGTTCCAGTGTGAGTACTGCGCCGAACATAAAGCTTGTGACGGGTAGTAAAAGATCTATTTTTCTTTTGACTTTGACATAGAGTTCGATCCTCAACTATTTCTCGCGATATCTTCTTACGAAGTTTTGTTAGGGCATCTATAACAGCCTCTGGTTTAGGCGGGCAACCCGGTAGGTAGACATCCACAGGAATTAACTTATCAACTCCTCGAACAGTACTATAGGAATCCGTACTGAACATTCCGCCTGTAATAGTACAGGCTCCCATAGCAATGACGTATTTCGGTTCAGGCATTTGCTCATATAATCGCACTAAAGATGGAGCCATTTTCATTGTTACCGTACCAGCTGTTAAAATTAGGTCCGCTTGCCTAGGACTTGATCTTGGTACCAATCCATAACGATCAAAGTCGAATCGTGAGCCTATTAATGAAGCAAATTCAATGAAACAACAACTGGTACCATATAGAAGGGGCCATAAACTGGAGAGTCTTGACCAATTCGAAAGATCGTTTGGTGTAGTTGAAATAACGGAATTGGAACTTGTTTGGTCGAGTAACGGAAACTCAATCAAACTCATAATTGTCTCAATGGAATCTTTTCCTTCTTTTTTTTTGTCTGAATATTCAGTTAAGACCATTCCAAGGCTCCTTTTCGCCATGCATAAACTAAACCAACAACTAGGATAAGCACAAAAATGAAAGCTTCGATAAAAACGGATACACCCAATACGTCGAAACTCATTGCCCAAGGGTAGAGAAAGACCGTTTCCACATCAAAAACAACAAAAACTAGCGCAAACATGTAATAGCGTATTCGGAATTGTAACCAAGCCCCCCCCATGGGTTCTATACCCGATTCATAACTAGAAAGCTTCTCTGGTCCTTCACTAGCAGGGGCTAAAAGTCCTGAAATCCAAAATACCAAAATAGGAATAAGGCTTGCTATTATTAGAAATGTCCAAAAAATATCATATTCGTGAAGCAGAAACATAAATGTACTCCCATTAATGTGGAATAGGCGGAACTGAATTAGTCAATTCAAGTTGACATGACATTGTCAATTTATCCAGAACTTCTCTCTTTTCCTCGGTGAAACAAGAATCTGTTTTGCTCAAACCAAAGGCAAAAAGCGGCTTACTTTAGCCTTTGTTTCTTTTGTAACATGTCTCTCCTTAAGGATTCATCCAATGGAATCCCCATTCCCTTTTTTTTTATTTCTCTTCTATTTAGATATGATATAGACCTAATCCTTATACAAAGAAAACTCTTTCGCTTCACTTTGTCTCGCTTTCTCTAAAATCATTAGAAAAAAGAATTGCTCCACCCTTTATTTAATGATAGTCATAGACTATTAAATAAAAAATAAACTACTTACTACTAATTAGATTAGAACCTAATTAAAATGGGATAACTAATGTATGCATCCTAATGAGGAGTAATACTAAAAAAAAAGAACTCTATTTCAGAATTATGAAACAGAATATCTAGTTTTATTATTTACTCTTTCTTTCTTTTTTCTTTCGATTTTTTCTATTTTATTTAAAGTGGATCGATTTAGATAATGTATATATAGTAATATACTTCAAACAAAATAGGAATTCGCAAAATGGAGAAAATCATTGCAGTCATTATAGAAAAGTATAGGGACTTAGAGCATATCCTATTTGAAGGAGGATGGAATTCAAATCAGTTAAGGGACCCTTCCTCCCTTCTATTGATTTGATCAAAATTCTTTTTTCTTTTCCTGTCTCTATGATTTTCCATGAATGGAGCCTATGGTAATGCTTTTATCTCTATTCTATGGCGCAATCGACCGTCGAGTCTATAAACAAGTACTAAATAAGGAAATATGGAAAAAACTATACTAAAGGAAACACAAGATATCCATCCTAAAATGAAAAAAAAAGACGTATATATTAGGGCTATACGGATTCAAACCGTAGACCTTCTCGGTAAAACAGATCAAACGGATTATTATCGAAATGATTCGAACTGTTTCAAAGACCCAACATGCATTTTTTTTTCTGCATTGGGCTATTTCATCAACTGATGTAAAGATCGGTTAATCCGCCATAGTTTTTCTTTATGGAAAAATAATAAGATGGCTCCCTGTGCTCTGATTGATTATTTTTCTTAATATCTATCTAGGAGCAATACCAAAGTGTTTCAAAGGAGGATTACCTTGACTTAGGTCTGCCTCCGGCCTAAATTAAATCAACCTAAGTGAAATGGAGTCTCTATCGTTCCGCTGCAAGAGTTTACTATGAGACTTCATACACCTTAAAGTTCATAGAACGAAAAGAAGTTTTTTGGAGGCCCTTATCCTCATTACGCCTAGCATTGAGTGGGCTGGATATTTACCTTATCAACTAGCAAATCAATAGGGGTTCCATTTGATTAAGCACCTGAATTGGCACCTGAATCGGACTGAACCGACTGTTTGTCAGGCTATTGTTCTCCTATTCTTTCGAATCCATGAAGTAAGACATTGATTTTGCAATAAGTTCAATTATGTTCATTGCATAATAAGTTCCCTTGAAAAGCATTGGCGCACGTGTAAGCGAGTTGCTCTACCGAACTGAGCTATAGCCCTTGTCAGAGATATCTTAACATATAGATAATTTCTTGTCAAGATGAATATTCTCTAATGCCAGAGGATATTCCTTTGATTTACTATATAATATAAACATACCAATAACATAACATAAACATACCAATAATGGAGGGGTATTGCTTATAAAAAGGATTCGATCTATAATCGATCGAAGTAATGGGGCTTCTTTTGTGGTGATAAATTGCCTACTTAACTCAGTGGTTAGAGTATTGCTTTCATACGGCGGGAGTCATTGGTTCAAATCCAATAGTAGGTAGGTAGGTAGAAAAATTACTAGATAGCATTGGGCTTACTTCGCTTCGCTATCTAATAACTTTTTCTACCCTTCTTTCCTTTTTCTTTGTATCAACGAAACCTTTGGATTGTCTTCAATTGGATGGGGGAATCCAATTAACAGCCTCGATTCGTATCCTAGCTCATCTGAGAGCTAGCTTCGCTTCAACCAATTCTTTCGTACCCTCAGCTCTACTCAAGTTAGCTTCGGCTATTTCAAGTGCCTGTTGAGCTTCTTCTGGATCAATATCACTACCGAGTTCTGCATCATTTCCTAAAATGATGATCTCATTATTAACTATTCTCGCAAAACCACTCCACAGAACCGCCGTTAACCATTGGTCGTCGAGGAGGCGTATTCTCAAAGGACCCATATCTACAGCTGTGTTAATGGGGGCGTGGTTTGGTAATACACCAATTTGGCCACTATTAGTAGATAAAATGATTTCTTTCACTTCACAATCCCAAATAATTCGTTTAGGAGTCAGTACATAAAGATTTAATTTCATTTCGTCAATTTGCTCTCCTCTTCTAAGTTTATAGCTTTCGTGCTAGCTTCATCGATGTTCCCCACCAAATAAAAAGCCTGTTAGGATTAGTTGAAATCCCCTAATTGTTTCTGCAAGACCAACATACTTTCCTGGGGAACCGGTAAAAACTTCTGCCACAAATAATGGTTGTGATAAGAACCGCTCGATTTTTCGCGCTCTTGCTACAGTTAAACGATCCTCCTCCGATAATTCGTCCAACCCAAGAATTGCGATAATGTCCTGAAGTTCTTTGTAACGTTGTAAAGTTTCCTTAACTCTTTGCGCAGTTGCATAATGTTCGTTGCCAACGATCCGAGGCTGTAACATCGTTGAGGTTGAATCTAAAGGATCTACTGCGGGATAAATACCCTTGGAAGCCAATCCTCTGGAAAGTACGGTAGTAGCGTCCAAATGTGCAAATGTTGTGGCAGGAGCAGGGTCGGTCAAATCGTCTGCAGGTACATAAACAGCTTGGATCGAAGTTATAGATCCCTTTTTGGTAGAAGTAATTCTTTCTTGCAAAGAACCCATTTCTGTACTAAGGGTAGGTTGATAACCCACTGCGGAGGGCATTCTCCCTAATAAGGCGGATACTTCCGATCCTGCTTGAACAAAACGAAAGATATTATCGATGAATAAAAGCACGTCTTGCTTATTAACATCTCGGAAATATTCTGCCATAGTTAGGGCAGTTAAACCAACTCTCATACGAGCTCCCGGTGGTTCATTCATTTGGCCATAGACTAGAGCTACTTTTGATTCCTCAATATTTTTTTCATTAATTACTCCAGATTCCTTCATTTCCATATAAAGATCATTTCCTTCACGAGTCCGTTCCCCTACTCCACCAAATACGGATACGCCTCCATGAGCTTTAGCAATGTTATTGATTAATTCCATGATGAGTACTGTTTTACCTACTCCTGCCCCCCCAAATAGTCCGATTTTTCCTCCACGTCGATAAGGAGCTAAAAGATCGACCACCTTAATACCTGTTTCAAAGATAGATAATTTCGTATCTAACTCGATAAAGGCAGGCGCAGATCTATGAATAGGGAATGTTGCACTAGTATCTACAGGACCCAAATTGTCAATAGGCTCCCCCAGAACGTTAAAAATTCGTCCGAGAGTAGTTCCACCGACTGGAACACTGAGAGGAGCTCCTGTGTCAATCACTTCCATTCCTCTCATCAACCCGTCTGTAGCACTCATAGCTACAGCTCTAACTCGATTATTTCCTAATAATTGTTGTACCTCACAAGTCACATTAATTTGCTTATCGGCAGTGTCTCGACTCTTGACTATCAAAGCGTTATAAATATAAGGCAACTTGCCCGGGGGAAAAGTGATATCCAGCACGGGTCCAATAATTTGATCAATACGCCCTGTGCTTTTTTCTTCAATTGTGGAAACCCCAGCACGCGAAGTAGTAGGATTGGTTCTCATAATTATCACATAATTTTCAAAAAAAAGGAATTTGTCGAAATTTTTCTTTTTTTTCTTGTTGAATAATGCCAAATCAAATCAAAAAAAATATCCAAAAATCCAAAACTAAAAAGGAAATGAATTAGTTAATTCAATAAAAAAGAAAAGGGGACTAGCACTTGATTTCGTTGCCCAAGCGAATCCCATTCAATCGTTTACTTATGGAATGAGTCCGTTGGAAAGTTCAATCAATCTTTTTTTTTCATATAAATTTTGCCTTTTGTGAAGGATCTGTGCCTACTCTACCTTCCTATCTAGGACTTCGATATACAAAATATATACTACTGTGAAGCATAGATTGCTGTCAACAGAGAATTTTCTTAGTATTTAGGTATTTAGATTCAAAATATCAAAGGGGCCTATTAAGAACTTTCAAAATTTTGAAATAAGGATTAGGGATTGGTTTGGGTTGCGCTATATCTATCAAAGAGTATACAATAATGATGGATTTGGTGAATCAAATCCATGGTTTAATAACGAACCGTGTTAACTTACCATAACAATAACTCAATTCCTATCGAATTCTTTTCCTATCGAATTCCTCTTTTCCTATCGAATTCCTATAGTAGAATTTCTATAGGATAGAACGTACACACGGTGTACGCATTATATATGAATGAAACATATTCATTAACTTAAGCATACTCCTTTTTTTTTAGATTTTTGCAAAGGTTTCATTTACGCCTAATCCATATCGAGTAGACCCTGTCGTTGTGAGAATTCTTAATTCATGAGTTGTAGGGAGGGACTTATGTCACCACAAACAGAAACTAAAGCAAGTGTTGGATTTAAAGCAGGTGTTAAGGATTATAAATTGACTTACTACACCCCGGAGTACGAAACCAAGGATACTGATATCTTGGCAGCATTCCGAGTAACTCCTCAGCCCGGGGTTCCGCCTGAAGAAGCAGGGGCTGCAGTAGCTGCGGAATCTTCTACTGGTACATGGACAACTGTTTGGACTGATGGACTTACCAGTCTTGATCGTTACAAAGGACGATGCTATCACATCGAGCCCGTTCCTGGGGAGGCAGATCAATATATGTATTATGTAGCTTATCCATTAGACCTATTTGAAGAGGGTTCTGTTACTAACATGTTTACTTCCATTGTGGGTAACGTATTTGGTTTCAAAGCCCTACGCGCTCTACGTTTGGAGGATCTACGAATTCCCATTGCTTATGCAAAAACTTTCCAAGGTCCGCCTCACGGTATCCAAGTTGAAAGGGATAAGTTGAACAAGTATGGTCGTCCTTTATTGGGATGTACTATTAAACCAAAATTGGGATTATCCGCAAAAAATTACGGTAGAGCGTGTTATGAGTGTCTACGCGGTGGACTTGATTTTACCAAAGATGATGAAAACGTAAACTCACAACCATTTATGCGCTGGAGAGACCGTTTTGTCTTTTGTGCTGAAGCAATTTATAAAGCACAAGCCGAAACCGGTGAAATCAAGGGGCATTACTTGAATGCGACTGCAGGTACATGCGAAGAAATGATTAAGAGAGCTGTATTTGCAAGGGAATTAGGGGTTCCTATTGTAATGCATGACTACATAACTGGAGGATTCACCGCAAATACTAGTTTGGCTCATTATTGCCGCGACAACGGCCTACTTCTTCACATTCACCGAGCAATGCATGCAGTTATTGATAGACAGAAAAATCATGGTATGCATTTCCGTGTATTAGCTAAAGCATTGCGTATGTCGGGGGGAGATCATATCCACGCCGGTACAGTAGTAGGTAAGTTAGAAGGGGAACGCGAAATAACTTTAGGTTTTGTTGATTTATTGCGCGATGATTTCATTGAAAAAGATCGTTCTCGCGGTATCTTTTTCACTCAGGACTGGGCATCCATGCCAGGTGTTATACCGGTGGCTTCAGGGGGTATTCATGTTTGGCATATGCCAGCTCTGACCGAAATCTTTGGAGACGATTCCGTATTACAATTTGGTGGAGGAACCTTAGGACATCCTTGGGGAAATGCACCTGGTGCAGCAGCTAATCGTGTGGCTTTAGAAGCCTGTGTACAAGCTCGTAACGAAGGGCGCGATCTTGCTCGTGAAGGTAATGAAATTATCAAAGCAGCTTGCAAATGGAGTCCTGAACTAGCCGCAGCTTGTGAAGTATGGAAGGCGATCAAATTTGATTTCGCGCCGGTGGATACCATAGATTAAGTAGATAAAACTAGATATAAAGAAGGTCTAAATAAAATAAAAAAGAAGCAAAATAGAAAAAGAAAAAATCTGTTACGAAATGCAGTAATTCTTCTTTATTCTTCTAATTGATTGCAATTAAATTCGGCTCAATCTTTTTTTTTAGAAAAGATTGAGCCGAATTTAAATAGATCTTGATACGATCATGAGACTTGACAAATCGAGATTCTTCTATTCTATATATCTAGAATATAGAAAGGTATAATACAATAAACAAATAGAGATCAAAATATAGTATTATCATACGATAATGGAATCAAATACGCAGTATTTACAGAAAAGAGTCTTCGTTTATTGGGAAAGAATCAATATACTTTTAATGTTGAATCAGGATTCACTAAGACAGAAATAAAGCATTGGGTCGAACTCTTCTTTGGTGTTAAGGTAGTAGCTGTGAATAGCCATCGACTACCCGGAAAGGGTAGAAGAATGGGACCTATTCTGGGACATACAATGCATTACAGACGTATGATCATTACCCTTCAACTGGGTATTCTATTCCACTTCTACTTTTTAAATTAAAGTAAAATTAAAGGGTATTCTGAAAGAGGTATTTCTTTTATTTTCACCATAGTTTTCTTTTGAATCCAATTTCAAGTTCGATTAGAAGGATAGAAAGGCGATGAGAATGGGAAAAGAAAAATCAAATATTTTTAATTAGTTCCCCTTTTTTGCAATTTTCTTATTATCTATTCCATTCATTTTTTTTATATCTATAAAAAGTATTCTAAAAAAAATAGTATTCTATACAAAATCTTTATTTTGTAAACTAAAAAATACAATAGTCAATATTCCTTATAATAGATATACTTAATTATATCATAAGAATCTTATGATATATTTCGAATAGATAGAAATAGTAAATTTTAATTGAGACACATATTCTATGACAGATTTTAACTTACCCTCTATTTTCGTGCCTTTAGTAGGCTTAGTATTTCCGGCAATTGCAATGGCTTCATTATTTCTTTATGTGCAGAAAAATAAGATTGTCTAAAAACGGCGGGGCCAAATTTTCTTAATGTATTTCCAGGATCATAATACAGATATTTTTTTGTGTAAGTAATATAATATGATAGGGTATGTAGCTCTTTCTACACACAAATGAAAAACGTCTATGGATGCAGATATAGGCTACGAGCATAAATGCATGCCTATGCGTAGCCAAGTATAGCGAGTTTTTTTTAAGTGGATCCACGAATTGAATTCTTTTTGAATAGAAAGTCAATGTATCTAACCAATTATTTCACAGGAGTACTAGCTACTGAAGGCTATTTCAGAATAAAAAAAGTAAAGTAAAAATCATTTAGCTTATTCTCTCAATTTCAATTGACCGCTACTGGATTTAGTATATCTAATATGAATTGGCGATCAGAACACATATGGATAGAACTTCTAAAAGGTTCTCGAAAAAGAGGTAATTTTTTCTGGGCCTGTATTCTTTTTCTAGGTTCATTAGGATTCTTAGCGGTTGGGGCTTCCAGTTATCTTGGTAAGAATATGATATCCGTACTTCCATCTCAACAAATTCTTTTTTTTCCAGAGGGGGTCGTGATGTCTTTCTACGGAATCGCGGGCCTATTCATTAGCTCCTATTTGTGGTGCACTATTTTGTGGAATGTAGGCAGTGGTTATGACCGATTCGATAGAAAAGAGGGAATAGTGTGCATTTTTCGTTGGGGATTCCCTGGAATAAAACGTCGCATCTTCCTTCGATTCCTTGTGCGGGATATCCAATCAATTCGAATTCAGGTTAAAGAGGGTCTTTATCCTCGTCGTATCCTTTATATGGAAATCCGGGGCCAGGGGGTCATTCCCTTGACTCGTACTGATGAGAAGTTTTTTACTCCACGAGAAATGGAACAAAAAGCTGCCGAATTGGCCTATTTCTTGCGCGTGCCAATTGAAGTATTTTGAATACCAATTGCAATTTTTTGCAATTGTAAGGGGATTTTCGAGTATTTATCTAAAGGAAGGCGCAAACGAGGATAAGAGAAAGTTGCTTCTAATTTGTTTTGTCCAAGTAAGATATATGGCATCATATTCTTCCATTTTTATATGAAAGGCCTTTTTTTTATTTCTCTATTCCACTCCATTTAGATCTAAGAAAGAACCCAATACAATGAAATTCCACTAGTATACAAAAAGAGAAATGGATACAAACACAAGGTCTCAAACCTTGTTATAGAATTTTTGTTTCAAAGAAAATAAATATCATATATATTCAGCGAATGAAATAGAGTCGGCAAATGAAGCGGATTCATTAACAACTCAATTTACAGATCAAAAATGAAAAAAAAGAAAGCATTGCCTTCTTTCCTATATCTTGTATTTATCGTACTTTTGCCCTGGGGAGTCTCTTTCTCTTTTAACAAATGTCTGGAACTTTGGATTAAGAATTGGTGGAATACCAGGCAATCCGAAACTTTCTTAACTGATATTCAAGAGAAAAGGATTCTAGAAGGATTCATAGAATTAGAAGAACTTTTTCTCTTGGACGAAATGATAAAAGAGAAACCGAAGACACATGTACAAAAACCTCCTATAGGAATACACAAGGAAATAATACAATTGGCCAAAATAGATAATGAGGATCATATCCATAGCATTTTACATTTCTCAACAAATATAATCTGTTTGGCTATTCTAAGTGGTTCTTTTTTTCTGGGTAAAGAAGAACTTGTCATTTTGAATTCTTGGGTTCAGGAATTTTTCTATAACTTAAATGACTCAATAAAAGCTTTTTTTATTCTTTTAGTTACTGATTTTTTTGTTGGATTTCACTCCACCCACGGTTGGGAACTACTAATTCGTTGGGTCTACAACAATTTTGGATGGGCTCCTAACGAGCTAATTTTCACTATTTTTGTTTGTAGTTTTCCTGTTATTCTAGACACGTGTTTGAAATTTTGGGTCTTTTTTTGTTTAAACCGTCTATCTCCTTCACTTGTAGTCATTTATCATTCAATTAGTGAAGCATAAACTCACTCATTTGATTTCCTAATATTTTTCCTAATATTAATCAAATTAGCATATTTCTTACTTTAGAAAGAAAGCCTTTTCCTTTTTAGCAAAATTCTTTCTATTTCTACCTGCTCAAGGTATTCATCATTCCAGTACAACTGTTGCAGTAGAATGACAACAGACTCGTGTATAGGGAACTAGATTAGCTTAGCTACCTATCTAATTTATTGTAGAAATTCCGGGATCCGCGATTGGACATGGAAAATAGAAATACTTTTTCTTGGTTAAAGGAACAGATGATTCGATCGATTTCTGTATCGATCATGATATACGTAATAACTCGCACATCTATTTCAAATGCATATCCCATTTTTGCGCAGCAGGGTTATGAAAACCCACGGGAAGCAACTGGACGAATTGTATGTGCCAATTGCCATTTAGCTAATAAGCCTGTGGATATTGAGGTCCCCCAAGCAGTGCTTCCTGATACTGTATTTGAAGCAGTTCTTCGAATCCCTTATGATATGCAGCTGAAACAAGTTCTTGCTAATGGTAAAAAGGGAGGGTTGAATGTGGGTGCTGTTCTTATTTTGCCCGAGGGATTCGAATTAGCGCCGCCCGATCGTATTTCTCCTGAGTTGAAAGAAAAGATAGGAAATCTCTCTTTTCAGAGTTATCGTCCCAATAAAAAAAATATTCTTGTGATAGGCCCTGTTCCCGGTAAGAAATATAGTGAAATTGTCTTTCCCATTCTTTCCCCCGATCCCGCTACGAAAAAAGACGTTCATTTCTTAAAATATCCCATATATGTAGGGGGAAACCGAGGAAGGGGACAGATCTATCCTGATGGTAGCAAGAGTAACAATACGGTCTATAATGCTACGTCAACAGGTATAGTAAAAAAAATACTACGTAAAGAAAAGGGGGGATATGAAATATCCATAGTCGATGCGTCGGATGGACGCCAAGTGATTGATATTATACCTCCCGGGCCAGAACTTCTAGTTTCAGAGGGGGAATCGATCAAGCTGGATCAACCATTAACAAGCAATCCTAATGTCGGAGGGTTTGGTCAGGGGGATGCAGAAATAGTGCTTCAGGATCCATTGCGCGTCCAAGGCCTTTTGTTCTTCTTCGCATCTGTTATTTTGGCACAAGTTTTTTTGGTTCTCAAAAAGAAACAGTTTGAAAAGGTTCAATTGTACGAAATGAATTTCTAGATCCTGGGATTTCTTACCATCAAGTTAGAAAAAAGCCTCGATTTCTGGAATTCCTTATTTCTATCTCATGCAAAAGAAGAGGATCCAAGGCAGAGGCGAGAACAATAAAAGGAACAAGTCCTTTTTGTTTTAGGAGGAATTGCGGGTCTTCTTAATCCTCTATTGGGCACAAGAAAAAGGCAAAAAAGCCTTTTTCTTGTGTCGATTCTTCTTTTCTTGTATCGAAGTAAGAATCATTTTTCTTCTTATTTGTTTTGTCAAAGATTACTATTTATTCTTTATTCGGGTCTATCTTTTGGACTTCCTTTGCTTAGGTTCGGGCGCGGTAGTGGACAAACAGAGGGAAAGAAAGTATGGCGGGGGACAAATTTCTTGTGAGCAAATAGAATTGCTTGACTTTTTCAATTAAGTTCAACTTCGAACTTACAGAAATTTTGTAAAAAAAATGTATACCCTCCCATTGAAGGGTGGTTTTTATTTTTAGGCTAGTTGAGTAGTTTTGATTAAGGTTTTATTAGTTTATTACTCTAAACTAAATCAATGATTTGCAGGATAGTTCCTTCATGGAATAAAATACTGGATCCTCTTTCTTGTTGCTTCATAAGAGTGAATCCATTTTATGGGCGAAAGGCGGGGGCTTTAAATCGACCGATGGATTGCTTCACTAACATCATTAACAAACAAAAGAATAAATAAGGGGATTCGAATCATCAGAGCAAAGATTTTCTCTTTGTTATTTTTACAAATAGAAATAGGTAACCAATTTCCAAATTATGGAATAAAATCGCGCTATAACAATAAGAATTCCGCGGGCCCTTTCCGCTCTAATTAGATAAAGAAAGGGGGGTAAGGACCCGCTAAGTTCCTACTTTTTCATGTTTACAAGCTGGATCCTCCGATTACTAAAGAGATGAACCCAATCCAGAATACGAACCGTAAAAGAAAACACCTATTAAACCAATCACAAGAATACCAGTTACAGTACCTATCAGCCAAAGAGGAATTCTTCCAGTAGTATCGGCCATTTCCCCTACTTTCCTCCACATTTTCTCAAGTGGTCATGCTAGAGACAAAAACAGTCATGGATAGTTATAAGGATGGTATCCTTCCAAATGGGATAAGAGAATTCTTACTACTCTCTTTCTTTCTCTCAATTGAAGAAGTAATTGGAAAATAAAACAGCAAGTACAAAAATGAGTAATAAACCCCAGTATAGACTGGTACGATTTAATTCAACATTTTGTTCATTCGGGTTTGATTGTGTTATAGTTCTATAGTTGGAATTTGGTTTATCGTTGGATGAACTGCATTGCTGATATTGATCCCAAGAAAAAAACCGTGGGTACAGCTAATCCGTGAACAGCCAGCCATCGCACTGTAAAAATAGGATAGGTTTGATCTATGGTCATTGGGGGCCTCCTAAAAGGATCTACTAAATTCATCTAGTTGTTCTAAAGAATCAAAACGGTCGGTTATTAATGGAATTCCTTGTCGGCTTTCCGTGAAATACTCGTTTGGTCGAGGACTTCCAAACACGTCATAAGCTAAACCTGTACTGACAAATAACCAACCCGCAATGAATAGGGAAGGTATAGTAATGCTATGAATAACCCAGTATCGAATACTGGTAATAATATCAGCAAAAGAACGTTCTCCCGTGCTTCCAGACATGCTGAGCTCCCCAAATTTTTGTACATTCAAAAAAGGAATTGATTCCGTAAAAGATGGGATCGACCAGTAAATAGAAAATTACTGATATTTCATCCTTGTGAGATTGTCAATTTTGTACCAAAGGTGTATTTTGAGTATACCGAATTAGTATAGCTATCCTTCCTATGGCACAGCAATCCAGTTTTGCTTGGTCCCGAAACAGAATTCCTTTTTTCTCTTCTTTGTTCCTTGTCTATAGGGAAATTACATGTTATTCAAGGCATCAATAGAACCCCACAAGTTTTTGGGTCCTATTTATTTTCATTGTCTTCGGAATAGTAGAATAATTTAATTTGGAATAGCGGCTAAGATCTTGGTAAAACCTAAGTTAATGATCAATAAGATAAAGAATTTAGGAAGGATATTCTCATATTGACGCAATACAAGGATAAGTATATGCAAAATCTATCCCCTTTTTTTTTAGTTAAAAGTTTTATTCGAATCCAACTTTTCCCTTTAAGGAATTAAATTGATTAGCATAAAATAATATCTAATAAATAGAAAATCGAATAGTGGATAATCCGTTATGAAAGAAACAGAATACATTCTTTGAAGAATCAAGATTCGTAATCAATCCTTGTCTTGTTTGTTGGATTAGGTCTAACTTTCTTGACCAAACTGCAAGCATGGAACTTTACGAAAAGAACTTAAAAGAAAAGGATAATTGAAGTAACTTCGAATCAACTTTGGTTGGGCTTCAAAAAACGAATAAAAATAAATAAAAATAAAGTAAATTCAAGGAAGAGTTCCCTTTTTCAGGGGGCCCTTCGGGGGTCGTGGAATGCTTTTCTTCTCCTCTTATTCCATATGGAATACAATGAGTTAAAATAAGAAGGAATAGGGGAATATTTAACTGTTTGCTCCAAAAAGAGGATGAAATCCATCCTATTGAAAAAGAAATAATCCGAAATAGAAAGAACTTTTTTCAAATTAAATTCTTTATTAATCTTTTATTCCAAAATTCCCCCGAAAATCCAATTTCATTTTTCAATATTTTTCAATGGGGTTAGATGATCTAGTTCTTAATATTATTACTTTACTTAACTGACAAATTCCACAACAAATCTCTTGATTCGGCATTAGGGACTCATGTCCCGTCTGATGAATCGATTTTCTTTTACACTTTTGTATCTCACTCTATCTTGTTTTTTAGTATTATCTAAAATAACCGATGAATTATGAATTTTCCATAACTTAGGTAAGTGCTTTACCAACATATGTAGTGTAGTAAAAAAATAAATGGAATTTAACCCCTTCATGCTTACTATAACTAGTTATTTCGGTTTTCTACTGGCTGCTTTAACTATAACCCCAGCTCTATTTATTGGCTTGAACAAGATACGTCTTATTTGAAATGAATTGAATGAATAAGTCAGAAAAGAAGAATCCTTCTTTTGGATTCCTGGCATTCTAGACTCTTTTCCACACTAATTACCAATTCTTTTCTTGGTCATTGAGATTCGTGGATAATTTAGACTATTATTTAGAGATAGATCGTACCTCTTTTTTTTATCCCCTCGAACAAATCGAAATGATTGAAGTTTTTCTATTTGGAATCGTCTTAGGCCTAATTCCTATTACTTTAGCGGGATTATTCGTGACCGCGTATTTGCAATACAGGCGTGGGGATCAGTTGGATCTTTGATTGAGTAATATTTCTTTTTTGATTGACCTCCTCTCTTCTCTGGTCTGGAGGAGGTCAAATTGGAGTTGCAATTCTACTTTGTTTTTTTTAAGTTATTTTACTCTGTTTTGACATAAGATATATGGAATCACGCTCTGTAGGATTTGAACCTACGACATCGGGTTTTGGAGACCCGCGTTCTACCAAACTGAACTAAGAGCGCTTTCAAAACAAAAAGAAAATCCTTTTCTACTCTTACGTGTCTCACGTCCGTATAGTATCCACAAATTCAAGTTATACCCACTTTAATCGATCTCCCCGCTACTGCCCATAAAGAAGAGAGAATTAATAGGTAGGGATGAAGGGATTTGAACCTGTGACATTTTGTACCCAAAACAAACGCGCTACCAAGCTGCGCTACATCCCTTTTCGAAATTGTTGTACAATGCCATTGTACATAATTCCTTTCTTGTTTTCCACATCGTAATTTTCTTCTATTTCTCTATCTATATAGAACTTTCTTGTCATTTCTTGTTTTTGGTCTCATATAATCAAGGAAGGGTATACATCTAAAATCCAGTCGAATTTCACCTAGAAAAGAAGGATTCCTATTCCTTAGTAATGTATAGGAAGAAGGGGTCATCTTTTTTAGGGATAGGAAAATCTCGTCTATTATGATTCATTCTATATATATAGAATATTGATTTTGATTTTTTAGTTAGGAATTTCGCCTAAACAAAAGAAATACAAAGGATCTTGGGCAAGAGTATCTGATCATATATGTATTCCAATACGGAAGGAGGATTTTCAATGCGGGATATAAAAACATATCTCTCTGTAGCACCCGTGCTAAGTACTCTATGGTTTGGG
Organism: Panicum miliaceum; assembly: GCA_032594955.1. Taxonomy (NCBI): domain Eukaryota; kingdom Viridiplantae; phylum Streptophyta; class Magnoliopsida; order Poales; family Poaceae; genus Panicum; species Panicum miliaceum. The sequence goes on along the minus strand of CM064071.1, from coordinate 14,635,713 downwards.
GCTTTAGCAGGTTTATTGATAGAAATCAATCGTTTATTCCCAGATGCTTTGTCATTCCCTTTTTTTTCATTCTAGTTATTCCTATGCGAGAGATAGAATTCTTCGTGACATGACGAAAATTTTCCCTTTTTGAATTCTTTTTTAGTATATGAAGCAAAAAGAAAGAAAAAATGGATAAGGATTGTATCTTTAATTATTTCTCTATTTTTTATTACTTAATTTACGAATTTCAAAAAAAAATTATTCTATTGGATTCGTTGGAGAATTCGAAGAATTACAACAAAATCTTTAGAAATCACATTTTTAGTTAGGAACTTCTATGGATTTTATTCTTCTTCTTTGGATCCAAAATAGAAGAATAAAAGAATAGGTATAAGAATTAAGTTAAGTCGATCCAAAAAGGAAAGGAGGTTCATGGCCAAGGGCAAAGATGTTAGAATCCGAGTTATTTTGGAATGTATTAATTGTGTTCAAAAGGGTACCAATAAGGAATCGACGGGGATTTCTAGATATAGTACTCAAAAGAATCGCCACAATACACCCGGACAATTAGAATTAAGAAAATTTTGTCGTTTTTGTCGCAAGCATACGACTCATAATGAAATAAAGAAATAGGAGCATCGTGTGTTCAATTTTTCCAAAGAACAGAAAGAGTAAGAACTTCTTATTAAATATATAGAACATAGATGGAATACAAAATACAAATCAACTCATCTGATTTTAGGCAGATATTATTTCTTATGTATAGAAGGTTTATATTTATATATATAGTATATGAATCAAATAATATATGGATCAAAGAAAGACTACTTCTTCTGGATCCAAAATTAATAAAATAAAGAAATCCATTTTTTTTCAATTTTTTAAATAAGGAATAAATCATGTATATATCTAAACAACCTTTTCATAAATTTAAGCAACCCTTTCGTAAATCCAAACAAACTTTTCATAAATCAAAGCAAACTTTTCGTAAATTCAAACAACCTTTTCGTAAATCCAAACAACCTTTTCGTAGGCGTTCTCGAATAGGCCCGGGGGATCGAATTGATTATAGAAATATGAGTTTAATTAATCGATTTATTAGTGAACAAGGAAAAATATTATCCAGACGAATAAATAGATTAACCTTGAAACAACAACGATTAATTACTCTTGCTATAAAACAGGCTCGTATTTTATCTTTTTTACCATTTCGTAACTATGAGAATGAGAAGCAATTTCAAGCCCAGTCAATTTCAATAATTACTGGTCCTAGACACAGAAAAAATAGACATATTCCTCAATTAACACAAAAGTTCAATTCCAATCGAAACTTAAGAAACTCCAACCAGAATTTAAGAAACAACAATCGAAACTTAAGTTCCGATTGTTGATGTTTTATTCGAAAGGGTCAGACTCATATATAAAGAAAGTAATCCAGTTTTGATTCTTGTGTTTGTTATAAGAAAGAAAAATGGGAAAAAAGAAATAGTTTTTTTATTTATTGCAACATGCTCGTTGATTCCTACCACTTAATCTTAATTTATTGTATCTTCCCGGAGTTCCCTCTCCGGGAATTCATTTTAAATTATTCCTGTATATTACTTTTTTATCCCTTTAATTGATGGTCTTTATTTTATTGGAAATCGTGTAAAGATTATTTGGATTTGATACAGCTACTTGTGCAAGCATTTTACGATTAAGAATCAATTCTTTCTTGTACAGATTGTGTATTAATTTACTATAACTATCGAATACGTTATATACCCGTGTTGCTGCGTTTATCCGAGTGATCCACAAACGACGAAAATCCCTCTTTTGCCTACCTCTATCTCGATGAGAAGAAACAAAAGCTCTTCTTACTTGTTGAGTAATCATTCGATTAAGTCTTAAATGAGCCCCTCTAAAGTTTGAGGCAAATGAACGCATTTTTGTTCGTCGTCTCCGAGCTATATATCCTCGCGGAACTCTGGTCATTGAATCAAATTAACCTTAATGAATAACTAATGATTTCTCTTCTTTTCTTTTAACCCTCTTTTTTCCCATTAATAACAAAACGGATTATTCCAATATATAAAATATGAATTCCAATGGCTTTTGCTACTATAACCTTCCCAACCATGATTTTTTATTCTATTCTCTTCGCTTAATTTCGCATAGAAATAACAAATTCTAACGATATTAAAAAAACAGTGGGTTCCATCGTTTCTATGGTTCCCCTTTAAACGGCGAGGCCCTCTCTATACACCGGAGCCCTTTCTTTCATTTCATCAAAAGGTATTGTGAACTTGTATAGTTCACATTCTTTGGCTCTACCTATCCATTATAGAGTAAATAGCTCTTTTCACAATAAGAGTTATTCATACAGTGACGGTATTTAATTATGAAAGTTGGCTAAGTAGCTGGCCCTTTAGTCCGTTCTTTTAAGATAAAGGAGCAGAAACCTTTTTCTTTTTATTACTATTTCCTCCGCTTAATGGGAAACCATTTGCTACCAATGGAGGAATTGCTTCTTCCAATCTAGATGATTGGATTTGCACCAAAGGAAACCATAAATTCCATATACCATAGAAATCTAGGATAGAGCTTCTCTATCCTATTCGTTGGTACCGATCATGGATACTTCAAAAATTTTATTATTTGTTTGAATTCATGATCTGAACGAGTCGCACATACACCCTAGCACATGTTCCTCGACGCTGAGGACATCCCTTAAGCGCGGCCGATTTTCTAGCATTTCGTATTGGCTGTCTTGCATTTCTAATAAGTTGTTTAACCGTTGGCATGTCGTATGTATATAGAAAAAATGGATTGGTTTAGATCGATCTTAACCTGATGATTCATCATCATGAAGTATTTCTATTTTCTATAAAATAGCATAAAACCCGAATTTAGGTTTGAAATAAATTTACAAGAAATCCAGCCACTACCAATCCTTAAACATTTCTGGAAACCACACTGGATCAGTATCGCAGTGCTCGTCAATCATTTCATCCCCTACAATATCGACAAGTCCATAAGCTTTGGCTTCGTCTGCTGACATAAAAACATCCCTTTCCATGTCTTCGGATACAACCCAAAAAGGCTTGCCTGTTCTTAGTGCATAAACCCTTGTGATCATTTCGCGAACTTTGTGTAACTCTTCCACTTCTAGTAAAAATTCTGGTGTCCTTGCCCGATAATAAGCACTAGCAGGTTGGTGAAGCATAATCCTAGCGTGAGGGAATGCTATACGTTTGGTGGGTTCTCCTCCAAGCAGAATGAAGGAGGCCATGGACGCGGCTATTCCAAGGCATATTGTATATATATCAGGTGTCACCGTTTGCATCGTATCAAAAATTGCCATTCCTGAGATTAGCCACCCGCCAGGGGAATTTATAAACAAAAAAATATCGCTAATTCCATCTTCTATACTGAGATATACCATCAGACCTGTAATATGATTCATGATCTCACAACGAATCTCTTGACCTAAAAAAAGTGTCCTTTCTCGATACATAACATTGTATAAGTCAACCCAAGTCGCTTCTTCATCTCCGGGAATCCGGTAAGGTACTTTTGGAACACCAATGGGCATATTAGATTAATATTATTAAATTTAAGTAAGAAAACTACACTTTAATATGGAAACGTAAGAATGGAAGAGAAAGAAAGAATCCACAGTTTATTATCTTCATTTTTTTCTTATTCTATAAGAATACTATAGATTCTATTAATACATAGATTGAAAGATTATACATATAAGGAAGGTAAGACAGATTGAATAAAGAAAAAGGAATCCGTGATTCGAATGATAAACAAAGAGGGATTAAGGATCTATTCTTCGTTTTCCCAAATAGCCTAAGCTACCCATTGCATATTGGCACTTATCGAGTATAGAATAGATCTGCTTCTCTTTCTTCTTACAAACAGAATTGGCTTGTTATTTTTAATGGAATGAAATAAATATTCACGCTTTCTGACATAGAATCCCCTGGAAGGGTTAGGTACATAGGATATGTATGAATAGTTTTTTTCAATGCGATAAAATAAAGCGACATCGTGTCTATTTTTCTTTGCTAAAGGGGTATTTCCATGGGTTTGCCTTGGTATCGTGTTCATACTGTCGTATTGAATGATCCAGGTCGGTTGCTTTCGGTGCATATAATGCACACAGCTCTAGTTTCTGGTTGGGCTGGCTCGATGGCTTTATACGAATTAGCGGTTTTTGATCCCTCTGATCCTGTTCTGGATCCAATGTGGAGGCAAGGTATGTTCGTCATCCCCTTCATGACTCGTTTAGGAATAACCAATTCGTGGGGTGGTTGGAGTATTTCAGGAGGAACTGTAACGAATCCGGGTATTTGGAGTTATGAAGGTGTGGCAGGTGCGCATATTGTGTTTTCTGGCTTGTGTTTCTTGGCAGCTATCTGGCATTGGGTATATTGGGACCTAGAAATATTCTGTGATGAGCGGACGGGAAAACCTTCTTTGGATTTGCCCAAGATCTTTGGAATTCATTTATTTCTTGCAGGGGTGGCTTGTTTTGGCTTTGGTGCATTTCATGTAACGGGTTTATATGGCCCTGGGATATGGGTGTCCGATCCTTACGGACTAACTGGAAAAGTACAAGCTGTAAATCCTGCGTGGGGTGCAGAAGGTTTTGATCCTTTCGTTCCGGGAGGAATAGCTTCGCATCATATTGCTGCGGGTACATTGGGCATATTAGCGGGCCTATTCCATCTTAGTGTCCGTCCGCCGCAACGTCTATACAAAGGATTACGTATGGGCAATATTGAAACTGTACTTTCCAGTAGTATCGCTGCTGTTTTTTTTGCTGCTTTCGTAGTTGCCGGAACTATGTGGTATGGATCGGCAACTACCCCAATCGAATTATTTGGGCCTACTCGTTATCAGTGGGATCAGGGATACTTTCAGCAAGAAATATATCGAAGAGTTAGCGATGGGTTAGCCGAAAATCTTAGTTTGTCAGAAGCTTGGTCTAAAATTCCCGAAAAATTAGCCTTTTATGATTATATTGGTAATAATCCGGCAAAGGGGGGATTATTCAGAGCAGGCTCAATGGACAATGGAGATGGAATAGCTGTTGGATGGTTAGGACATCCCGTCTTCAGAGATAAAGAAGGACGCGAGCTTTTTGTACGCCGTATGCCTACTTTTTTTGAAACATTTCCGGTAGTTTTGGTAGATGAAGAGGGAATTGTGAGAGCGGACGTTCCTTTTAGAAGAGCAGAATCCAAATATAGTGTTGAACAAGTAGGCGTAACGGTGGAGTTCTATGGTGGCGAACTTAATGGAGTAAGTTATTCTGATCCTGCTACTGTAAAGAAATATGCGCGATGTGCTCAATTAGGGGAAATTTTTGAATTAGATCGAGCTACTTTGAAATCAAATGGTGTTTTTCGCAGCAGTCCAAGGGGTTGGTTCACTTTTGGTCATGCTACCTTTGCTTTGCTCTTCTTTTTCGGACACATTTGGCATGGTGCTCGAACCTTGTTCCGAGATGTTTTTGCTGGTATTGATCCAGACTTGGATGCTCAAGTGGAATTTGGAACATTCCAAAAAGTTGGAGATCCAACTACAAGGAGACAGGCAGCCTGATACCACATTGCTATGGTTTCACCTCTCTTTTTTGATTTGACATCAGAAACATCTCCTCTCCTGTCCTTTCTTTGACTCTTTTTCTTTTTTTATATGGGAAATGATACCAAATTATAAGTGAATAGGTGTGGAAGTTATAATTGTAAATAAACCAGGATCGAATCTATGGAAGCATTGGTTTATACGTTCCTTTTAGTTTCGACTTTAGGGATAATTTTTTTCGCTATTTTCTTCCGAGAACCACCTAAGTTTCCGACTAAAAAATGAAATAATTTAATTGAAGGAAATAAATTATTTCATTGAAGAAATAAATTATTTCATTGAAGTAAGAAGTCCCCCAGAAGGGAGACTTCTTACTTCAATTAGTCCCCATGTTCTTCGAATGGATCTCTTAATTGTTGAGAGGGTTGCCCAAACGCGGTATATAAGGCATACCCAGTAAAGCTTACAAGTAAACCAGATATGGAGATGGCGACTAAAGTTGCTGTTTCCATTTTTATAGAATTTCAAGATTACAATGGATCTATGAAAAGATCGTGTATTTACAACTACAACGGAATAGTATACAAAGTCAACACCAATGATTAAATAGAATTTATGGCTACACAAACCGTTGAAGATAGTTCCAGACCTAAGCCAAAACGGACTGGTGCAGGTAGTTTATTGAAACCCTTGAATTCGGAATATGGGAAAGTAGCTCCGGGTTGGGGGACTACTCCTTTTATGGGGGTCGCAATGGCTTTATTTGCGATATTCCTATCTATCATTTTAGAAATTTATAATTCTTCTGTTTTACTGGACGGAATTTTAACGAATTAGGTTTCGACTAACAAAAACTATGAAGTCATAGTTTTTCCATCCAAAAAAAGCCTTTCTATTTTAAGCTCCACATTTCTAGACATTCTGGTAGTTCGACCGTGGATTTTTTTGTTTCGGTATCTCTGGAATATGAGTGTGTGACTTGTTAGAATTGATCCTATTGATAATACATAGAAAGGGCCTGTTATCTCTATCAAGATGATTCTAATTCGTCAGATATTATTTATTCTAGTATCTGGAACACGAAATACATAGAGTGGATCAAGAAAAAAATGGAACTATGATTCATACTCACTATTTAGACCTCGCAACCAGATTGAAAAAAAAAAAGAAATTCAAGTAGTTCTTAATAAAAAAAGAAATTTTCTTCCTTCCAATTTTGTTTGCCCAAAAGACAACTTTTTTCTCTTTCAATAAATGATCATCAAGCGGTTCTTATTCGAAGAACCCTTGCCTTTTGTTTAGCTTGAGACTCAATCATCGTGGCTCTAGTATGAATCTAAGGTTTTAATTGAATTGATTCATAGGATCGCAACAAGATAATTTCTATCAGAAAACCACTATAAATTTTTATTTGATTTTTTGACTTGTAAAAATCGAAAAATCAAATAAATAAAAAATAGGGAAGAGAAAATAAATAAAAAATAGGGAAGAGAAAAGTCAAGAGGCCTCTAATGATCAACATACGGGAAAGAAAGACAGATGAGCCAACTTGAGATTTTTTGGCATTATCATCACAAAGAAGAAATTATGGATTTTTCTTATTTCATATCTTCAAGGCAAATCGATCGAATACCATGGCTGGTGAAGTTTTGAACTTTTTTTTTCTAATATCCGTTGAAAATTTGTGTGCTTCTGCTTGAGCCGTACGAGATGAAATTTTCATATACGGTTCTCGGAGGGGGAGTCGGGCTAGTTACCTATCTCAATAAAGTATATGATTGGTTTGAGGAACGTCTTGAGATTCAGGCAATTGCGGATGATATAACTAGTAAATATGTTCCTCCTCATGTCAACATATTTTATTGTTTAGGGGGAATTACACTTACTTGTTTTCTAGTACAAGTCGCTACCGGTTTTGCTATGACTTTTTACTACCGACCAACCGTTACAGAGGCTTTTTCCTCCGTTCAATATATAATGACGGAGGCCAACTTTGGTTGGTTAATCCGATCAGTTCATCGATGGTCAGCAAGTATGATGGTTCTAATGATGATCCTGCACGTATTTCGTGTGTATCTCACAGGTGGATTTAAAAAACCCCGTGAATTAACTTGGGTCACAGGTGTGGTTTTGGCTGTATTGACTGCATCATTTGGCGTAACTGGTTATTCTTTGCCTTGGGATCAAATTGGTTATTGGGCAGTCAAAATTGTGACAGGTGTACCTGACGCGATTCCGGTAATAGGATCCCCTTTAGTGGAATTATTACGTGGAAGTGCTAGTGTGGGCCAATCCACTTTGACTCGTTTTTATAGTTTACATACCTTTATACTGCCTCTGCTTACTGCCGTATTTATGTTAATGCACTTTCCAATGATACGTAAGCAAGGTATTTCGGGTCCTTTATAGGGAAGGCATATCATAGAGAATTCTAATTCTCATATATCATATAGGGTAGGTTGTGGTATTTCATTGCTACAAACATGTCTTATTTTACAATAAGACATGTCATTTGGATACTTCTCTTCAACTTCGAAGTATTTTGATACAAATAGTTATAGTTGAAGTTAATTTTACGAAAGAAAATAAGGCGGATTATGGGAGTGTGTGACTTGAATTATTAATTTGGCCATGCAGATATAGAATTGGATCTGCCACATTAGAATTCACGACCAAAGGTGTCTCCGCATCCAATCAACACGTAAGTCCCCTATCTAGGAAGGATAGGCTGGTTCACTCGAGGAGAATATTTTCTATGATCATACCCCAACCATGTCATCCATGAACAGGCTCCGTAAGATCCCATAGAGTATAAATGGAATAAGTCATGTGATATGATCCAATTCTATATTTATTACACTTACTTTTTATTATAGTATGGAAATGCATTCATTTTCTTTGCATCGATTTCGATCCGCAATACTATCGGAGTAAAAGAAGGGATCTAAAGAAGAACGTAGGCTAAACTTTTTGATTTTTTATTAGTAACAAGTAAATACTTTGTTTGGATGTAAGAAATTTGCGATATTGAGGGGATAAACACCAACTAATCAAGAGACAATCCACAAAGCAATTGATCATGATCAAATTTGTAAGCCCACTTGGATATTGAGCATTTACGCATAAGAATAGGATTCTTTTCAATGAGTAGTTATAGGCGCAACTTCGGAAAAGATACTCTGATAAAGCTTTTCTTGCGTTGAGTCATTAAGTCATTATATACCCTATTCTATTGTAGATTCTCCACAGTCTTATTTCTTTCATTCTTGCTCGAGCCGGATGATGAAAAATTCTCATGTTCGGTTCCTTTGGGGGATGGATCCTAAAGAATTCACCTATCCCAATAACAAAGAAACCTGACTTAAATGATCTTGTATTAAGAGCAAAATTAGCTAAAGGGATGGGACATAATTATTACGGGGAACCAGCGTGGCCCAACGATCTTTTATACATTTTTCCAGTAGTAATTCTAGGTACTATTGCGTGTAATGTAGGTTTAGCGGTTCTCGAGCCGTCAATGATTGGTGAACCGGCGGATCCGTTTGCAACTCCTCTGGAAATATTACCCGAGTGGTACTTCTTTCCCGTATTTCAAATACTCCATACAGTACCCAATAAGCTATTGGGCGTTCTCTTAATGGTTTCTGTGCCAACGGGCTTATTGACAGTACCCTTTCTAGAGAATGTCAATAAATTCCAAAATCCATTTCGTCGCCCAGTAGCTACGACCGTTTTTTTAATCGGTACTGCAGTAGCTCTTTGGTTAGGTATTGGAGCAACATTACCCATTGATAAATCCTTAACTTTAGGTCTTTTTTAGGGATTTTTTGAGTTGATTCATTCAACCGCGAAGCCCCCTGCATGGGTATCTAGGAAATAGTTACTTCCAAGTGAATCTTCCCTAGATACCTAAAATCTATTTTATTATGATCCATTTCGCGAAAATATAGATTGTGCCAAAGATGCAAAATTGCTTTTTTTCTTTTTATTCTAACTCAAAAAAAAAAAGAAAAAGAGGAAAAAATTGCAATGGATTTAAAGCGAGAACTTGTTCTTAGGTAAATCCATTGGGAGATGCTTCTCTAGAGTGTCCCATATCAGTTTTCCATCTTCCATACGAAAACTGTCAATTCGCATAAGATCTTCTTCAGTCTTACTCAAAAGGTCCAATAGTGTATGTATATTGGCCCTTTTGAGACAATTATACATTCTAGAAGGCAATTCTAATTGATCAATAAAAATACAATTCAATGGAATTCCTTTTTTGTTTTTCTTTAGATTCGTGAATCTTTTTTGAAAGGTTAAAAGGGGTGGAGTAAATCTGTTTTTATTTTCTTCGAAACTAGTGCCCTCTTCTTCCGCGTGTAGAAAAGGAAGAAATAAATCAATCAAATTACGAGAAGCTTCATAAAGCGCTTCTTTAGGAGTTAAACTTCCATTCGTCCATATTTCTAGAAAAAGTATCTCGTGTTTTTCATTTCCATTCCCACAAGAAAAAATACTATAATTCACATTTCGAACAGGCATGGATACAGCATCTATAGGATAACTTCCATCTTGAGAGTTCTTTCTGAGTTCCGTATGATATCCGCGATCTCTCTTGATCTGTAACTTAATATAGAAATCAATGGGCTCTCTCAAGTTAGCTATAGGTTGTGTCGTATCAACGATTTCTACGGAAGGCGGTAAGATTATATCTTGAGCGGTTATGTATCTAGGACCTTTGACGCAAATTGATGCGTCTCTAACTCCATAGAGATTACTTCTCAATATAATTTCTTTCAAATTTAGTAAAATTTCTTGTATGGATTCTTCAATACCTACTATTGTAGAATATTCGTGCGGCACGTTCCCAAATTTGGCGCGTGTGATACATGTTCCTTCTATTTCTCCAAGTAAAGCTCTTCGCAAGGCAATACCGACAATATCCGCTTGACCTTTTCTAAGCGGGGACAGAATGAAACGACCATAATAAAGACGCTTACTATCTACTCTTGATTCAACACACTTCCACTCTAGTGTTTGGGTGGATCCTGTTACCTCCTCTCGAACCATAACAGACTAGTATTATTATTTGATCATTGAATCGTTTATTTCTCTTGAAAGCGGTTTAATTTTTTTACAGACGTCTTTTTTTAGGAGGTCGACATCCATTATGGGGCATAGGTGTTACATCGCGTATACAACTTAACCGTACACCACTTTTAGCAATGGCTCGTAATGCGGCATCTCTTCCGCTACCAGCACCTTTTACCATAACTTCTGCTCGTTGCAAACCCGCTGTACGAATAGCATCTACTGCTGTTCTTTGACCAGCGTAGGGTGATGCTTTTCTTGAGCTTTTGAATCCACAAGTACCTGCGGAGGACCAGAAAACCACCCGACCCTGTGGGTCTGTAACGGTTATAATGGTATTGTTGAAACTGGCTTGAACATGAACAACGCCTTTTGTTATTCTACGTGCACTCTTCCGTAAACTAAAACGGGCATTCCTACGCAAACCAATACGCACTTTCTTACGTGAACCTATTTTTGGTATAGCTTTTGTCATATTTTATTATCTCATAAATATGAGTTAGAAATAACAAAAAGAAAAAAAGATACAAAGATATCCGTTTCAGGGTAAAATATATCCTTTACTTTCATTTTTTTATTTAGAATTTGGCCATTTCTGTGGGTACTTTTTTTTACTTTTTAGAAAGAAAAGCTCCTTTTTCAAAAGATTACCCCTGTCTTTGTTTATGCTTTGGATTGGAACAAATGACTCTAATTCGTCCACGCCTGCGAATCAGTCGACATTTTGTACAAATTTTACGAACGGAAGCTCTTATTTTCATATATAGGTATTCCTTTCTTAAACTATGAATCTATTCTTTTGGAAAAAATAAGTCTCTTCACTTCAATTTTGAAACTTGGAAGTTATTACCCTAGAAAAACCTAATCCTTTGAATCTTTGGTATCCTTCAAATCTTCAGTATCCTTCGAGTCTTCGGTACGCTTCGAATCCTTATGGGGAAGTCTATAAATTATACGCCCCTTGCTGGAATCATAACGACTTACTTCAATTTTTACCCTATCCCGGATCTTTCCTGAAATATAGCCCAGGATGATGGTGTCATTCTCTAGGCGAACGCGGAACATTCCGTTGGGTAGGGCTTCCGTAACTAAACCTTCGAAAGTGACTTTTGCTTCTCTCGGGTTTTTTTTCTCTCCTATTTTTTTTCTGTCATATTTTTTTTTCTCCTATTTTTCTATTTTTATTTTCAAAATAGGAAGTTCGAGATAGAATTCGGGTACTATAGGTGGGGCCATTACCATATATAACATAAGACTTCTCCCCCAATTCTGTTTAGTCGAGCCTCTCGATCTGTCATTATACCTCGAGAGGTAGAAAGAATAGCAATTCCCATTCCGCCCAAAACCTTAGGAATTCCTTGATAGTTGACATAAATTCGTAAGCCAGGTCGGCTGATACGCTTTAAAAAGGTTCTAGTTCTATATATTCCCTTTCTAGTCTTTCTCTTTTGATGTCGCAAAGTTGAAACCAAGAAATATCTGTTATTTTCCTGATGTTTCCGAACACTTTCAATAAAACCCTCTCGTAGAAGTATTTTAACAATGTTTTCGGTAATATTTGTGGATACTACTCGAACAGTTCCTTTTTTATTCATGTCTGCGTTTCTTATAGAGGTTAGTAAATCAGCAATAGTGTCCTTGCCCATAAGACTCTAATTCTAGGTTCCTCCTAATTTTTCTATAATCAACATGTTTTCCTTTTTCTTTTAATTTTGGATTTTAAAGCATATACGTGAGACACAATCTACTAATTTTTCTTTGATCTATATCTCGTCTACTAGTGTTTATAATACTTCAGGAGCTAATGAAACTATTTTCGTAAAATTCAATTCTCTCAATTCTTCGGCAATCGCGCCAAAAACTCGAGTTCCTTTTGGATTTCCTTTTTGATCAATGATAACTGCTGCATTGTCATCATAGCGTATTATTATACCATCTTCGCATTTGAATTCTTTACATGTACGTACAATTACAGCTCGAATTACTTCGGATCTTTCTAGAGGCATTTGGGGTACTGCGTCTTTGATTACAGCAACAATAACATCACCAATACGAGCATATCGCTGATTACCAGTGGCTCCTATGACTCGAATACACATCAATTTTCTAGCTCCACTGTTATCTGCTACATTTAAAAGGGTCTGAGGTTGAATCATATTATTTTTATTTCGATTTGTTATTTCAATGCAAAAGGATGAAAGAAATATTGTCTTTCCAGAAAGAAAAACCTGGGGTTTTTTATCTTCAATACTCCTTTTTGGGGTTCTATATCTCTAATCGAAGAAATTGACTTCGTATGGGCATTTTACTGGCAGCTATAGAGATAGCTGCTCTAGCTACAGTTTCGGATACTCCGCTCATTTTATAAAGTATTCGACCTGGTTTAACAACGGCTACCCAATATTCGGGGGATCCCTTTCCCGAGCCCATACGTGTTTCTGTGGGTATTATTGTAACCGGTTTGTCGGGAAAGATACGCACCCAGATTTTTCCACCACGACGTGCATATCGTGTCATTGCTCTTCGTCCTGCTTCTATCTGTCTTGCGGTTATCCAAGCGGGTTCAAGTACTTGAAGAGCATATCTACCAAAACAAATACGATTGCCTCGGCAGGATTTTCCCTTCATTCTTCCTCTATGTTGTTTACGAAATCTAGTTCTTTTGGGGTTATAGTCGACGGTTCTTTCTTAGTTCCATCTCTACTGCAAAACTGGACATGAGAGTTTCTTCTCATCCAGCTCCTCGCGAATTAAATGAGAAAGCGTGCGAATTTCTCTAATTCCATAAAATAGAAAAATATATAGTCAAGAAAGAAGATCTAGAATATATTCAAATTCTATATTTATAGAAAATATAATCTTTCTTTTTTTTTTGAATCTCCTTATTTTTATTCTTATTGAATCGTGGTAAAGTATTCTAATCCAATAAGGATTTCGCGGGCGAATATTTACTCTTTCCTGTCTTATTTGTTAATTTAGAACTTTATCAAATAAAGCAATTTTTTTGGTTTGTTCCGCCATCCCACCCAATGAAGTGTTAGGATTCTTTTCAATAAAATCCGATGCCGTCATAGGTTTTGTCGTTCCCACAGCTTCTCCTTTAATGGTTAGGTTTGAATCCTGCAATTGAGCTTCCAAAAAATTTCTTTCCGAGTCAATTTTCTCAGTTTTATTAACGCGGGCTGCTCTTTTTTATTTCTTTAAATTTTTATTTGTTGTTTCGAAAGTTACGATTTCGAATTCTCTCTTTTTTTATTTTATTATATTGATGCTTTATCACATTGCTTTTTTTTATGATGTAATTCATAGACCATACACATTGGAATCCTATATCTTTCTTATTCTTCTTCCTTCTATCTATCATCCCTCCTTTTATCCACATCCCTTTAGTTTTGCTTCACAGCCTAAAATCCGGTTTCTTTTGTAGAGAAAAAAATGCAGTTGCTACAACTATATGATAGATCTATTCATTTTTTATAGATGTATTTATTCACATAGTGATTGTTTCTTAGTTAGGATCTCGACAATACGAAGCAATAGGTTGGTTATTAGTTAATTTTCTATAATTACTAAGTTTTTTTCTATTTTTAGTAGGGTTCAGCCAATTTTTTTTTCAATCTCCATTTTTGACCCTAAAGAAAAAACTAACGAGTCACACACTAAGCATAGCAATTATATTAAAAGATTTATAAATTTTCATTAAATCTTATAGAAAGAGGTATATAGAATTTTTTCTTTTTTTAGGGATTTTTGGAAAAATAAGGTTGTTGTCTTTTTTATTTTATCATAGGGAAGAATGGGAAGACAGGGTTAGTTATTCTTCTTCTACGAATATCCAAATTTTTACACCTAATACTCCATAGATAGTTCGAATTGGATAGCAGCAATAATCAATTTTAGCGCGAATTGTTTGGAGGGGCAGTCTGCCCTTTTTGATGCATTCGGCACGTGCAATTTCTTTCCCTGCTAGACGACCCGCAATTTTGATTTTGACTCCCTTTATGTCTGCTTTTTTAGTTAATTCAATGGCTTTTTTCATTGCTTTTCGGAATGAAACTCTATTTTTTAATTGGAAAGCTATATATTCTGCAAGAATATTAGGTTGTCTATAAGGTTCTTTAACCTTTTCGATAGCAATATTAAGTCTCTGGTTTACAGAATTAACTTCCTTTTGGAGATCGTTCTCTAATTCTTCGATTGCTCCCTTTTTGTTTAATAAATTGGGGAATCCAATATGGATTATGACGTGGATTGTATCGATTTCTTTTTGAATTTCTATATGTGTAATTACTTCAGAACTTGAGTCTGATTCTATTTTTCTATTCGAGCCTTTTTTCCTATTCTTTTGTATATAGTTCTTGATACAATTCCACATTTTTTTATCTTCCTGTAGACCTTCAGAATAATTTTTTGGTTGTGCGAACCAAAAGGAATGGTGATTTTGGGTTGTACCAAGTCTGAAACCGAGTGGATTTATTTTTTGTCCCATATTTTTCTATTCTATTTCTTTTTTTTATTGGGAATCGAAATCTTGGATTGATCTAAAGATTATTTAGATTTCTTTACTATATTTAGTACAATTGTTATATGACACATGGTTTTTTTTATAGAATAACTACGTCCTCAAGCTCGAGGTCTGAATTTTTTCATAATAGTACTCCTACTGACTTCGGCTTTAGTGATGAATAAACTCGCTTTGTCGAAATCCCTATAATGAGTAGCATTTGCTGCTGATGAATAAACCAACTTTAAGATGGGATAAGACGCTCGATAAGGCATGAGGTTCAGTATCATAACGGTTTCCTCGTAGTAACGCCAACGAATCTCATCAAGAACTCTTTGTGCTTTGAAAACAGACATATGTATGCGTTTTTGTGCTTTGAAAACCCGTTCGAATTTAAGCAGACGATCGGTTGGAACTTTTCTTGCGAGTTTCCTTAGCCTGTTCTTCTTCTTCTTTATCCTAGGGGTATACTTTACCAATTTGAAACTTGTCATAAATAAGATTATTACTTGCCTACCTTTACTTTATTTTAATCCTATAAATTTTGTTTATTCTGAATCTTTCTATTCTGAAAGGCAAACAAACACACATGCCATATTCTTCCTTCTTTATTTAATCGCTTTTGTTTATACGTGGAGGTTTTTCCTTCAATCTTGCCTTCTAATCACCTTGCCTCACCAATCTAATGAATCTAAGCCAATATTTAAATAAACCTCCTGGACTCCGGCGTGATCATTAAATCCCAACAAGTCAAACTTGTGAATCATCGGCATGCATGCCCGCTTGTCTCATGTGATCCCTGCCGATGCACACTGGTAGCTGGTGATCTCCATACTTCAGATTACATCGGATTTACTGACAAAATCCGGTGTCAACAGTGATGCCGACCGGCTTGAACTCTCTCGGGTACTCATGTTGTGAAATCCTCTGAGTGAACGCTAGGAAGCAATCACTGTCATCCGGTTGCGAAATCCCTCACCGCACTCTTGTCGTCTTGAGTCGATGATGTTCCGGGTGTCGCGGTTGTCATTGATGACTTCTCGCAAGTTGCGGTGGCCTTGGCCTCCTTTGGTGTGGTTTCCGCCTCGTGGCCTTGCGAGTTGTTGGTTGCCTTGTCCGTGTGGGGGCTAATGTACCTCTTAGTTACCTCGACCGCCCGACTGTTGGACCTCTTGGTGGCCGTGGCCGCCCTGGCAGTCATTATCCCTTCTGGGATTGGGTCTGCCTCCCGGTGTACGACTAGCCTGAGGAGCAACGCTTGCACTCCTCGAGTGGCTGCGACATACTGATGGCATAGGGTTTTGTTGGTCCAACTAGATGAGTGCATGTTGAGCCAGCTGCATCACCCTTTGGGTATCTGGGTTTTGGGGTAGTCGCTGGAGTAGAATCGCCGCTTCAACGATGTTTGCAATGGGGGTGGTGTACTGGCGGTCATCAACTGCAGCGAAAGCGGTGTTGAGGTTGCGAGCAGAGCCTTGTCGCGCGTGAGCCACCGCGTTCCGCTTGCATTTAGCTCGCTTGGCGTTTTTCGCCCTACGTGCTCTCCTACGCTCCTCATCTTCATCTTAAGGTGCGTCCGCCGTGTTCTCGTCGGCAGAGACATCCGCGAGTAGTTTGTTGTCGTACTGGTTCCTAAGTTCCTCATCTTTGTCATGGTCATGGATAGAAGCCATGTAGACTTGGCGCTCTTGCAGGCACTCGCAAGAGCTGGAGCTGTAGTCGACCAGTACAGTGTGACCCTCTCCCTCGGCGGTGGAGGCGAGGGGTCTGCCTTCTTGATAAGGTAGCTCCTGGATGTAGGCCACAAGGTGGGTGCCATCGTCGAGTAGCTTAGAGGGCTCCATGCCCTTCCAATACACGAACCGGCCAAGTGGTGTTGATTTGATCAACAGACCCAGATGACAACCTGAGGAGGGTCTGGAGTTTTCATCTGAATCTGAGTACTTGTCGAAGATGGGAGCCTCCCGACAAGCGGTGGCGTCCTCATTTCCGATCTTGAGCAGGCGATCTAAATCCTCCTCAATGCGGAGAGGGACCCGAATCGCATGGCATCCTGGTAAACAATGGCCGAATTGCGTAGCCCGAATGGGAGTCGGGTATGTTGATCCTCAGACCAAATTGGATCCAATATGAGAAGTCCTAGTGCAGCACGAGTTGAAATCGCATTGAAAACGGACCCCTCCTCGATCTCATTGATGAGATTAGGGAGCAGCATCTCATCGAGGTTGTCGATGAACTCATTGAGATCGCTGCGTTGGCTTGTCGCAGGTGCCTCCAGATTCATGTCATCGATGAGGTGCCGACGCCGTCAGCGACACAGACCCACGAGCCGAAGATGAAAGTTGCACCCTCGTCGAGCATGGCACTGGTGAAGTTGAAAGTTGCCATCGAGTTCTCCTGGGGATAGTCGTTGAGCACCCCTACCTGGTGCGCCAGCTGTCGGTGTTTTACCACCAAGCCCACCGAGGGATACCCTCGAGGTGGTAGGTTGTAGGTGAGGTGTCGCCGAGATCAGGAAATTGTCAAACCTGGGGCCACAGGATTGCGCACATGGCGTACATATTCTAGGATAAGGGATGGGACATGGCCCACGCCCTACATTAGTTGTAACTACTCGTACCGTAGTAGAACTAGTCGGAACAGAAGGAAACTACCCGAAAAGTACTCGGGTCGGACTCCTGAGCTCATATCTGGCTAGGATTTCCATGCAACCCTATCCCCCCAAACTATATAAGGGCGGGAAGGGACCCCCTCCAAACAGATACAACACCTAAGGCAATACAAACCACCACACAGGACGTAGGGTATTACGCTCTCGGCGGCCCAAATGTATCTAAACTTTGTGTTCCTTGCATCTTTGAGTTCCTGATCTCGGCGACACCCCACCTACAACTCACCACCTTGGGGGTATCCCTCGGTGGGCTTGGCGGTAAAACACCGACAGCTGGCGCGACAGGTAGGGGTGATCATCGAGCATCCACCCGAGAACTCGATGGCATCTTTCTGCTTCACCAGCACCGCGCTCGATGAGGGCACAACGTTCATTTTTGGCTCTTGGATCTGCGTCGCCAACGGCTTGGGTGGTTTCAACGGCCACCTAGCCGACTCCAGGAAGCCGGAGGCCTCTCAGCAAATCGATGCAGCAACCTCAATGAGTTCATCAACAACCTCGACAAGTTGCTGCTCCCCGGCCTCGCCGGGGAGATCGAGAGGATGTCCGTTTTCGACGCGACTTCAACTCGTGTTGCACCAGGACTTCTCGAAAGGACTCAAACCGATCTGAGGAGGCGCGTACTCTATTCCCGTTCGGGTTATGCAATGCCGCTTTGGTCAACGAGGAGGCTACACGGTCTGAGTCCCTCTTTGACTTGAAGGAGGACTTAGATCGTCTGCTCAAGCTCGAGGATGAGGGAGCCACCGCCTATCGGGGGGGCGTTTTGGGCAACTACTCGGACTCAGACGAAAAGTACTCATTAACGAAAAGTACCCAAGAACGAAAAGTACTCGTTGACTAGTACTACACCTTCAAGATGGAGTTTGGGAGAACACGAGAACGAGGGAGCCACCGCCTGTCGAGGGGCCCCCGTTGTCGACAACTACTCGGACTCAGACGATGACCCCGAATCCTTTTCGGGTAGTCACCTAGGTTTGACAATAACGTCTACACCACAAGGCCGATTCGTGTACTGGAAGGGCTTAGAACCCTCTATGTTACTCGAATACGACTCCCGCATTGTGGCCTTCACGCAGGAACTGCCTTTTCAGGAAGGCAAACCCCTCTCTCTTATCTCTGAAGAGGGAGAGGGCAGCACAGAGCTAGCCGAGTACAGCCATACGGCTGAGAGCACGCCGGATCATCAAGTCTACATGGCTACCCTTCCAATGCAGATGATGACGAGCCAGGTCCTGAGTACGACGCCGAACTACTCGCGGACGTATCTGTCGACAAACGTACGGTGGACGCCCCTCGGGGTGAGAACGAGGAGTACAAAAGGATCCGGCGGTTGAAGAACGCCAAGCGTGCCAAGCGCAGGCGAAACACGCAAAACCGTGCACACAACCCACTGTACCAGAGGAACCTCAACAATGCTTTTGCAGCAGCTGAAGATCGGGAGTATCGCACCTCGATCAGCGCCATTGCAGAAGCAGCGCTCCTAGCTCAACAACTACCACCAAACAACCAGATACAAAGGCTGCAATACCTAACCCAGCGCACGCTCGTGCAACTCGATGGGCAACACCCAATGTCCTTAACTCGGAACATGCTCTCGAGATCTGAGTGCCATGGTGACTCTACGCAGGTTAGTCGCACCCCTGGAGGAGGTTTTGGATACCGGGGCAACGACAATTGCCAGCGTAACCAGGACAATCTAGCCGGCCACGGCAATCCCCAGGACCAGCAGTCTGCGCGTGGCAACGTCGAACAAGAGGAGCAACAACCGATGCGCCCACCCCGCAACCGGCACGATGCAAGGTCTCAAGGAGAACCTCCACCCGAGGCCAGCCTTTAGAACGCTCCTACGATTGATCTAAGGCAGAAGATCACTGACGGTCGTGACGCAGATGCATCATTGAGGCAAGGAGAAGGGACCGACTCAACAGATATGATGACGCCGATGATAGTGACCACTTCCCCACGTTCACCTCCAACATCACCGACCGGTCCTACCCCAAGGATTTCAAACCAGTCGGCATCCCCAAGTACGACGGCAAGGAAGACCCGCGTCAGTGGATTCGTTGCTACTCCATCGCCATCGAGGTATCTGGCGGATCCAATTCCACCAAGGCACTCTACTTCCCAATAGCCTTGGAATCCACACCCCTCACTCTCGGAAGCCTTAAACCAAACTCCATCGACTCCTGGGAGGACCTCAAGAGGGCCTTCATCGATAACTTTTAGGGATCCATGATCCGAGCAGGTACTCGTCATGATTTAACCCAGGTTAAGCAGGAGTTGAACAAGACCCTGAGGTCCTACACCCGGCGTTTCTTCGAGATGCGAGCCACCATCGCCAACATTACCGACGAAGACGTCATCCACTGCTTCCAGAACGGCCTCTTCTCGAAGCACACCTACCACAACTTCGGACGCAACCACCCGACTACTACCGTGGAACTGCGTGACATGATGGCAAGGTGGGCTGACCAGGAGGACGAGGAGAACGACTGCTTCCCTAAGCACAAAAGTGACAAGCAGTGCAACAGCAACAACCACTTCGACAAAGGCCAGCGGAACAACTCAGGGAATCCTTGAAAATGCAAGTCAGACCAAGAAGTCGCGGCTATTAAGCGCAATCCGTGGAGCAAGAAGTCGGTGAACAATCAAGCACAGTTTGAGAAAGTCCTGCACAAACGATGCCTAATGCACCCGAAGTCACAGCATACGCTCTTCGAGTGTGTCAGCCTTCACAAGTCACTCAACGCCCCACTCCTTCCTCAGGACGGAAAGCAGAAAGATCAGGGGGACGACGACAAGGGTGACAAGTTGGGGGCTCAAGACTTCCAAGACCCGAAAAATGTTGTCAACGTCATTTTCGGCGGAGACGGTGGCTTCCCCTTGAAATGCGCACAGAAGCTGACCCTGCGTGAAATTCTCTCTGTAGAGTCGGCCATACAGAAACCTCTGAGATACAGTAAGCTCCCGATCTCCTTCTCTAGGGACGACTAGTGGACCAGCTTCTCTGAGCCGGGAAAATTCCCCCTCGTCCTAGATCCGGTCGTGGCAGGCTCACAATTGACTCAAGTACTCATCGATGGCGGGAGCGGCCTCAACCTGCTCTTTGCGTGTACATTGAAGAAGATGGGGCTGAACATCTCCAAGATGCTCACCCCTAGTAGAGCTCCATTCTATGGCATCGTCCCAGGAAACATGGCTACCCCACTCGGTTCAGTGGTCCTGCCAGTCACCTTCGGAATGAAAGACAACTGCCGCACGGAGTACATCAAGTTCAAGGTGGCTGACTTCGAATCGTCATACCACGCCATCCTCAGCAGACCAGCTTTGGCCAAATTCATGGTCGTACCTCACTACGTCTACTTACTACTCAAGATGCCAGGCAAGACAGGTGTACTCACATTCCATGGCGACTTAAAGAAGTCCTACGACTACGACCAAGAGGCAAACAAGTACGTCGCGACATCACGCATGCCAGAACCTTCTGCGGAAGTCTTCACAGCTGCACAAAAGCTCACCAACTCAGAGACAGAGATCCCCAATCAGAGGCCTAGCCAGTCCAGGGTAAAACCCAACTTCAGCGACGTCAGCATCAAGGCCATCCAGCTGCAAGAAGGCGACTCATCCAAGACTGCCTTGATTGGTGGCGGCTTGAATGACAAATAGGAAAGCGCGCTCATCAGCTTCCTTAGGGCCAATCGTGACATATTCGTGTGGAAACCAGCGGATATGTCGGGCGTGCCCAAAGAGTTGATTGAGCATTGCTTAAAAGTTGACCCCAAAGCCACTCCAAAGAAGCAGCGACTACGACGCTTCACCCCAGACAAGAGGGAGGCCATCAAGAAGGAGCTAACAAAACTACTCACGGCTGGTTTCATTATAGAAGTCTACCACCCCGAGTTGTTAGCCAACCCTGTACTAGTTCTAAAAAAGAATAATAATGAATGGAGGATGTGTGTGGATTACACTAATCTCAACAAACATTGCCCGAAGGATCCCTTCGCGCTCCCACGCATCGACCAAGTCATTGACTCTACGGCTGGCTGCGTCCTGCTCTCTTTCCTCGATTGCTACTCGGGTTACCATCAGATTGCTCTCAAGGAAGAAGACCAGATCAAGACAGCATTCGTCACCCCTTTTGGAGCATATGCCTACACAACTATGTCCTTCGGGTTGAAGAATGCAGGAGCCACCTATCTGCGGGCTATCCAATTATGCCTTGCTGATCAGCTACATCGCAATGTTGAAGCCTACGTGGACGACGTGGTCATCAAGACCAGAGTCCATAATGAGTTTATCCCTGATCTCGTGGAAAACTTCAACAGCTTACGCAAGTTTCGATGGAAGCTCAACCCAACCAAGTGCATCTTCGGCGTACCACAAGGGAAACTACTCGATTTCATCGATAGTCACCGAGGAATTGAAGAGAACCCGGAGAAGATCACCACCATTACAGACATGGACGCCCCACGGATGATCAAGGATATCCAGAAGCTCACAGATTGTATGGCAGCCCTGAATAGATATATCTCAAGACTTGGAGAACGGGGATTACCCATCCTCAAATTGCTCAAATGACACGACAAGTTCCAGTGGACCGAGGAGGCGAAGCAGGCGCTGGAAAATCTCAAGCATCATCTGCAGTCGCCCCCATCTTGACAGCTCCGCAACCAGGCGAGAACCTACTACTCTACATCGCCACGACTACTCACGTCATCAGCACGGCAATCATGGTGGAACACCAGGAGGAAGGCCATGCTTTCGGTGTGCAACGGCCAGTCTACTTTCTCAGCGAAGTTCTTTCTGAATCTAAGGTTCGTTACCCGACAATTCAGAAATTACTCTATGTTATACTCATCACCTCAAGGAAACTTCGCCACTATTTCGACGCACACAAGATCTCGGTGGTCACTGATTTCCCATTGGCGGATATTCTCCATAATCGGGACGCCACTGGGCGCATCTCCAAGTGGGCAGTGGAACTGGGGGCTCTTACTCTTGACTTCAAGCCCCGAACTACCATCAAGTCACAGGCACTAGTTGACTTTATGGTAGAATGGCAAGAAAACCAAGTGGAACCCCAACCAACCTGCCAAAGCATTGGGTGATGTACTTCAACGGCTCACTCAAGCTCGGAGGCGGTGGCGCGGGAGTACTCTTCATCAGTCCAACAGGAGAACAACTCAAATATGTATTTCAAATACTATTTGAGGTCTCGAACAACGAAGCCGAGTACGAGGCACTACTGCACGGGCTACGCCTGCTAGTCTCTCTAGGCATCAAGCGACTACTTGTTTATGGCGACTCCTTGCTGGTGATCCAACAAGTCAACAAAGAGTGGGATATCAACAAGGACACCATGGACGCGTACGTCGCGGAAATACGCAAGCTCGAGAACAAGTTCTCGGGCCTGGAAATTCATAATATGATTCGCGACAATAATGTGGGAGCGGATGTGCTCTCGAAACTACGCTCTGATCGAGCTAATGTCCCACCAGGAGTTTTCATCCACGAGTTGTATCACCCATCCATCAAGATACCAAATCAAAGCACCATCACTCAGGGTCCAATAGAACCCGACCGAGCTTGATGATTGAGTCGACTAGCGTGTGACTTTTCTCGACTTCATCAAGGAGCACAAACTACCTCCCGGTGTTGATCCAAAAAGCGTTGAGGCTGCACGCATCCTAAGGCGCGGCAAAGGGTATGTTCTAGTCGGGGACAACTTATACAAGCGTGGATCAGCATCAGGCATACTCATGAAGTGTGTCCGCATGAAGGAAGGCAAAGAAATACTCCAGGAGATTCATGAAGGCGCGTGCGGAAACCATGCTGCTTCTCGCACGCTGGTCAGGAAGGCTTTCAGATTCGGGTTCTACTGGGTGACGGCTTTGGTAGACACCGAAGAACTCGTTCGTCGGTGTAAAACTGCCAGTTCTTCAGCAAGCAGCCCCACGTCCCGGCCCACAACCTTATTACCATACCACCTTCATGGTCGTTCGCATGCTGGGGTCTGAACATGATCGGGCCCTTGACAACTGCGCCAGGAGGTTTTACTCACGTGTTGGTAGCCATCGACAAGTTCACGAAGTGGATCAAGTACAAACCAATTACAAAGCTCTCTGCAGATCGAGTGGTTAGCTTCATCTGCGACATCTTGCACCGATTCGGCTTCCCCAATACTACCATCACGGATCTGGGATCCAATTTCCACTCGCATCAGTTTTGGAATTTTTGCGAGCGCAGCGCCATCGAGGTCAAGTATGTTTCAATAGCTCACCCGCGGGCCAACGGTTAGGTTGAGCGTGCCAACGGCATGATATTGGATGGTCTAAAGAAAAGACTCTACGACGACAATAGCAAAAAGGGAGGCAAATGGATCAATGAGATCTCGTCAGTAGTCTGGCGGCTTCGCACACAACCAAGCAAGGCCATAGGACAGTCACCTTTCTTTCTCGTCTACGGGTCCAAAGCTATACTGCCGACTGATGTCATGTGGCAATCTCCTCGACTGGAGATATACAAAGAAGGCGAGGCTGGTGACGCAAGACATCTCGAATTTGACTCGGCAGAAGGGGTCAGATGCAATGTTTTGCTTCAGTCGGCCCGCTACTTACAAGGCGTCCGTCGTTACCACGACCGGAACGTTCAAGAAAGATCTTTCAACGTTGAAGATTTGGTCCTTCGCCGCATCCAGAACGAAACCGGGCTGCACAAGCTTGATTCGCGATGGGAGGGACCCTTCATCATGCTCAAGGTTACAGGACCAGGGTCGTATCACTTATAGTATCCTACTGGCCAGAAGGTTCCAAACTATTGGACTATCGAGCACCTACGCAGTTTTCACCCTTAGCTAACTTGTATCTCGAAGGTGCAAGGAACACAAAGATTTAGACAGGTTTGGACCGCAAGGAGCGTAATACCCTACGTCCTGTATGGTGGTTTGTATTGTCTTAGATGATTGTGTGTTGGAGGGGGTCCTTGGCGGCCCTTATATAGTCTTGGGGGACATAATTACAGATATCGTAGCCAGATACAAGCTTAGGAGTTCTATCTTACTACTCGGGTAGTTTCATTCTGTTCCGACTAGTCCTACTCGTGTCCGAGTAGTTACAATAGGAATAAAGTATGGGACATGCCTCCATCCCTTATTCTAGAAAATCTATACTATGTGCGCAGTCCCGTGGCTCCGGATCTGACAGCTTCCAGCCCACTCATCAATCTCACATGCAAGATCATTTGCATCAGTCCATGCAACCAACCAGACATCTTCACAAGGATCATTGTCTGCTTATACAACCAACCAAACATCCCTACTTTCACGATCACTGCATCCACTCAGCATGCATTACGATGCAAGTCCAAGAAACCTCGTACAAGCAACAAACAATCCATTTATGCATCCGCTGATGCAGTCTGCATCCGCTCATACACACAACCAAACACTCTTCCTGCAAGTTTGTACGGATCCACCGGTGTGCAAGCAACCAAACACATCCTAGCCTCCCGCCAACGAACCTGTTGCCTCTCCCAAGTTGGCAATACCACTGCATCACTCTATCTCAACAATCTACGTTTGTCACTCTCCTGTTGTGGTCTGCTGGTTGATGCTTGTGAATCGCCTGTGGCCTTCGACTTTTGTTTAGTGTTTTCCAATTAAGGTTTAGTACTGACTGTTGGTACAAATTATATAGAAGCAAATGTGCTAGATTTAACAATGATTTTTTATAATATAAATAATTTTGGTTATGTGAATTTCACCAACTCCACGTATCATGCCAACTTGCTTAAAAAAGTTAACTCACCCTCCTTCCTTATTTTTATATTATAAATAATTTACTCTATGTGTGAATTTCACCAACTCCACGTGTCTTGCCAACTTGCTTAAAAAAATTTAAGATAAAATTTGAGTTAACATGGACCCTTCTTCCTTATCGTCCCATTTATAATAGAAACAAAGGCGTCGTTTTTCATCTGATTACTACACAACATGTCTATAAGAGGGGATCAAAATGTTGAGAGCACGAAGAATGGAAGAGACAAATTTGTCAAGAGAGATATTGTAGATACCCTCCCTCTCCTCAACTTGTTCTGTTCTTGATGGTCTAGTATAGTTGATCAACCTTCGTCATAAGCATCCTCTCTTCCATGGCTGGATCATAAGTGGCAAAATAGATTTGAAGCACTCTATATTTGGTACTCAACGATCTAACCTATCCTAATCTAATAGCACTATAGAAGTATAGATCTATGGGACGATGAACCATGTGGATGTAGTTCGGCCACAACCTCAAAATATGCCCGTTTTAATAGGTACAACGCTTTGGGTCATAAATGAGAAGTATAAATAGCAATAAATAATACTCCATACAAACCTACTAGGAGAATTACTTATTCAACTTCAAACTACTACTCCAGCTCTTTTTTATTAATATTGATCCAACATTTATGGATGGAGGATGTAGATTATCTAAAGGCTGTGACTTGTCGTTGTCATATCTAAAGCAGTTATAACGTAGGACCGAGAAAATCCCGCAAAGCCCACCTACCAGGATATGCCATTAACTGCTAGGACACATCTAGGTCCGCAGATTCTTTTAACCCAGCCTTAAAATTCTACTTTGATTGGAGTCGAACTCGAGTCTGGTGGGTGCTTCTAAGATACTGCAACTACTAGGCCACATGCCCATTCAAATATAGCATCTAATATTATGCTATTTAAGTATTTTTAAATGGCTACATTTGTTTAAGTTGGCACTAGAGTTTATTGTCAAGTATGAGTGCATTTCTCATACCAAGGCTAATAAGGTCTTTATTTTGATAGTAGAAATAACAAGAGCCACATCATAGGACTACAACCAAAACTATGATTATAGTATTTGAACATCTATTTGCATTCACATACATGTTCGGATGACAACTATTCAAATACCCTCACATTAATTTTGATTTTTAAGTAGCCAAATTTTAGCAAGGCATAGTAGGAATACATATTAAACAGTCAATTCTTGTTTGTTCCCCAAACAAAACGAGCAATGCTTTAATATCTCTAGACAAATAGAATTAGTGCTTTAATATATTATGTATTGAAAGTTGCGTCTCTCAATCAAAATTTATCAATGTGGCTTATAATTTGACCCAAACAGAGAGTTGAGAGATGTAAACCCAAAACCAGTGTGTTTAATTTGTATCAATTTGGTAAAAAATATTATTTTAGTTTTCCAACATTCTATAAATCAAGCAACCAAATAAATCCAACTTTTATATACCTCCTTGGCTAGTGCAATTCAAAAGGTTGTTCCCAAGCCCCCTAATTTCCGTGTGTTTTTGTCATGTGCTGCACTATATGGTACATGACCGATTAAGCTGAATTTGAGCAACCTTATAGCAAATTCCAAAAATGAACTGAAGCATAATAATTGTAGTATGCTTTTCAGCATATTTTTTAAAAAGTGGATCATGTTCAATCACAAGTTGTGCCAAACATGACACCATTTCTAGTTTAAGTTGAAGATAGCAAAGTACTTATTGATTTGAATTGATATAATGGCATTTTTGTATATGGTCATGCTTATCGTTGGACATATTGTTGTTATCGTAATTGCTAAACGTGTAGTGATGCAACTTTTATCACCACCCTTCATATGCTGAATTTTCTTCACTGAGATTCTTGTTCACTAAGATATTAAAATTTTGGGTTTAAAAATAATTTGAACATGCAGATTTTGGTTTCTATTTTCTCCCTTGCTTATTTTGGTCCTTTTGTTTCACTTAGAAACCAAATTTTTTTAGATAAAACCGTAAAAACATTGCCGGACCCTAATCTGCTGCGCACTCACACGGGCACATCTCTGGGGCTGAGGGCATTCTCGTCGACCCGACCCGACCGGGACACGGTACGGACCTAATCCCGTTCCACCCGGTAGACGGCCCCTGCGATGGCAATGCCATGGCGCCTCCCCCTCCTTCCCCGGCTCCTCCACTTCTGTAAACCCTAATCAATCTAGAGCCCTCCAAATCGATGGCTCCTCGGCTCAGAATCTGAATCAAATCGAACGAGCAGAACGAAAAACGAAGCAGCCGCTCCCGAATCAGGCAGCGATGGATCGTTCCCGCTCCAAGCGCGGCTACCACTACGACCAGGACTCGCCGCCGCCCCGCTCCAAGCAGCGCTTCGACCGCCGCAGCGGCGGCGGCGGCCAGAACCCTAACTCCGGCTACCACCGCCGCGGGCCACCCGGAGGCGGCGGCGGCTCCGACCGCCGCGGCTTCCTCCCCCCTGATGCCGCGCCGCCCCCGCCCCCGCCCCCGCTTCCCCCACCGTCGGCCGCTGCGGGGGCGCCGGGCGCCGCGTCCATCAACACCTCCTTCCGCATCCTGTGCCCCGAATGCAAGGCCTACGGCTTCCCGCCCAGCTTCGTCGCCAAGGTCCGCGACGACAGCGGCGCGCTCGTCACCGTGCACCCGCCCTTCGCGGGCGACTACGTCCGGGTCATCGAGACGGTCGACGGCGCGCGGCGCGAGGCCGACTGCCGCCCGCCCATGTACTCCCCAGCGCAGGAGGCGCTCCTCATGGTGCACCGCCGGATCCTCGAGACGGAAGCCGAGGATGGCGACGAGGATGGCGAGTACGGGCCCAGGGGCAAGGACCCGCGGGACAGGGGGAAGACCACCACGCGCCTCATCGTGCCCAAACTTCACGTTGGATGCCTGCTCGGCAAGGGCGGCAAGATCATCGAGCAGATGAGGATGGAGACCAAGACGCACATCAGGATTCTGCCTCGCGACCAGCACACGCCGCGCTGTGTGTCCTTGTCCGAGGAGGTTGTACAGGTATGACAATTGCTTGCTACAATAATGTGCTAGTGATTTTCCAATTTGGTTCATACAAGGGGATGGTAAGAACACACATGGATGTTCAAGGATGCAAAACAGTAATAGGCGTGAGAACAGAGATTAATTAAGCTAAACTATTATCGATGAGCAATAAGACTGAAAGTCAAAAAACCAAATGGGTACACAAAAGTAGTAGGGACCCTACTCTTTAAGATACATGAATGCTGTCATCTGGTAATGTAGCTAAGGCTGCAAGCTCCATTACATTTTTTGGTCAGGAAATAAAAATGCATTATCTCTACCTGGAGATTGAATTTCGGAGATGAGCACTCCCTACTGGTTCTCACATTATGTCTACTGAACACCTTGATTCACAAGATATACTACACGAGTGGCTGTACCTTGTAATGAAACACCGAAGTAAACTGGTGGTCGGTGCCCATTTGCTGTTTGCTCTTCTCTTGCGACATAGGCTTGATTTGACTAATTTTGAGTAATCGATACTCTGACAGTTGAGGTCAGTGCTAACAGTGGCTGCTTCTCTGAAAGTTGAGATCAGTGCTAACAGTAATGGAGATTCCTGATCATCTTTATGTTGGAAATGCATGCCATGATGAGAGAGCTCCTGATGACCCGAGTGCCAGGTCATGAGGAGAGAGGTCTATGCCCACTTCTGCACCTTTCTTGATATGCTTGACATGGATGTGAAGGTTCATGATTGAGAGAAAAGTTGATATTTTTAGTGTGTTTATTTATTGAAGAGCGAATTACGTGTCTGCATCATGCCTAGTACATGTCATTTCCATGTTGGGAAAACCACCTTTGAGACCTCTTGTGTTAGAAGTAACTCCCTCCATGTCTCTGTCCCAAAAGGAATGTCATTCTAGTTTTGTCCGAAGTCAAACAATTCTATGTTTGACCAAGTTTATATATATAGAAAAGTACCAATGTTCATGTACCAAAAAAAGTATCATTACATCCATCATGAAATATATTTTCATGATATATCTATTTGGTCTCATAAATGGTCATCCTCTTCTTTATAAATTTGGTCAAACTTAGGGTAATTTGACTTAGGGCAAAACTAGAATGATATTCTTTTTGGGACGGAGGGAGAGTAATTTGTAGAATTCCAGTTGCACAATAGAATTCCAGTTGCACAAGTGAGTATTAAATAAAATGATCAGGTTTGTGCTCTATAGTTGCAAGTTCCATCTGATAGATCCATGTCTCTTAGCATTATATCACTGCAAATATATATAAATAAAAAAGATAAACAACATTCTTTATTTGAAAATATCTTTCACTGTAATTTTCTTCTCATTCTATGGTGTACCTCTTGATATTTCAGGTTGTTGGAGATGGAAATTGTGTTAGGAAGGCTGTAGCAATAATCACTGATCGCCTAAAGGAAAGCTTACACCGTGATCGTGGTCCTTTCCGAGGGCGAATGAATTCACCAGAGCCTCGAATTTCTCAGGAAGATGAATACCTGGGTGGTGTTCAGCAGATGCCTGTATATGAAGAAACTTACGGACGACCTGATCAGATTAGGAACAATATTAGCATGGAGCCACCAGGGTATGAGTTTGATTCAAATGGTGGGAAGGTCATTGAACACCCAGATATTCTGTATGATGATATCATATTTCGAATTCTTTGCCCAAATGACAAGGCTAGCAGTTTAGTTTCGACCCGTGATGGAATAATAGAGATGCTACAGGCAGATGTTGGTGTTGATGTTAGGCTTAGTGATACTATTGCTGCTTCTGATGAAAGGGTAGTAATCATCACATCCAGAGAGGTAAATCAGAGGTGCATTGCATAATTCTGTCTCTTTGCTTCCCGTATTTTGACTTGACTGTTTAGTAAAGATTTTTTCTTGTCTATTACTCAAGGTACTTACGAATACCACCAGGTGTAGCTCTGATATGTATGCGGTTTCGCTACCTGAGTAATACATAGGTGACATGATTGTTGATAGAATTTGGGAACATTCTCACCGTACACTCCCAGTATTAGTTATACTGCTCCTATAAAGTCATGCGTTCTTGGCTTTGGACAATGCCATTATTCTAGGTAAAATGAGGCCTATGTTTAATTTTGTACTAAGTGACATGGATCCTAACGCAGTGTTATGAGTTTATGGCCACTAGGTTCAGAGTCCTCTTAGACTTCTTATTTGGAGTTTACTCTTAGCTGATAAAGTTTACAGCAGTGCTTGCATGTAATATTTGTTTGACTTTTTGTCATAATGCATCACTTTGCTATCTGCATTTTAAATATTCTAGTATGTCTTAGGTTTAAATATCTTGCCATATTACTTCGGTAATGTCTGTGTATTTGTAAGTTATGTTTATTTTCATCTTAACTGATTTGTGAGATTGCTTTTTCCCATCTGGAAGGATCTGTTTTTATATGGTTTTGTGTGTACTTTTGATATAGGGCCCAGATCATGAGCTTTTCCCTGCCCAGGAAGCACTGCTGCACATCCAAACTCATATTGTAGACCTTGGCCCTGATAAGGATAACATTATCACGACAAGACTACTTGTACCTTCTAGTGAAATTGCTTGCTTTGATGGAAGGGAGGGGTCATTATCTGATATACAGAGACAGAGTAGTGCAAATGTGCAGATATTACCAAGAGAGGATCTTCCATCATGTGCCCTAGATTCTGATGAACTCATACAGGTTTGTCTTCATCCCAGGAAAAGACTTTCCCATTTTCAATGTTTAGCAAGGTAAGTACATGTTAATCTAGATGCAAGTACCTATATGATTTTACATAATTTGTTTGGCAGTTTGTTTTGACAGCGATTTGTTGGCAATTAGGAGGGTTACATATTGGGGTTTCTTTGTGAATGATAACACATTGGAATAGTGGTTACTTTGTGTTTCTAAACCAAACCCAGGTTTTACCAATATACTACCTGGTACCAGGACATAAGCTCAGAGGCTCAGATCAGTAGCCTGTTGACACTTTGATTACACATGTCATCACAGATTTTGCATGCATGAATATAATTTTTTGCATTATTTTGAGTTTCAAGTTCATTAGCCTTTTTTCCGGTGGTTGATCAAATTATATTCTTGCAGATTGTTGGAGATATTAGAGCTGCTCGGAATGCTCTTATGCAAGTAGCCACGAAACTAAGAAGTTATCTATACCGTGAGATGTCTGGTCCTATTCAAGTTGGCAACATTAATGTATATGGAGCCATTTCTCCAGCCACTGGTTCACCTCGAGGACCATACCAGGGAAATGATATTCCAATGGGTCCTTACCACCAAGCACCACAACTGACAGCTTCATGGCACTCAAAGGTAGGTCTGATGTACAAATGATTCCTTGACGCCACTAGGAAAAGATGTTTATACATTATCAGACTGTTGTTTAAAAGATACTTATACGAACAAACTCTATTTTCCTTTGATGTATCTTTTACCACCGGTCTCCTTTTCCGCTGCATGTTCTATATTATCATTCGTCTTTCATTTCTTTCGGAATGTGCTCACTCAATTTCGTAAACTGTTGGTTAACTATCGTTAGCATTCTTGCATTCTGCATTTCTACTTGCCAAAACAATGCTAGAGATAATTAACGATAATGGGGGGACTTATGTCCCATATGTACTATGGAAAAGTCACTTTTGTGGTTCATATTACCTCAAGTGATTGGTTGAACTGTGCTATATGCCATTTTTCAATTGCAGGATAGTGGAGGCAGTGCAAGTGGATCATTTGAGCAAGGTAGCAACATTAATGATGATATCAGGCAAAATGCTTCAAAAAGGTAATGCTTTATCCTTGGAGTTGTTTCTTATGTTTGGTTGTTCCTTGACCACCACCTTTTGTCCTCCATCAGATTTGCCATTCCTCTAGTGACTAGAAGCACATTAGAAGTTGTCATACCAAACAGTGCTGTTGCAAGCCTCACCATGAGGGCTGGCAGCAAGCTTGCCCAAATAAGCGAGGTGCGGTATATTCTGGATTTCCTTTAGTACTAAAGGGAGAAAAATTGTCCCTGCATAGCCTTCTAACTGTTTGTTGGAAACAGATGTCTGGTGCTACTGTAACTCTCGCTGATGATAGACCTGGCATCTTGGAGAAAGTTGTACAAATATCTGGTACCCCTGAGCAGACTGAAAAAGCTAAAAGTTTGCTGCAGGGATTTATCCTTAGCAGTGAGTATCACTCCCTCAAGATCTTTTTTGTTTCTTTTTCAGCAATATATAACTTTCCCCTTCTCCATTTTTTATTTCAGTCCAAGATGACAGTTGAAGACGTGACTACACTCTACTGCATGCCATAGGTGTTTCGTCGTTGCATTTCCCGTTGAATATTTTTAGGTACAATACATCTCAGTCCATGTGGTTATTTGTAATAGTTGTCTAATTGAGCGTCATGTTTTCCGTGTGTGAAGTGTTAAGATATGTTCACATTTATTTTATTTCATAGCTGTAATGCTAAGTAGCCAAAATTTGTTTCGTTTCTAGTTTATCTTAACTGGTACTTGGGAGGTGTAAGATAGTAGACGTCTTATTGATTGATTCAATTTCCAATTCATAGATGGCTGCTGGCCAGTAAGTTGGTTAGGTAGTTTGGTTAGAACTTGAAATCTTTGACTTCCTAATCATTTGAGTGCTCACTTATGCAGTTTGTTGACCTTTCGAGCTAACACAGTACAAAGCATCGATTACTGGATTGCCGCTATGTTTCCTAAGCTGGTGTTCTCGTGTTAGTCCTTTTTCATTGCGATTCCTGGGCATTGCTTACAGTATTGCATTTGCATCCGTGCTCCGAGTCACCTGTCGACAAAGTGGTATATCTGGGTTGTTCATGCTTGTGCTAAAGAATTTAATGTGTACTCTTCTGGCTGGTGAATGAGATGTATTTCGGGTGGTGAAAGGACGAATCTGGTTCGCTCTCATAACGTGCTGTTGCAAAGGATCATTGCTGTTGCTTCTCCCCAGTACTGTGCCTAAATTAGCCAAGCTGGCTGTTGTTATTTGCTCGTTTGTCTTCACATTGAGTCGGAGAATTGGCAGAAAAGGCGTCCATAATAGTCTAGTGAGCAAACACAGCTTTTGTAATTGCTTTGCCTTTCGAGACATTGTTTTTCCAAATGTTGTCTAAAGTGAAGTCCAAACTTTCTACTTGGCAAGGCACAGCAGGTCCGTTTGGAAGGGCTAGTCCTAAAAAAAAGTTTCCCAAAACAGCTTCACCGGTGAACTAAGAAAAGTAGTTTCACTTCTAGTTTATTTCTGCCTCAGGTTTACAAAACGAATCACGCCACAGTATCTTAGTTGTACAAAGCCACAATGTCTTATTTGCACAAATAGATGAAACCAAAGCTGGTATAAGCCCCTCCCAAACAGACCCTAAAACCACTAGATGTCATCTACAGAGCTCCTCAAGCAAACATTTGACTTCTGCCATCGGGAGAAGACAGAAATTGCCAGCTAAAAAAACAGCAAATTTAAGCCATCGATTCCTCTTATTGGATAAACAAAACAAACCAAACAAAATAAGCATTCCAAGAGATGACTGTTTGCAATATAACAATAAAATTAAAAAA
This sequence comes from Panicum miliaceum, assembly GCA_032594955.1. NCBI lineage: Eukaryota > Viridiplantae > Streptophyta > Magnoliopsida > Poales > Poaceae > Panicum > Panicum miliaceum. The sequence continues at coordinate 14,601,480 of CM064071.1, read as the reverse complement.
ATACAAATCAACAAAATAGTTATTCAAAATGTGCTGAATTACAAAGACGTTTTGAAAGATATACAGAGAGCGCACTGGTTCAGTGCCGCAAGCCATTGAATCAAACTCCAAATCACCACCGCAGTACCTCAATGCGCATAAGCTCTCAATCTCAGGCTAAGTTTGGACCAGAATGTCATCCCTAGAAAACCTTTGAACGAGAGCACAAACCACACCAAGCACGAAAACAGGCTTCACCAATATTGAAACAGGAGCAACAATTTTCTGATGTACAGTCAATCCAAAACGTACCTTTGAACAAAAACACAAACCACACCAAACAACAAAACAGACTTCACCAATATTTGACACAAGAGCAACAATTTCTTATCCACATAGTCAATCCAAAACATTTAATCAGAAGAGTAGAAGAGTTTCGGTTGATATGAACTATGTTGTGAACCCGTTTCCTAATACTCATTCATGGAGCAGATGAACTGGAATTTAGCCTTCAAATTTCTCAGGAAGCCCTCACAAACCCCCAAACTATTATAGACCGCGCAACCAGAGTTACTCCAATCAGCAAAATCAACAAACCAGACAACACAATCGAGAACAATAATAGCAGCACCAGTATAGCACTTGTTGTAATAACAGCATGTACCAGATTGGAACGATATTAATCCGCGATTATTTAACCCACCTCAGATCCTAACCACATCTCGTCGCATCACAAGATTATGCTGGCAAAAGTGCAAATCCATAACAGCCAGCCTAAACCGTATCATCACATGCCACTAGAACATAACAATAAGTCACATATAAGAAAATAACCGCGAGGAGAAACAGGAATCTTATATCTTGTCGATGTCCTCGTCCTCGAACTGGATGTAGTCGCTGCCGTCCTCGCCGTCCTCGGGCCCGTCGACGTCGACGCCCTCGTTGAGCCTGAGCGTCTCGGGTAGCTCCCCGTAGGCCTTGAGCAGGCGCGCCTCGTCGTTCATGTACTTGAGGATGACGTCGGCCTTGTCGTCCTGGTAGTCGCGGAGGCCGACGAGGACGATGTCGCCCGCCGCGATCCAGACCTTCTTGTGCATCTTGCCCCGGATGTGGCAGAGGCGGCGCGTGCCGTCGACGCAGATGGCCTCGCAGCGGCCATTGCCGAGCATGCGGGTCACCTGCGCGTACTCCTGCCCGTCCTCCTTGAAGACGAGCTCGCGCTTGTCGTCGTCCGCCTCGTTCTTACCACGCTTCCGGTTCTTGCCTCCCTTACCCTTGTTCTTCGGCATCTTGGCGGTGGTGGAGGAGGGGGGCGGCGAGACGAAACCCTAGGCGTGCGTGATCGAGGTGGGGGAAAGGGGGCTGTGTGGCTTGCGGTTCGTGGGATTGCTGTTAGGTGGGTGCGGCGGCGAGTTTATAGCGGGGAAGCGAGGGGAAGAGGGGACGAGGGGTCTGAGCTGTTGGATCTAGGGTTGGGGGTGATGGACCGCTGGGACCGAGAGGGCGGGGTCGGTTTCTGGATAAGCGGGGGAAGTGGTGGACACGCAGAGTCGTGGCAAAGGAAAAGAGTTCGTGTCTCATACGGGATTGTGCTTCGAAGGAAGCCTCCTAGCAATTTTTTTGTTGTTGACAAACTATTACAATTTCTTTATCTAAAAAAACAAACTGTTTTTTTTACCTTTTAAATTTTGGTCCGTCATGTAATGTTGATAGGTGTACCTGGTGTTAAAGAATTAAGAGTCTGAAACCATGTAGAATTAGTATTTATAGAGTAAATTTTGGAAAACTGAAATTCTTGGTCAACATAGACTAGGCAAAAACAATCAAAATTATGTAGATTATGATATGTATGTTAATTAATAAATTCGTATGGATTTGTTTGTAGAATGCAGGGCTATATCACGAGTAACAAAAATATGAGGATACGGGTATGACCCATAAATGTTTATATCCGAATTCAATGATTTGCAAGAAACATCTCTCTTGGTAAGAGTCCACCGGTAAAGAACTAGGAATTTTAGTCCTTTCCTTATGGACCCTTGGGTTTTAGAAATATAAATCTAGCATCTTTTTATATTTTTAAAGTAAGTGCGTCCTAGATGAGCAATCTCTTTATCCTTTTGACGCATTGCTCAAAGACACACTAGAAATCTTTATAGGAGGAAATGCAATTGTTAGCAATTTTCACTATATGGCCAAAAACATTTCGCGTTGTCCTAGATGCACTTTGCTTTTGTGTAGTATGAGACAAATTTGTAACAATTTTCAGGTTCATTTGTCTCGTGATGACTGTCATGCATATAATCAAATAATTTGGGTTGTGCTTCATCTAGTTATAAATAAGTAGCATTTGAGCTGTTTTAAACTGACCATTTGGAACTTTGGTTGCATATTACTTTTTATGAATTGAGTACTTATACTTGAGAATGGCACAAACTAATTTGTCTCAAATGTTGTTTTATACATATAGCTTTGTTATTGTTTATGAACATTTTTAACTAAAAGTATTGTTTTGAAAATCGAAAAGTATTATTTTCAAAATCATATGTCCAAAACAGTCATTTATTTTAATAGGAAGGGACTAAATAAGCTATATTTCCACAAACTGTCGTTACATGTGATTCTTTTTTTCGAAACACAGTACATACCTTACGTTCACATACACGCATGCACACTCACTCATATGAATATACACACAATCCTATTCTTTATGAGCACCTTCAAAAGACTAAGCCGATATATCTTGGGATTGACAAGGTCACCATAGACGTCTCGCTGTCTACGAGCACATCGCCTACTACAACTCTTTTTACCCTGCTCCACCTCTTGTGGAGTACTTACCTAAAGATCTTATTGTTAATTTGGTACCATTCCATTCACTTCCTCCACTCTTATGCTTGTTGACGCTAAATTTTTGCAAGGATGTTTATGGAAAGGAAAAGAGACCAGCAAAGAGCCGATGTGAAGTCCTGGAGAAGGCTGTTTGTGCGCTAAGGTCAAAGTTGCTACGAATCTTGGTCAAGGATGATGTGGCGCTGGTCAGAGACGGATGAGGACTCACTCGTTGGTTCTGGAGGCAATTTGAATCGGATTGGGATGATGACGTCAATAAAAAATTTCACGAGAGTCTGATTTCCTTTTAAGAGCTTTGTAATTTTAGTAGTTTTATCTCTTTAGTTAAGTTTTTAGCGCGTCGTAATTGACTAGGAGTCTTTTATGGTCAGAGTATAGATAGGAGAAGTCGGGGTCTGTACGAATAATCATCAATCAATATAATTTTTCTCGGGACATCGCCAAAACCCTAGGAGTACTAATAGCGGTAGTTTTCGACGACTTCTTCGGTAAACAGGGCTGCATCGCTTTGATCTCCGGTTCTGTTCTGATCTGACTGATAGTGACGATCAGATTAAGTTTTATTAGCTAGATGCGTTTCTGTATGATGAAGTCTGTTCTTAACCTCATTTGTCGCTAATGAATCGGCTCTACGACCCATAACTTAATCGTTGTATCGGACTTCATGACCGATGCATTTTATGGAACTCTTCGGAATCCCAGCCGATGCGTTCTTAGTTGCTTATTGATTAAATTTCTTTTTTTTTGTCAGTTGCAGGTCAAATTGACTGGCACGCCTCGAACCCCGAACCTGCATTGGAGATAAGCAAAGCTCTCAGGCCTTAGCATGTCGTGCACCGCAAGATTCACCATCTGATTTTCACGGCAACATTACCATTTTGGTTTTCGTTTGTATCTTCCTCGTGGTCTTGCCGCCTATATCAAAATGTCACTCTTGGTCTCTTGGATGCTAGGACCCAGATGATTCTTTCTCCCTTTATTGATTCATCACGACAACAGAGCACAACATGGTACTTAGCTAGTTAATTAGGCATGTGATAACATAGTCCAAGACAATTCCAAACTTCACTAGGGGCATTCTAAAACTGTCAATTTTTTTTCAAACATGAAAGGTTGCACAACAATTTTGTCTAAATTTCACAATGATGTGCTGCAGCTCAACCTGCTAACCTTTTGGGCCAAAGTCGGGTTATATGGTTTGGTTTTTCTTTTGAAGGGATTTAGTTTGGTAGGAGGTGGGCTGAGAAAGTTAGTGGTGTGATTTGGTTTGGATTAGCTATTATAATAGATCGCTTCAGTTTTGGGTTTGGGTTAGCTATTATAGTGGGTCGGTTCAGTTTGGTTCAGGTATTTCAGTTTAATAGGTCTTACGTTTAATGTCAGACCCTAGGACTAAAACCTCACGTTCAGATTATAAAAATATAACAAAATTGATCAAAATTTGAAGAAGATACCTTACAATGACGATCAGCTACTTCGTGCATATTAGTGTGGCTAGATCTACATGTCAGTTCCACATCGGAAGATGGACTAAAATCTCGCGTTCACACCTTCAAATTTTTAGCAAATTTAACTGAAATTTGTTGGAAATATCTTATAATGATAGTTAGCTACTTTGTGTAGACTGGTGTGGCTAGATTTATATATGGGCCTCATGTCGAGAGCCGGATCCTAAAATGAAATCCTCATGTTCACACCTTAAAATTTTAGCGAATTTGATCGGAATTTGTTGGATATATCTCAAAATGATAGTTAGCCACTTTGTGTAAATCGGTGTAGCTAAATCTATATGTGGACACAACATCAAAATTGAGCCATATATATGATTTGGAACTGGATTTAAATGGCTTTGAACCGGTTTAAGATATGCGGTGTGGTTTATTTGAGGTTTATCATATAACTAGAATGGTTTGGTTTGGTTTCGGGAGGGTGATGGGTGGAGTGGGCTGGTTTGAAGTTAACTTCCGTTAATATATAGTTTGGTGTGGTATTGGTTTGAATTGCACCTTGGACGTGACTATCATGCGCTAGCACTACACGGGTATGTCCTAGACAAGAACGCTTGAAGAATAATGTGGTTTGGCCATCCGAAATGTGATTCTTGTTCCGTGGAGCAGTTTATGTATAAAGAGGCTAGAGGGTAGATTAACTTTCTGCCACTCCGAGGAACGTGGCGCGAGAACTTGGGTTCGAACCCTAGCCAGTCCGTCCCGCACTCTGCTAGGGACGCAACCAACCGGGCTACCGCCCAGTTCTCCGAGCAGTTTATGTATGACCGGACGGATACACATGGTTAAATGAAAGCGATCGAGTTGTATGAATCTATCATGTGTTTCTCAATTGATGAAATGATATGTGGTATGTGTGATTAAAAGTTGGTTGATAATTGTCAAAAAGTTTTACGTGGCATCAAGCGCCGCAAATGCAACATCAATGCCTGAATCATTTCATTTCTGATTGGAGCATCGTTTATTCTAATGTTGTGGAAGCTCTAATCCCATCCACACTGTGTATCCTCGAGGCCAATGCTGGACATGTTATATCACTGTCATCCGTTAATGCTTGAGATTTCGTGTTACGTTTCTCCTAATGTGTGGAGCATTGCTTTAAAAATGACACCACCGGGAGCTTGGTCATAGGATGTCGAGGTTAGAGTTGTTACGAGTACGGATGAATCAATCTCTACCTGAACGTATGGCATGCCTGGGCCTGCAGCAGCTCGTAGTGTACTGCATATGTACTGCTTGTAGTTTCCCTGCACCAGCTAAAAGGCCTTGACCAGCATTGTCACGAGCAATAAAAACCCAGCCACCCGTCTTGCTTGTTTCCATGGTAAGCACCATCGATACAATTCCTTCCTGTTTTCCCTGTCATCTCTCCATTCCTCTTCATGAGAGTTTGTGTTTCGATGACCATATTTCTGACTAATACAGTTCCTGAGTGGCCTTGCATGTATGTCAGTCTTATGAGAGGTCACTCACATATTTCCTAAGTGGATTCTATAGTTTTATGAATAATATGATATGAACCGTCCCTTAGCCATGAGTGTTATTCTTGAAATGTGTGCAATATAAATATACTCAAAGAAATTCATAAAGAGATACGCCTAATCTCCAATTGGTATGTATTCTACAAATACTTAAGTAGTTCCATAAATAACGTGCGGACGTATAAGACATGCTTCATCAGTACAAAAAGAAAATTATGACGGTTCCTACTCATTTCCCTCCACAAGCATCTCATGGCATTCACCTTTTTGCTCAAGGGAGTGTTCATTCGGACACTCGTAAGTTTTTACATGGTTACATAATGACAAGAATTCAACTTAACTTAGTTCAACACCACTTAGATTATTTCATATTGGTGCTGCACATGTTCTCTACCGCTGCTCCCTCCCTGACCGTCCCCTGGCTCGCAGTCACCCCCGCGAGTGCCATTGCTGCTAATCCAACTCAAACACTCTCGCTTCTCATCAACTCCAGTGAGAGCACCGCCTTTCACCACCACCATGCAAAACATATTGGAACTTGACGTCCTTTTCACTTTTCCACAGCCCAACAGAGCTCTCCCATGGTCCTATCGAGTGATGTGTTAGATAAAACATAACTTAGAACTTAAATTTGACAGGATCTAACATCTAAAACATGACCTAAAATATGAGCACGATCTATAGAATAAGATGAACAATAAGAGGAAGTTTAGATCTCGACCACCAGTCATCGTAGGAGCAGCTGAGGATGACATCTCAGCGGTGGTTGGTGTTGGGGACGAAGACGGTGCGTCCGTAGTAGTCCCGTAGATGCTCCCGACATAGATGAAGTAGTCGATCTCGCCGGGTACCGTCGTCCTTTCGGCCTGTACCGGCACTGCCCGGTGTTGGACGGCAGGCGGAGGCGGTGGCCTTCAGGTAGCTCCAGCGCCGCCGCAGATCGGGACGGCTGTAGTGGGCGGCTAGGGTTTCTTAATGATTAGATTAATCACAAAAATGTCGGGTCCCACTATTTAATATGGCGCTAAACGATCTGGGGCCACAACCACTAGTGGGCTTGGACCTCCGATCAAGGCGTGTAACGGGCTTTGACTTATCCGTTTCTTCTCTTTCATTTTCGGCCTTTTTGACCACCGAAAAAAAAAGTTCCAACATTCTCCCCTTTGGTCTAAAGGCCTAAAACTGATGTCATTCTTAAAGTGGAGTTATGTAAAGAGATAATGTATCACAACAGTGTATAATCCCATCGCGACATAATTATCCACAATGCATTAAACCACTTATCATAATGGGAGGTGGTTGACTTATGACCCTTTTAATTCCAAGATCACAGGCTATCCAATAGTCCCATGCCGGCAATTAGCTCACGAAATTGATTGGGAGGTAAGCCTTTCGTTAATGGATCCGCGAGCATTTCCTTAGTACTTATATGCTCTAACTCAATAGTACGATCTTGGACTCTATCTTTCACAACATAAAACTTAATGTCAATGTGCTTGGCACCACCACTTGACTTGTTGTTACTAGCATAGAAAACTGCGGCTCTATTATCGCAGTATAACTTTAATGGTTTGCTTATGCTGTCTACCACTCTTAATCCGGGTATAAATCCTTTAAGCCACACAGCTTGCCCCACGGCCTCATAACACGCCACAAACTCAGCCTGCATGGTTGATGCCGCAGTAAGTGATTGTTTGGAGCTTTTCTATGATATTGCTCCATTCCCAAGTGTGAAGACATAACCTGATGTCGACTTAGTGTCAACACAGCCTGCGAAGTCGGCGTCTGAATAGCCAACTACTTCTAAATTCTCAGTTTTCTTATATGTGAGCATGTAGTCTTTAGTGCCCTGCAAATAACGCAAGACCTTCTTGACCACTTTCCAATGATCCATTCTTGGATTAGACTGATATCTACCAAGCATCCCGGTAATGAAAGCTAAGTCAGGACGTATACATACTTGTGCGTATATAATGCTTCCAACAGCTGAAGCATATGGAGTCGAACTCATTTGATCAATTTCTAATTGATTCCTGGGACTTTGAAATTGCCCAAACTTATCGCCCTTAACCACTGGAGCAGCTGTGCCTGAACATTGATGCATATTATATCTTTTAAGAACCTTCTCTATATAAGCCTTTTGAGAGAGTCCTAATGCACCCTTAATCTGTTTCGGTGTATCTCAATGCCCAGTACATAAGAGGCATCACCGAGATCCTTCATATCAAAATTCGATGAGAGAAAACCTTTTGTCTCATGCAGCAAGTTCTTATCGCTGCTTGCTAATAGGATGTCATCCACGTATAAAACTAGGATGATGAAAGAGCTCCCCTTGATCTTAATATATATACAATTGTCCACTATATTTTTAACGAAGCCCAATTTCTTAATTACTTCATCAAACTTAAGGTACCATTGTCTGGACGCCTGTTTCAACCCATAAATGGATTTCTTTAGTCTGCATCTCAACTGTTCTTTTCCTTCCACAATGAAACCTTCTGGTTGCGCCATGTATACATTCTCATGCAAATCACCGTTTAAGAATGCAGTCTTAACGTCCATCTAATGCAGCTCGAGATCGAAATGGCTACTAGAGCCATAACGATTCTGAATGAGTCTTTCTTCGAGACAGGTGAGAAGGTCTCAGTATAATCAATTCTCTCTCGTTGTGTGAAGCCCTTAGCCACAAGCCTTGCTTTAAAACGTTCGATCTTCCCTTTGGAGTCATACTTAGTTTTGTAGACCCATTTACAGCCCACCCTTTTGGCTCCATCAGAAATCTCTACTAAGTCCCATACCTTATTTATACTCATAGATTTCAGCTCTTCTTCCATAGCCTCAATCCACTTGTGGGAGTGCTCACTACTCATAGCTTTCTTGAACGAGTTTGGATCATCAACCTTCCCCATATCGTGTCCTTCTCCACTCATGTACACGTAATCATTGGAGATAGTAGTTTTCCTCTCTCGCGTTGATCTTCTCAGAGGTTGTGGCTCCTCCACTGGAACAGGCTCAGCAGCAACTTCTTGCTGTGCTTCTGGCGCCCCAGCGGCGGTCTGATCCTGTGCTTCCTCAACAGGTTCTTCCACAATTTCATTTTGATGCTCATTAGGCACATTCTCATGCTCACTTATAACAGGCGCTTGCTCCACATTCACTTCTGGGAATCAACTGTCTGAGTTGGTGCTGTATTCTGAAAATTAGGCAAAATAGGCACATAATAATCACGAGTCGGCGGTGTAGTATCATAAGTCCGCATTTCCTCGAGATCGATTTGCCTAGTCTCGGTGCATCTATTTTCCTCTAAGAATATTGCATGTCTCGTCTCAACAAACTTAGTAGTACCCTTAGGACAATAAAACCGATATCCCTTTGATCTGTCTGGGTATCCAATGAAATAACAGTTTTTTGTTTTAGGGTCTAATTTTTCAAGGGACGGATTAAATAACTTCGCCTCAGCTGCACAACCCCAGACATGAAAATAATTAATGTTGGATTTCCAATCAGTCCAAAGCTCATAAGGCGTCTTAGGGACTGACTTACTAGGAACGCGATTACTTATATGCGCGGCAGTTTTTAGTGCTTCCATCCATAAACTCACTGGCAGTGTAGAGTTGCTTAGCATACTGCGCACCATGTTCATTAGAGTGCGATTTCTTCTTTCTGCTACACCATTTTGCTGAGGTTCACCAGGAGTTGAGTACTGAGCTACTATTCCATTTTCTTAAAGGAATCTAGCAAAAGGGTCTGGGATTTGTCCATATGTGGCATGCCTCCCATAATATTCACCACCTCTATCTGACCGTACCACTTTAATCTTTGACTGATGCTGATTTTCTACTTCAGCTTTAAAGATTTTGAACTTATCAAGTGCCTCGGATTTTTCTCTTATGGGGTAAATGTATCCATAACGGGAGTAATCATCAGTGAATGTAATAAAGTAACTAAAACCATCCACCGACTTAACATTAAATGGACCGCTGATGTCAGTGTGAATTAATTCCAATATTCCTGAACTGCGCTTAGCTCCATCCTTCTTAATTTGTTTTGCAAATTTTCCCTTAATACAATCAACGCATTGGTCTAAGTCAGAGAAGTCTAATTTTGGAAGTATCTCTTCTCTAATGAGACGCTCCATTCTCCCCTTCGAAATGCGGCCTAAACGAGAATGTCACAATTTCGACGAAGTCTCATTACATCTCTTGCGTTTGTGACTAACTTCGCTTACATTCATCACAGAGACATTATTATGGGAGAATAAGTAAAGATCATTGTGTAAAGGTGCTCGATAAATAATGTCACCATTCAAACTTATTACACATTTGCTGTCACCAAAAGTGCATGAATAACCATCAAGATCTAATTTAGAAACGAAAATTAAGTTTCTCTCAATAGACGGAACATAAAGGACATCAACTAAGTGAAGAATAAAGCTGTCACAAAGTTCTAATTGGAGAGCTCCAATGGCCTCCACGTCGGCTTCAACGCCATTTGCGACTCTTAACCTTCGAGTCCCCCTTCTTATAGTCCACACGACAGACAATCCCTATGAGGAATTTGTAACATGAATGGTGGCACCAGAATCAATCCACCAAGTACTTAATGGGAAATATGCATAAAAGGACTCATCGACTATAGAAATGATGTCGTTATTACCTTTTCTCTCACACCACGCCTTAAACTTCGGGTAGTCTTTCCTCTCATGGCCCTCATTGTTGCAATGGTAGCAGAGAAACTTCTTAGGAGCAGATGGATCATTCTGCTGAGGAGCTTCATAAGGTTTCTTACTCTTCTTTGGCTTATTGGGGCGAGATACCCTCTTGTTTCCTCCCCTATGTCCCTCATGTCTTACGACGTTGGCAAAGTCAGGGTTCTGAGAGCGTAGCCTTTCTTCGTCTTGAGCACACTTAGACACAAGCGTGGTGATATCCCACTTCTGATCGCTTGCATTGTAATTTATCTTAAATGGCTCAAAGACTAATGGAAGTGACATCATGACGTGATGAAGCAGCGTTGCATCATTAAGGGGACAGTCGAGGTCTTGAAGCTTATCCCTCATATTGATCATGCCCATAATGTGCTCTCTAACACTGCCTTGCCCATTATACTTAACCTTCACGAGTTGAGACAAGAGAGTGCTAGCATTAGCCTTGTTAGACCCCTTAAAGTAACTCTCAATCTTATTCATGAAGTCCTTAGCATTCTTAGGCTCTTTGTCAAGAGCTCCCCTGATAGAATGGTTAATAGTCATGTTCATAAGACTTAGGGCCACTCTGTCAGAATGCTCCCAGCGCTCTTTTTCTTTCTCGTAAGCAGCAGTGTGTGCAGCAAGGGTAGTATCCTCAGTCCCTTGTGACACTGGTGCAACAGGAGCGGGCATCCTCAGGGAATGATCCTTATCCATTGTCAGCAGAATGAAGCCAATCTCAGTCTTCCACTTGACGAAGTTGTCCCCTCCCAACTGAGAAACACCATTGATATAACTCATGATGCTGGAGGGGGTGGCTTCTGTTCATAAAATAAAATTGAATCAGTAACGACAACAAAATAATGAATGTAATCAGCGTTGGCCAGATTAAAATATTAAATAATCTTGAATAAATAATTTTGCATCACTGTTGGGCAGAAGCAAATAAACTTATCATTTCATGAATTAATTTTGCATCACCATTGGGCAGAAACAAAATAAACTTAATGACTTAGCATAATTAACGCAGCAAAAGACTTAATTTTGCATCACCGTTGGGCAGAAGCAAAATAAACTTAAATAAACTAAGCATCTTAATGGCAATTAATTAAAATCAACGTTGGTCCGAAATTAAATAAATGCTCAAAATAAAACTAAACAATTCTGAATAAAATTCACGTTGGTTTCATCTAGTCAGAATAGCAACTCATAGTTTTCTCAGTATATATCACCTCCAAAATGAATTTACTTAAAGCTAACGAGGGAGAAATACTGAAAAAATAACTCAGAAAATAAATAAAACTAGAAATAAAAAGAAAAAAAAAGGAAGGGCTTAAACCTTATTGGGCCCTTGGCCCACAAACCGACGGGCGGGCCGCTTATTCGACCCAGCCCCGCCCCCCTTCTCTCCCCACCCGCCTGGGCCTCGGGCCCGACAGCTAACGAGCGGCAGGCGCCCGCCAACCCCACTCCCCCGGCGGCTCGATCTCAGCTGTTGGATCTCAAAAACCTAAATCCGACGGCCAACCATTCTTTTCGGAGGTATAAAAGCCAGCGGCCGGCACCAGAACCCTAAACCTAATGTCATTTGCTCCCTCCCCTCCACAGCAGCCTCATGGCGGTCGCCGGCCTTAGCTCACGCCGCCGGCCACTGCAGTGCCTGGCCGAGCGCCGGCGTGGGGCCTCAGCACCGCCGTGTGGCCTCGGTGCCCTCGCGCGCGCACCTCATGGGGACACCGCCGCCTTCCTCATGGCGCCGTCGCTGGCCGCTCACGGCGTGCCTGCAACCTCGCCGTCCGGTGGTGGTGCTCCACGGCTAGCCCTTATGCCCTGCGTCCGCGGGAGCCTGGCAACCGAAGCGCCGCTGCCGGCCGGCGTCGTGCATGGCCGTCGTCGGTCTTTGGCGTGGTCGCGCGAACTTATGCGGCCTTGGCCGCCTTAGCGCCAGGGCAGGTATGCCGCCGCGGGGCCGTGGTGCCACCGCGCAGCCTCTGCGCCCCTTTGCGCGTGGTTCCTGATATGCGGCTTCGCGTGACGCAGGTGCGCCGCCGGTCCCGGCGCCTCATCGGCGGCCATGGGGCCGACGGCACATCCGCGTCTTGCTTAGTCGTGACGCCATTTTTTTTTGTGTCGTCGTGGGCGCCGAAGGCAGCGCACGGTCTCATGGCTTAGCCACCACGCGACGCCTGGAGTACGTTGAACTCTAGCGGAAACGGGCGCCGCTGTGCGACTCTTATTTCTCATTCTTATGCCGATGCCTTCTAGGGTTTCTCATGGGTTTTTCCGGATGGGTTCTAATGGATCTAATGCTTTCTTACACATTTCTTATTCTATTCCTCTCGAATCTCTTTATTTCATGCATGATCTCAACTTAGAACCGATAGATCTACACTAATCATGAACTAAAACATGTAACCGAGAAGGAAACACTTAAACCGAGAACTAAATATGAATAAAACCAACCAAGATCTAAAACATGACTAGATCTATAGGCTCTTAGGGCTCACGAATAGGTGATTAGGCGAAAGATACCAAATGTTAGATAAAACATGGCTTAGAACTTAAACTTGACAGGATCTAACACCTAAAACATGAGCACGACCTATAGAACAAGATGAACAATAAGAGGAAGTTTAGATCTCGACCGCCAGTCATGGTAGGAGCAGCTGAGGAAGACATCGTCCGTATTCGTTCCCGTAGATGCTCCCGACGTAGACGAAGTAGTCGATCTCACCGGGTACCGTCGTCCTTCCGGCTTGTACTGGCACTGCCCGGTGTTTGACGGCAGGCGGAGGCGGTGGCCTTCAGGTAGCTCCAGCGCCGCCGCAGATCGGGACGGCTGTAGTGGGCGGCTAGGGTTTCTTAATGATTAGGTTAATCACAAAAATGCTGGATCCTACTATTTAATATGACGCTGAACGACCTGGGGCCACAACCACTAGTGGGCTTAGGGCCTCCGATCAAGGCGCGTAACAGGATTTGATTTATCCGTTTCTTCTCTTTCATTTTTAGCCTTTTTGACCACCGAAAAAAAAGTTCCAACATGATGCCCTCGCTACCCTACTTTTGCTACCGTTGAAGGTCCATACAATATGCGTGAATCCCGGTCCAGCTGCTGTGAAAACCAAGAGGCCTTGCCCTCGTATCCAAGCCTCAAGGCCTAATGATATCGAGCTCCTTCATCTCCCATATCGGCGGTGAGGTTCTTTTTTTGTTCCTATTTACTCATTGTTTTGTGTGTGCACCTGCAAGCCTAAATCTTGTGCCTGCAAGATCAAATATTTTCCTTTCTTTTTATTTACTTTCTGAATTGATTCCCTTTACATGACAACCAATTTCGCCATCACTTTTTAGTCATTCTGCTCATCGCTTAATTACCAATTTTATTTTCCATCTTAAAAGTTTGTACACCAAAATAGGTTGGCATAGCTTTCTTCCTTTCTTTCTTTTTCATTGCGAAAACCGAAAAGTTTTTTTTTCCAAGTCCATCGACACTGTTCCACCCGTCCTGTTTTCGAGTCTATTGATACCATTCCACCCGTCTTCTTGTCAAACTGCTGCTCTCAAAGCTCATCGGATCTGTATCTACTTCCACGGTAAGAGCAACTCCAACCATACCCTCATCCCACCTTGTATCCTGTATTTAAGTAGAGAGAAAGAAAAAACCTCTCTTCAATGAGCTCTCTAAGTTTTGGTAGGATTTTTACTAGGTTCGTGCTTATTTATTTTACGCAAATCAAAACACTGTAAACGAAATCATTTTTTAAACTCAGATAAAAGTAAACTAAAAGTTAGATAAAATTACTTTTTTTCACCAGCTTTGACTTCAGCGGTGAAACGTTTCTGCACGATCCCTTCCAAACGGCCTCTTGGCACAGCTCTCATCCGCGAGCTTCGATCTCCGGAGCCCCGCTCCGTCCTCTCATCGGAGTCGAGGAGCAACCGTCACCCCTTTCCCGCACCGGCGCGGACGCCACTCCCGCTAGGTACGCCTCCTTTCCCCGTCGTCTTCTTCCGAAAATTTTCGGCCTACGAAGTGGATCTAGGGTGAGAGAGGAGGACTGGCGGTGGCGGCGGCCCGCCGAATCGAGGCGTCCGAGCCACCTAGATCCCAGCGGCCGGAGCCGCGCCGCCCCCACCACGTGGATCCGCGCGCGCCGAGCCCCTGCCGCGTGCGGGAGCAGGGGACGGGCGCTCCTGCGCGGTCGGGCGGCCGGAGGGGCTCGCGGGACGCAGGGAGGATAGGGAGGCGGGAGGTCTGGGAGGGACCGAGGGGGGCCGGGGGCGCGTTCCGGCCGCCGCCCGGCCGCCCGGGCGCCCGGCAGTGCTCCCCGTCGCAGGGAAGGGTGGGAAGGGAGGTCAATGAGGGAGGCCAGGAAGGTGAGTCAGCGGTGGAAGGGGAGGGAGGTCGGGGAGAGGAGGAGGTCGGGGAGGGGGAGGAACCTGGGCTCCAGGCTGCCTGCTGGTGCGCCTGGCAGGCCGCGTGCTGTGCCTGTGCTTGCAATGCAGGGACAGAGGATGCAGAAGGGCTGCAGGTAGGATTGGAAAGAGAGAGAGAGGAGGTCGGGGAGGGGGAGGAACCTGGGCTCCAGGCTGCCTGCTGGTGCGCCTGGCTGGCCGCGCTGTGCCTGTGCTTGCAATGCAGGGACAGAGGATGCAGAAGGGCTGCAGGTAGGATTGGAAAGAGGGAGAGAGGGAGGGGAAGATTTGGGGAAACAGAGCAGTTGATGGCATTTCTTGCGTAGCTTCAACAGAGCAACTGATTGCTGCAGTTTGCTCTGCTGCCTAAGCCAAGGATCTCTCGGAACATTCAGACCCGCATCAACCTCATACTCCCTAGTCCCTGCGGTTCTTGTGCCAGGATCTGTGCTGTGGCGGTGTCGAACGGCGCACAGATGGACGGCGGTGGGGGTGACCTGCGGAGCACTATCAAGAAGTGGAACGTCATCTACCCAGTCTACCTCAACTCCAAGAAGACGGTCGCTGAAGGCCGACGCATCGCCGCCAGCAAGGCCTGCCCTGACCCCACCTGCATCGAGATTGCTGACTGCTGCTCGCACCTTAAGATCCCCCACGCCATCGAGGTACCTGCCCTGATTCGTTGTTAGATTATTTCTTTTTGGCAGTCTAATCGTTCTTGCTTGATTTGCGCATCTGATGGGTATTGTTGTGCGGATTGGTTGCTATGTGTAGCTGGATAAGGCGTACCCTCGGGATTTCTTCCAGGTGGGGAGGGTCAGGGTGCAGCTCAAGAAGGATGACGGCTCCCCTGTCAATCCTGCTATTAAAACGAGTAAGTGCCGAAGTACTGCTGTAATTCTAATTCTGGCAACCACTTGCTTTCACCTATGCTGAATTTTAGATGGGACTGCAAGCATTTCTTATCAATTAAAGCTAAGAAGAACAAGTATGCAGTATTCATTTGCTAGTTTTGGTTGTTGATCTCATCAAGGAAATGGCACACTGATGGTGGGTTGCATTCAAGTGCTATAGTAATTTGATAAAGTGGCACATGATGATATCTTAGATAAATATGATTTTCATGAATTGCTTAATGTTTAGTAATCTCACTTTTGTTGATTTGGTCGTTTTATCATTATGTCCATGCCTTAATGCTGTTATTTATGGATGTATACATAAGTGTAGATTTTTTCTGCTCTTAGTTTGGTTTGATGTATGCCAAACTCATGTGTAAATACTTCCACAGTATCAGGAAAACTTGTGTTGCTGCTCTGACTTGATGCTTCAATGTTTATTTATATTGACTATCAACACCATCATGCATGTACTGGTATAGTTAGAGATATTCATACACAGTGTTTTTTTTTTAAACCAAACTTTTTCTGCACTTTGTTTGGTTTGGCATTTGCTAGACTCATGTTGAATCACTTCACGAGATCAAGGAAATCCTATGTGTCTGCTTCTCCTTGATGGTTCAATGTCTATTTCCTTTCTGTTAACCTTAATGTCGCAAAACTTGCATTGAGTGCTTTGAGGTTTTATTCCATGTCACAAAGCTAGTCATCCACATTCAAATGTTTGGTAGTATGGTCCTATTTTTCTTTCTTCCAAAATACTAGGTTTTACAGATGCGTGGTACCTCCTCAATTAGCTGGGTCTTGTTTGTGCTTCGAATTTACGCTGAACGATTTCTCTAACTGGCTAAGTCTTGGTGGGGTAGTGCGTCTATGTTCCAGTCTTTCAGAAGCATGTCCAGCTGACCATTTCAATTTGGTTTAGCTCTCTACAATTCTTTTTGACTATTCTTTTTTCGCCAGATTTTCTTTTCTTTACTAAAATCTAGGTTTCTACTGACGGAGTTATTTTATCACTAATTCACAAGGGTTAACAATAATAACTTCAGAGATTGGGGCAATTAGTTCATCACTTTCCACCTTTTTGGGTAAACTCCTTGAATCTGGGTCATTTGGGGTTAACAATAATTATTTCAGAGATTGGGGACAATTGGCTCTTCACTTTCCATCTTGTTGGGTGAACTCCTTGAATCTGGGTCACTTGAACTCTTCAACTTTGAGCCTCCATTACTAAAATCTTCAATTACTAAAATTGCCTGGGTAGACTTCAATTACTAAAATCTTCACGTCTTTGTTGGGCGCTTCTTGTGTCCATTCAGATTAACTCAGGTGTTTTATTTTTTGTTACTTACTTTTACTAAATCTTCTTTCTCTGTGCCCTTCATATGCCTTTTCTTTTGTATATCTGTTGATATTCTATGATCATTGTTAGTGAATATCCAATGAAATTCAGGGCATTGCTGTTACTGTTAGTCATGGTCATGGTAGAGTCTTCGATACATTTGACCCACTGGCATCCCATTTAGGAAAAGAAATGGTTGATCGGCGCAATGCTTATTTCTACTGTGATTAATGCTAAACATATTGGGCTGTCTTGATAAGCAGTTGCAGTATTATGAGGCGAAGCCTATTTATTTAAAAACACATATTTTATGTTAGTGAATTTTGTCTGATTGAATGAAACAAGTAATATGTTTCCTACTTGAAATCAGTAGCTAGTTATGCACCTTATTTGTCTTATATAAACTAACTACCTTACTGTTATGCATAATCTTCTAGTTTGGGTTAATAGCCAGTTTTGCCCTTCATGTTCTATTTGATCTTTGACATTAGCTTCTAGAAAAAAAAATACTTGTATGGATCTGAAGAAAAACTATTCAGATGCAAGTTTCCTTCTTGACATTGATCTCTTGTGTCATCTATCATGTGGACATATATACTTCGGGAAGTTCTGTTATTGTTAGTTCAAGGAGCCATGATTCTTAACCTGACTTGCTAGGAAAAACGTTTTCCTCGCAAGGGTCCAAGGTAGTACTGTCATCAAATTGTTCAGTAAACATAATGCCTCTGTTGTTCATATGTTGGGTTTATGGGATTGTGTCTTAGGTCGTGTTTCGTTGGGGAGCCGACCCTAACGGAGCGGTTCCATCCTTTGTTTGGTTCGTGAACATAGGAACCGAGCCATCCCAACAAGCGAATATTCGCTCAATATCCGGGACGGACTCGTTCCGCAAAAAACACCGAGCGAGTTCATCTCGATGCAACGCCCTCTCTCCCCATCTCATGCCCTGCTTGTGTTGCGCTCCCTCCCAGCGGCGACGAGCCCAAGCTTCAGCTCCCACAGACGATGACGAAAGCTATGGGCGGCGGGGCGATACCGGTGCTCCGGTTTGGGCAGCAGCACAGTGAATTGGGTGACGCCGGCTCCGATTTGAGCGGCGGCGCGGTGAAACGGGTGGCGGCGGCTCCGATTTGAGCGGCGGCGCGGTGAATCGGGCGACACCGTCTCCGATTTGGCCGGCAACACGACGAATCCGGCGGCGGCGGCGGACCTCCTGGCGGCCACGCTCGATTCCCTGCTGCGTTTCCCTACTGACCTGCTCCGTTTTTTGTGGTGGCATGATGGATTCCCTGATGGCCACGCTCGATTTAGGCAACAGCTTGCTTAGGGAGAGTGCTGGCTGTGGCAGTGCTGCAGCCCTGCTACGGTGGGGCAGCAAAGCAAGATGCCGAGCATGCGACGACGGCGGGCAGCTGCGCTCAGGAAGGGAAGGGGAGGGGGAGGGAGAAGGGTGGTGCATGACAGGTGGCCCCCACAAAACGGGGGTTAACGGAAGAGGAGCCGGTTGATCCCCGTCCCTCCAACCAAACAAAAAATGGAACCATTCCATCCCTCCAACCAAAACATAGAGATAGAGCCATTCTGTGCCTCTAATTTGGGATGGAACCGTTCCATCCTATCTCACTCTCCAACCAAACTCTACCTTAACCATCTCATTATTGTTCTCTTTTATTTATTTTATCTTGTTTGATATGATTTATCGTGCTATAATGTTGCTGTGAGCAGTGTTGGTTGATATCTATCATATCTGTAACTATGTACGATCATTTCTATGGAACTTTGTTGAATGTCTTGTATGTGAAAATTTTGTTTTTTGCTACAATTCTGGAATGAGGCACGACATGGGTAACTGGGAATGTAATACTCTTCCAAACTCAGCTTCTGTTCTCATTGATTAGCTAGTGTCTTAGTGAAAGTTTCCACTACGTGTAGCTTTTACGTTGGCCAAATGCATCTATGAAATATGCACTGCTGAATTAGTTATCTTTGACTCCTTCCGGATGCTGCATGTTCTGATAAAGATCTCGATATGAATTTCCAGCATATTATTATTTGCAGTAGCCAGTGCTACTGCCAAACAATCAGTAGATCAGCCCTTGTCAAGCACGATTGTGTGAATGGATGGTGGAATAGTTGTTTTACATGTTTTTAAGTGTTGGAATGGATGTTATACCTGTTTTTGTAGTTTATTAGCCACATCTATCACCTATCACCTGGAGGAGGTTTTCACTGAACTGATATCACCTGGAGGAGGTTTTCACTGAACTGAATAGATGTGTTTAAGGACTGTCCAGAAACACTTTACAGGCTGATTGCAACAATATGAACTGTATTCTAGTTACATATCTTGAAATTTGATGCTATATTTTGCTAGGACGCACTGCCCAAGGTTTGGTCCTTGTAAGAGATATGTTTAGACTTATATTTTACTGACATGCGTTCACATGTTACAGAGAAGCAGCTGATGATCCAAATAGCAGAGCTAGTTCCCAAGCATCACGGAAGGACAAAGAAGCAGGAATCAGCGCCCAGTTCTTCAACTGGTGGCAGTTCGAAGAACACAAAAGGTGGGAAAAAGAAAAAGTGATGGCAGTATCATCTTGTTGGGTTTTTCTGTTCATCCTCGTATTAAGTTTATGTGGAAGTTGTGTCCTTCTGAGGCCTGAAAATCATTGTGACTTGTGGGATTTTGATCCATTTGAAAATTTCCATACACATCTTTCTTGTAGTCTCCAGATTCAGATGTGCTACACCTAAAAATATGGCAGCCATGACATGGGATCCAATTTACTAATCCAGCTGAGATGCTTTATTAAATTTAATCAATAGAATAGAACTGTTTTTGCATGCGGGACCCATAGATGATATTATTCTTCATATAGTACTTCAGAGGTGACTCCTGGACGTCTTCGTCTTTACGATAACAAGGTTATTTTGCATTTTACCCTTCCATGTTTCTAACATCGCAGCAAAGAGCCGCCTTTTGAGGCTGTTATTTCCGTGGATGAAACCAATTACTGTAATTAATATAATATGCAATTGTGAGATTGTTTACCCTCTTTTGCTACGCTTACCTTAGTTGATAGCTTTTCTCGTTTCGGTTGGTTTCTATTCAGAAAGTCTGTCTGATCTTGTGCATTACGTGTCTCCTAGTCTCATTTTGGATGTTACCATTGAAGTTAGGTGGTTCGCCATATCCTCTACAGATTGTAAAAGGCATTGGTAGATTCTTGAATCTTCCATCGTATATTTGTTAGACATTACGCTGCCGGCGAACATGTTGTCATGGACTGGCCTCCGCGGCGGATGAGTTAGTATGAGCCCATGTGTTAATGGACTACGACTCTACGAGTCTGCACCTTGTTCCCTATTTTCCTTGGTTTAAAGTTTAAGCCGGGCATGACTCTTTCAGAAAGTCCTGTTTTACAATAGCCCTCCTTTGGTGAATAATGCGATTTGCATATATACCTCGTTAAAAACTCTATTCCAAATATCAAAAGAAAATAATATGGTTCAGGGCAACTTTAGTGTTTGATGCAGGTTCTTTTGCTAAGGCAGGACCCACAAAAAATATGTTAGCTTGGAATAATATGCTGCAACGTGTGATATAGTTTACACCCAAGGTGGGACCCACATGATTATAAATAAAACTGGTTCCTTCCACCCACCATGTTCTTCTTACCAAATTATTAGTTATTTTGTTTTAGATATATAAATTTTGCTATTACATAATATATATCTAGATGTATAATAAAAACTATTCGCCTAGAAAAATTGAAATGACTAGGGATGGAGAGTAGTTGGTTGTGTGCTCTTCTCTCAACATATCCGGTGTATTATTTATTCCTTGGCTGCAGTGCCTATTTGGCTGCAGTCAAGAGAACCCTCAATTGTATCACACCTTGGTTAACTGTTTCTTACTCATCTTGGCACCCTCAAAAAATCAACACTAGAGCTGCTCTATAACACTACTGTTGGCTCGTTAAATCTTATGTGAGAAACCTCTAAATAAAAATTACAACAAATTATGCTTTTCGTCATATAGTATTCTGTCCACACTATTCTTCTTGAACAATTATCAATCTTCACGATTCTCGTCATGATGATATGCTTACCTTAAGCTTTTATTGTAGGTTTAGTTATCAATAAATGAGTTGATTTCATCTAGAAGAACAATATAAAGATTTCAAATCTCCAAAGTTGATCAATGTTTAATAAATAGGAATAAGTCTACTGTACCTCCTCACCTGTCGAGGTTCGTCTACTTACCCCTCTCACCTATAAATTAGGTATTCTACCATCTCAACTATTGAAAACCATCTAAATAACCACCTAGGGTGGTTTTGAAGGCGTTTTTCTTCTACGTGGCATTACATGTGGACATTGACGTAGCAAGGACACATTTTAAAATTTACTTCACCCCTAAATTATTAAGATTCATCTACATAACCCATCAACTATATAATCATATATCTGGCCCCTCAAAGTACTCAGTGCCATCTAAATCATCCGTTGCACATGAAAGATGGCTTGACACTACCCATCTCTCTCTCTCTCTCACACACACACACACGTGACAACTTGACATCAACTTCACCTTCATTTCGAGTTCTTATCATACTTTGAAAATGAGCTAAAATAGTGAAGAGATGACTAGTAAGGTATGCTTGTGTGTGTAAGAGGAAGAGAGACAAAGAGAGATGGGTCAGTGCCAAGCCATCTTCTATGTGCAGTAGAGGATTTAGAGTTTTAGGCGATACTTAATACTTTGAGGGGCCAAATATATGGTTATATAGTTGAGGGGGTTATGTATTAGATGAATCTCAATTATTTAGGGGGTGAAGTAGATTTCAAAATGTATCCTTGCTATATCAGTGTCAACATGTAATGCCACTTAAGCAAAACCGCCTGCAAAACATCCTCGAAGGAGATATTTAGACGGTTTGGGATAGTTCGAGATATAGAATACTCGGTTTTATAGGTGAGGGATTAAGTAGATGGACCCTAACGGGTCAGGGGTAAATTAGACCTATTCCTTAGTAAATATGCCCCCCCCTTACAATGACATCCTTTGAACTTCGATGATCAAAATGCCTTGGGCACATTTTTTTTTCATAAATGGGCATAAGCAACGGTATATATTTACAACAGTGCTTAGTCTTTGATATACAAAAGCACGAATTAGACAAATGCATGAATTAGAAAAGGACTAACATAATTTAATGCCTTTAATCAAGTAACAAATGGTTGGGGATAAAACTAGGATAGGGATGTTAGTGTAAAGGTGTCAAAACAAACATTCATATATATGTGCGTGTATCTTTACAGGGAGGGTTTGTGTTCTTACCGCTACTTTCAATGTCAATGCCTGATGATTTTTCGCTGGTTTTTTCAAAATTGAAGATTGAGTTTACCCTATTCCAGCGGTGTTGATTCAGGTGTGAAAATGACAATTTTGCCCACGTGGATTTGCCCCATCTTTCCTGAGGACTTTGTGATTTTACCCCTATTTTAACATGAATCATTTCAACGACATTTTGACATGTTTCAAATGAATTTTGACAACAATACTTGATAGAATTTGCATATGTTTCAAATTTGATAAAATTTTGACAAACATTAGATATAATTTGTGCATTGCTACATGAAATATTTTTGTAGATTACACAGTACAACTCAGACACTCACAACGCACGCACACTACGCACGTACGCAAACCCTACCCCTATGAGCATCTTCGAATACTGAGCCCGGCAAATTCTCGAGTTCGATGAAGTCACCATAGACGCCTCGCTGTCGACGGGAACGTCGCCTACTACTGAAACAACAACGCCGTTAAATTCTAGAAAATTCACTCCACGGGGAGTCAAACCCTGGACCTAAGATGCTACTGAGACTCTTATGACCACTAGGCTACAGGCACTTTCGCTTCATAAAATATCTTTTATGCATAGCATTTACACAAGATGTCCGAGTAGCAAAAATTAGCTAACCACGGCAAATTAATGCAGAAGATGGCACAAAATATATTACCAAGGACACCCATAAAAAGGTAGTCCAAATGCAGCGGTGTATATCAAACATGAACCCTGATTCCATTTCCCACTCGGAGATCGATTCCACACGTCCTGCGTATAATGGAAAGGGGCGTGTAGGGGACAAGGGATGCAACACAAACCTTGTTGGCAATTCCTCGAGCACCTGCAGCATGACAGCATGTGTCGTGTGAAGCTGCTGGGATCCAGGTGTGGCCGCACAGGTGATGGTTTGTCTAGGGGCAGCGACGCGCATACACGCCACACTGACCTCATCGACACATGCATGCCATGAAGTAGCGCACTGCACCCATGCCAAAGACCCTACGATGCGTTACGCCCTTGGCCGGCAAGCCGCGTGCCCGCCTGCAACCTAGTCACGTCGGCCGCCTGCACCTCGATCGCCCACCCCCACCCTAGCCATTGATGCTAATGACATGTACTTTTGCACGAATGTATGATGACAGACATGATTTTAAAATTTTGATCATCATACTCTTGTAATTAAATGGGATATAAATAAAGTTCTATGCATTATTTATTTTAAACTACTAAATTTCATAGGATTTGGTTGTTTAAAGTGCTTTGCAGGAATATGCTCAGAATGACATTAAGATGCATGGCAACGGGTAAAATACCCGCGGTACAAGATTTTCATGGCCGCAGCCGCGAGCAAAATCCTTTACCCGCGCCCGTGCCCGCCACACGCAACGGGTAGTAAGCTATGCCCGTATCCTCCAACCGCGGGCATTACATGGCCGCGGGCGTACCCATGTTCCCAGCGAGGAGGAGATTGGGAGCGGCCATGGCTCCGCCACGCCAGGCTCGAGGGGCATCGATAGCACCCTCACCGCACCTGTGTTGTTGAGCAGGGGCGGCGGCGAGGCGATGGATGGGAGGAGGGTAGGGGCAGCGGAGCGGCGGCGCGACGGGAGGAGGGAAGGGGGAAGCGGCGCAAGGACGAGGCTAGGGGTGGTGGCGTAAGGGAGGAGGGCGGGGGGGGGGGGGGGGGGCAGTGACACGAGGGAGGAGGGCGGGGAGCAGCGGCGTGGGGGGAGGGGGGTTCAGAGGCGACGGCGTGTGTGAGGGAGGGAGACGGCCAGAGCGGCTGGGTGGGGGAGATCGGGAGTGGATGAGAGGGTGAGGAAACCTAAAGATGTGAATTATATACTTACATACATATGGGTCCTACTTGTTAGGTTTGTGGAGCGGGTCTGACGGGTTTACAGGTGAGGATATCAATTTTTCATGCTCATTAACAAATATCTGTTGGGCACAGAGTGGCGCCCGGATCTGCACCCATCGGATTTCTTACCCGCGGGTATGCGAGCATTTTGTGCCTGTTGCCATCTCGAAGCATGTGCAACCATGGTACAAATGGAGTCTAAATATATTATTGTCACAAACACTCTCAAATACCAAACTAGAGCACACAATTACGAAGAGTTCATCAAGATGGATGAAATGGACTTTTGGTTTACCCGATTTGGAGTCCGGATGCAAAAATTATGCTTTCCAGAAGATTGTGACTCAGTTGAGCACAGAAGGGAGGTCGGTCGACCCTAGACCCCCAATGACCCTCAACTTTTGCCCAAAGGCCTTCTTTCATCGTATGGCCCAATGGAACTTAGGGATGAGCTAGCACGACAAATAGAGGGTCAGCCGGCCCTCCTCACAGTCGGCTGACCCAATGGAACTTAGAGATGAGCTAGCACGACAAATAGAGGGTCAGCCGGCCCTCCTCACAGTCGGCCGACTCAGCCTAGCAACTCCTTCGCCCCTACCGATCCAGGCTGCCTTGACGCTTGAGTTTTGGTGCCAACTAACCTGGGGTGGTTGGTTTCCCCACTAGGTGGTGCAAGGAGAGAAGGAGAAGGGTAATATGTGTGGCAGAACCGCCTGAATTAATCCAATTTAAGTGCGCTAACCATCACCATAGAGGCAATCCGGGCTAACACGCACTTAAAACGAAGTAAAATGACAGTCTGTTGGGTAACATCCTGATGCAATCACTAGAATTTCGATCGAAACAATGCATACATGCAACCCACACGAAGGTGAGCCCAAAGATTATAACAATCAAAAAATTTTACATCATAGAGTTCAACAGAAATTATTATTACAAATCAAGTTCAAAAATATTCATAAACAAGTACTTTCAGAGTTTAATAGTGCAGCGGATAATAAACGATAGTTCTAACGACGATACAAGATATCATGATGAAGCCCGTACATGACATCATTCGGCATTATCTTCGTTGGCCGGGGACGCATCCCATTCTGCCGACCAACCCGGAGGAAGAGTACACGGCCAAGTCAAACTAGCAACCATGTCCTCAAAGGTCTCACTTGAAAATAAAACCACAAGTAAGGCTGAGTATACTAATACCCAACAAGGCTTACCCGACTAGTGGTTTATACTTAGCCAACTCCTAGACATGCAAGGCTTTTGGCTGAGGGTTGTTTTTGCCCAAAAGCATCTAAGAGTGAGTCCTTGCTTTCAAGTTTTAGCATCAAGTTCTAGTTGATTAACCATTCTAGATAAGCAACTATCCAAATCACGCATGGTGGAAAAATTAATTGAGCATCCAACCAGATTAATCATCATCATTGTTCCTCTTCTTACTCTATGTGGTAAAAGGGTCAAGCAGTCTTAATGGCCGCGAGAAACGGACGAATCAAATCGAATTTCTTAACCTTGCAAGGGGAAACCTAAACACACCGTCACATGGTTACTCACAGAGTCACACGTTCAACTTTTTCCATTTTTTTCCGGGTTGTGGATCAGGGCCACCCCCTCGAGTACAAAGATCCACGAACCAGGGAACGAAGCTGGGCCGTGGCTGCTCTTGCACTCACCATGTGGCCACGGGAACGAAGTCAAGAGGGTGAGGATAAAGTCCACTCGCCGGATCAATCACGTACTTAAACTTACCGATTACCATATTCTCGGCATGTGGTTAGTACGTTCAAAAACTTAACCACCACTACCACACACCGCGATCTTAGCATTTTCGCTAAACAAATAGGGCCTCAATAATCAATAGTAATATCGTAACATAGCCCCGTCCCTCGATCTTATGATTCCAACATAAGTAACACAAACAACTCCTATATCTCGCGAGTGACAGGAAATCACTCGACTTTTACCGGAGTCCTATTAGCATGGCAATCTAGCGACCCACACAGTCTAGTGTTCATATTATAGGTACCTAGGATCATGCATCTAGGATTTTAATCCACTCCTACATACTTAATGCACAATACCATATATAAGTAAAAGTTGCATAAGTTTTAAAAAAAGGGGTTATGCTTTGGGGCTTGCCTTCCTGAGCAAAGCTAGTCTTGGGCTCTTCCGAACTTTTATTCGGGTCTTTGATGACATCAGTTAGATTGATCCAAGCTTCGCGCTGCTCACTCTTGGGCTCCGGCACCAGCTCGTTGGTTCCGTCGGCGAGAGTTGTCGATTCTATATGAATGCATATGTATGAGTTGTTTTAATGGTATAAGATAAATAATTATTTCACTATAAAGTTGTAATTCAACAAAACTCAAGTTAAGTTGTAAAGCACTTCATTTTATTTTCCTTGGGCAGTCATTTATCGAGTAGTATCTAGATTAACTAACTTCACTAAGTAAGTGAAACGTTTTGTCATTTCATAAACAGCCATTTTTCAAAAATAAGCATGGATTAAAAAGAAAACAACTACTAGAGATAGTTTCTGGTGTTGATATTTTTCTGCAGAGCACATTGCTTAAGTACAAATGAACTGTAAAATTTCTAGCCATTTTCATTTACCAGATTAATCATAAAAAATACATTAAACACCTACTGCTAGGATCAAGATCCATTTATACAGAACAAACCATGCAAAAACTGGTACTCAATATTTTACGGAGTACTCCTAAACTTATGATGAGTCCAATGTAAATTTTTCGAGTTTTAGTGTGCAAGATACAGAGCATAGAAAATAAATCAAGATACATCTACATTAATCAAGATTTATTTCTACAGGCAGTTCCACATAGTTTCTGTGTCTCAAACTTTTCCAACATGATAATCTACTCATAGGTAGTCTCTTGTTAAGATTTCTTATTTTTCTAAGCACCAAAACTAGTTACTTGGATTTAATATAGTTTTTCTTAACTAAAAACATATGAGCAAGTTAGACAGAAGTAAAAAGTTCCAAACTTTGTCCATAGCATTTATGCATCAAGTTTACTCTACTGTAAAAGTTTCACCCTAAAATATCAGTAGAAAAGCATGAACAAATAACTCTAGCAAAATAGCACATCAAACAAGGTCCAACAAAAACTATTCGTAGAGACTTGTTCTGGTTTTGAGATTTTTACACAAGTCTTAACGAGCATCCACAATACTATTCTAGATCAAGAGAAACATTTATGGGCTATTCGAAACAAGATTAATTTTAGATCAAGTTATAGTTTGTAACTGGTCATACTTCTGTGCAAAAGTTGTAGGATTCATCAAGAGGGTCACAAAAAATTTTAGTTTGCATTTTTCTGGTGTTTCTATGATTTTAGATTGATTTTACAATTGACAGCCTCTTGAGAACAAAAGTTAACTCGAGTTCTTGCAGATAGGTCCTTGGATCTAGCAGAAAGGACCCTAAAAAGATCTGGGGATTTGCAATGTCGCCCCTGGCCGGAGCTGGGCTGTTCCTGGCCAAAATCCGGCGGGGGAACTAGTCGACGGCGAGGGGAAAGGGGTGGGGAAGAATGAGTGAAGCGAGGGCTAACTCGTTATGGCTTCGATTGGTGCTAGGATGGCCGGAGTTGGGCTGCTGGCGGTGAGCAGGAGCTTTGGCGAGGTGCGGGCGGCGTGCTGTGGTGGTCCGGCGAGGGAGGGCGGCGTGGGGAGGTCAGTGAGCTTCAGAGGGCCATGGGAAACCGATTCAGGGGCTCGGCACGGGTGGAGGATGGGCGGAGGGTGGGGCACGACGTGGGGCTTGGGCGACGACGTTAATGGCGTGCGACGGCGAGAAAAGGGCCGAGATTCAAATCAAAATTTCTCAAAATTTTGAACAGAAACTTGAAAAACTTTGAACACGAAAGTTGTAGGGAATTTTAAAATCTACGACTTTTGGTTTGGATCAAAGATGATTTGAGCTTTAGCTTAGAAGTTATTTTAAATTTAAGACTACTAGGATTTGAATTCCTATTCATCTCATGTGTTTAAAATTTGAATTTGCAAATGATGTTTAAAGTACACTTTGTAAGGTACTAAAATATGAGTGTGTTTTTATGCTACATTTTTCATGAAAAGTGGAGCATGAAAAGGTTATAAACACAAAAGGAAAAAGTCTCACATACACACATACATACACATTCACATACACATTCATACACATGCATATGCACACACATAATTAAATCCATTGTTTCAATGATTCTAGGTTATTATGCATGATGCTATGTTTATGTTTTCTTGCTTAGGATTTTAAACACCTAGGGTGTTACAGCCTTCCCCCCTTAAAAACAATCTCATCTCGAGATTCGGATACGTACGCCTAGTGTGGAAAGTGCGTGTACCATTGGGTGAATTTAGAAAACCGCGAAAATTTTGGTTTAAATAGCTTTTAGTTTCCCAAGTGGCTTCCTCTTCGGTGTGATGGCTCCATTGGATTTTATACATTTTAACCACTTTTCTTCTAGTGACCCTTTCCTTTTGATCAAGAACTTTGATAGGATATTCAACATAAGAGAGGTTCGGTTCTACCAATATTTCCTTTTGTTCAACAATTTTGGTCGAAACTCGAATACAATTCTTGAGTTGAGAGACATGAAAGATATCATGGATGGCTGCAAGTGGAGGGGGTAGTCGCATTCTATAGTCCACGGGTCCGCAAATTTCGGTGATTTCATAAGGACCAACATATTGGGGAGCTAACTTCCTTCTCACTCCAAACCTTTGCACACTCTTGGTTGGTGATACCCAAAGGTAGACATGATCACCAACTTCAAATTGCAAAGGCTTTCTCCTTTTATCAAAATAGCTCTTTTGCCTAGAGTGTGCAACTCTTCGAGTTCTTCTGAAACTTTGTTTTGTAGGTGTCTTCCGAGTACTTCGTTGGCTACTTCGTGGCTAGGAGGTGCTCATGCCCCGGATAACTTTGAAGTCATCCGAAATAATCTTTTATATGAGATGCGATGAAAATCGTACTCCATATGGAGTAGTCCCCGAGCCTTAGGTTGTATCGAAGAATCAGGCTGAGGGTCTCATATGTATTCGAGTAGTCTTCTTCTTTTATATGGGGTGCGATGAAAATCGCGCTCCATATGGAGTAGCCCCCGAGCCTTAGGTTGAATCGAATAATTAGGCTGAGGGTCAAATTAGTCTTGAATCTTCTTTGTCTTCCTAATAAATTTGAAAGACAAGTTACTGATGACACGTGTCCCGCAGCCCCCCGAGCCTTAAAGCCATATCCAGAATTTGAAAAAAAGAAAGAATGTGGCATGCATTGTAGAATATTTTTAAGAAATTAAATTGATGGTTAAAATAGAGTGTTTGGTTTGAAATTCGAAACTCCTTTTTTCGGAATCAAATCTCTAAAAAAATGGTTAAACAAATAACTTCCCCAAACAAACCCTAAATTACCGCTCAAAATAAATCTTATCCCAAGAAAAATGTTTCGGCTTCCGTGGGGTGCTCCCTAGGCTCACCACTAGCTATTTAACCATGCGGTGACTTAGGTTTAACCCTCACTTTCACATCCACTACCTTAGCCCTTTCACCTTCCTCTACTCCAGCGCTGCCGCATTTCTAGAACTAAGATCTAGGTCGGCACCTCCTCCACCTCCTTCCACCAGCAATGTAGTCGCCAGCGGTCTCACCCACTGATGAGGACATCGCAAACAAGCAAGCACCGTTACATGCAAATCAGGGAAATGACGCAGAAGATGTCACCCAAACAAGAGAACAAGTGAGTATTGGACGAATTACACGTAGTTGAGCTAATAAGCTACATCACCAGGTTACTTCGTTCCTAGCTGAAACTAATTTCAACATGTATGAGAATTTTATACTTCCTAAATGTGCTACATTGATTGTACTTAGGTATACACCTAAAGAGAAGAAGCAGGATCGGACCACCAAAATCGGACTACCAGATCGGACCAGCAAAAGAAACAACCATAACTTTTGATTCCCAAAAGCTATGAAGGTCATTGAGCACATTTATGAAAGATTATGAAGTCTACTTTCCAATACAAGAAACATCTTGCAATTTGGGTCTTCCAATAAGATGTTATGATCAATTTAGTTATGATCACTCAGAAGGTCAACAGTCTTCCTAGGATAGAATGTTGGTACAATTTCTCGTACATGTCTATATTAGTGTGTCACGTTCCATGGTACAAGTTATACATTGTTGGAATGATTATCAAGTCCTCTTTCCATCCCAACAAACAGCACATATTTTGGACTTCCAAGCAGAGAATAATGACAAGTTTACTGAAGACTACGCAGAAGCCTAGGAGACGTGCGGGAACTAAAGACCACTTCATGAATGCCTCAACCAGTTGGCCTTCCACCTCCCAAAGTGGTGACTTCAGTTCTTACCCAACTAGGAGGGTTGTTCCTTGTATAAATATCACCCATATGCTATTGGAAAAAACCTTTTGATCATTTGATAAACCGATATGGTATTGCAGCCGCGCTGCTGAGTGTCCTACACACCTTTGTTCTTGCGAGTTCTTCTTGTACTTGTGAGAAAGATCTCTCTGAGGTCCCCTAATTCATGCTCTACGGCTTTCAGTTCGGCTGCACTATTTTGTGTTGACTAGTCTTGGTTTGTGGTTCTGCGATCGTTCGGAGATCGAGTCGAAGTCCTCAAGGTTTCGGTGCCTCTCTCCCCGTCGCTTGGTCGCATTCAACCTTGGTAGGTATAAAGCTACTTATCCGCTGTTTCACAGCAAAGTTACCCTTATTCTTAAACCTACTGTTGTGAAGATGGGGCCATCCTTGTGTCGATTCATGTCGGCACCTATCATGTGGTAATCAGAGCTATCATAGTCACGGTAGGTTTTCTTATCATCCACATATCTATCCTTTTGTTTACCATCTTTTACAGTTTTCATCCATCATATATATTTGTTTTTCCATATCCTATAGTCCACTAAAATGCCACACACAAAAAAAATCCTATAGCCCTTTGTTGGTACTGATAATCTGGTGCCATTTGCATTCATCTAGTTGTTGGACACAATTTTTTTAGCACCGTGTTCCTATCTTTTCTTTATCCGCACCCCATAGTTGCTATCTTGTGTTTGCTAAAAACAAAAAAGAGATAAAAAAGAAAGATTAAAAAAAAGAAGGAAGAATCTGAAAGGAGTTATATTGTGGATTGTGCAATTGCAAGTTTTAAATTCGGAACCACAAGTTTGTGGTGCTTGTGACAGCAACGTTCACATATTTTGAGTGGTTTACGCACTTGACTTTTTTAGTACCATAGCCTCCCTTGAACAGCCATCTACAACTCCACAAAAATCTGAAACCGGACCTCTCGTCTTGTAATCATTTCGATCGCTTAATTACAGCAGCGGTACTGCCACTTTAGTACACCCACAGTCCTTGAGAACAAGTAAGAACATCGGTAAGTAAGAGGTGAGGTTGTGAGATTCCATAAATTTTACCTATTCCACTTTTCTTGCACTGTTCGAACATGGCAGGATCTGATGATTCGAGTGTTCGTAGTGGTTTTTATGGAGAAGAAGAACCCCCAGTTGCACGAGCTGAATTACGCCAACTACGGAACTCACTATTGGAGGCCATGGAGAGGATTTTTAATGAACGTCTTCCTATAGGAGGTGAAAGGCCTCCACAACATGAAGAGTTTGATGAAAATTCAGGTTTTGGAAATGGTTTTCATGACCATTTTGGCATGGTCATGGTGGTCATTGTAACACCCTAATTTTCAATTTAGGAGCCTAAAATAATTTTGCTAGATTATTTTACAGGATCGATAAGGTTCTCTTTAATTTATTTTGATTCTAGAATATTTACCGTGAATTATAAATAATCTACTTAGCCATAAAAAGAATTAGAAGGAAAATAGGTTTTGAGCATTCATGCTGCATTCCATTATTTTATTTGTTTGGGTTTAGTGAATTTAAATTCCCAAATATGAATTCAATTGAACTGTGCTTGTCACTTTATTTCAAAAATCTTTCTCTCTTTTTCCTTTCCTTCCCCTCTCTTCCTTTCTTTTGGCCCGACCCAATCTCTCTTTCTTTCTCTCTTTTCCTTGTCTCTTTTCTCTTTCTCCTTTTCTCTGCCGCGCGGCCCAACCCGCTTGGCCCACGCCGGCCCAGCCGTCCCCATTTCCTGGCCTGCCCCACCTCTCCTCTCCTCCCCTCCCTCTCTCTACCGCCAACAGGCGGACCTCACCTGTTGGGGCCTTCCCCTTCCCCTCCGACCGAGCCGGACTCGAGTTCGAGTCTGACCCGGCCGCGCCGCCTCCCGGCGCCACCTTGGCCCGCACGCCAAGGCTCTCTGCCGCCCCTATATAAGCGTCGTCTGGACCCCCCCTTGACCCCATCGAGTCGCAGCTACCGCCTCCGCATCGCCCAAACCCTAGCCACGCCGAGCTCACCGCCGCTGCACCTCAGTCGCCGTTGTCTCGCCGCCTCGCCACCTCTGCTTGCCGGTCCCTTCTTTCCCACTCTCTCGCTTCCTTGCCGCGGCAATTTCTCGCCGGTGTACCGCTGTGCCCCCTCACCGCTGTTCACATCCGCAAAAGTCCGAGCTGATCCCGCCATCGAGATCCCCGAAGAGCTCTCTTTCCCCTTGGCCAACCCGCGTTTGAAATCGAGGCTGGAAGCTCAATTTCGAGCATGTCCGGACAGCCGCCGCCGCTCCCGCTCGTCGCCGGCAACCCGCGCCGCCGCCCGTTCCGCCCGACTCGATCTGCACCGTCAGATCCAAATACGACGATCTAGATCCGATCTACACCCCCGGTCAAAACCCAGCGTACCGGTCAACCCTAGCCTTTTTTCAGAAAGGCCCCTCTATTTTTATGAAATCAACCCGTAGTCCATGCTAGTTCAAAAGTATTTGCAAAATAGTATTTTTTCTTTTGTTTTAGCCCCTATCTTTTTCTAAAATCTAACCTGCCACCAAATCTCTCTGTTTTCAAATCTAAACCCTAGATTTTAGGTTTATTTATGTTTTAGCCCTCAGTTTCTTCGTTCAAAGCCCTTTTTATTTTAAATCTTTTACAAATAAGGCTATGGAACCATGTTCTAGTCGTAACTTCTCCGTTTTAACTCCGTTTTCATCGATTCTTGCGCTCGCGCGATCCTTGCGACGTGTACATTAGCTTTATAACATTATTTTGTTCTGTTTACATTGTTTGGTGTACTATTTCTTATTTGTTGTACTTGTTTGCTTGTATGAACTTGTGTGGTGCGATAGACGGTGCGCAGTTCGAGGATCCGCAAGACCAAGGCTTTGAAGACGTCCTTGAGCAGCAGCAGTGCTTTGAGGAAGGCAAGTGGTCCTTGATCATTCTTTGGTCCCAATAATCTTAATACACACCTTTATTTTATATGCATGCATGAGTCTATAACTTGATGGATCCCAAACTAAGGATATGCCTAGTTTCTATTGTACTTCCTTGATTAAACTTTAATTGTTTACTTTATGTTGTAGCTATGCTAGTTGCTCATTTACTTAGACTATGGTTGGTTAACTTGGAAACAATGCTACACTTGTTTTACTTCATGTTCTGGAATACTTTATGGTGATAATTATTAGATCACTATTTTAATTGGAACATGGAGAACCACCTAGGAACCCCTCTTGCCCTTTATGGACCATATCATATATATAGGAATACTACATAGCTCTGGCTTTGGCTAATTAATTAGAAACTTTAGCTTATGATAATTTTACCGAAAGGGCAAGAGGGGTTGCATCGTCGGGTATAGCTCGGTCCTCTTGAGGTTATGATATGGTCCTGGTTAAGGCGTCTTCCTTATTAGGGAGAGTTATGACCGCTTTGACTTGAAACCTTAGCGGATTGTCATAAGTTTGGGAATCTTTGTAAAGGCCTTGTAGTGAGTCCCTGCCACTCACCTCGGAAGTGTTTAAGGGCCTTGTAAACCTGGGCATGAAGGGAAACACGAGTTTTGAGTAAAATGTACAACCTTTGCAGAGTGAAAATTGATATATTAGCCGTGCTCACGGTTAAGAGCGGCTTAGACCCTCACATGATAATTGAACTTGAAGATGATCTAAATTGATGTTCTTTATTTATATTGTTGTTACTTATCTCTTTTACTTACTTAAGGGTTTTGGTATATACTTACACTTAGCTAATGCTTGCTAAATAAAACTTGACCAACTTAAAGTGTTTATCGCAGTCAAACCATATCAGCTATTCCTTGAAATTGGCCTTGCATGTCATATAATTTACTCCACTTGCTGAGTACCAACCATAAGTGTACTCACCAATGTTGTAAAAGCTATAGCGGGCTATAGCAAAAGCTAAATCATTTAGCGGAATGATAAAATAATCAATAATCACATATTAAATTATAAGCATTATTGGTCTAACACCAAAAAATAAACTCTAACATGTCTCTTAACTGCCCAACGGTGCCCAACCGTATACCGATTATCCCATCCGCATATCGTTTTTACAGGAAAAATATGAAAACGGGAAAAATCCGGGAAAATACGGCGAAAGCGGTCGCGGAAGCGGTTCAGGTGTTTTCCTGACCGTATTTCCGGTTCCCGCATTTGTCCCGGGAAATTCCCGCGGTACTATCCCGTATTAGAGGACCAAACTTCGTTTCAGCCCATGAAGCTTTCACAGCCCAGCCCAATACAATTCCCGAACCCTAATTTCTCTTCCCCCCCGCGCCGGCGCCTTCCCCCGTCGGCCCGTCGCCCGCGCCGCGCCTCCCCCGCCGCGCCTCCCCCCGCACCGCGCCGCCCCCCGCCGCGCCTCCCCCGCCGCGCCGCCCCCCGCCGCGCCTGCCCCGCCACGCCTCCCCCCGCGCCGCGCCGCCCCCGCCGCGCCTCCCCCCGCGCCGCGCCGCCCCCACCGCGCCTCCCCCCGCGCCACGCCGCCCCCCGCCGCGCCTCCCCCCGCGCCTCCCCCGCCGCGCCTCCCCCCGCGCCGCCCCCCGCCGCGCCGCCCCCCGCCGCGCCTCCCCCGCCGCGCCTTCCCCGCCGCGCCTCCCCCCGCGCCGCGCCGCCCCCCGCCGCGCCTCCCCCCGCGTCGCGCCGCCCCCCGCCGCGCCTCCCCCCGCGCCTCCCCCGCCGCGCCTCCCCCCGCGCTGCGCCGCCCCCACCGCGCCTCCCCCGCCGCGCCTCCCCCCGCGCCTCGCCGCCCCCGCCGCGCCTCCCCCCGCGCCACGCCGCCCCCACCGCGCCTCCCCCGCCGCGCCTCCCCCGCCGGCGCCTCCCCCCCGCGCCGCGTCTCCCCTGCGCCGCGCCTCCCCCCGTCGCCCGCACCGGGCCTCCCCCAAGGCAGAAGGGCGCCAGGATGGAGGACGGCGGTAGCCATTGCCCGCTTGCCCCCAGGCAGGCCTGTAGGTTGCACTGCTGCAGCGAAAATGAGGAGCAGATGCAGCCGCCGAACCCCACAGGAGGCGTAGATGCTTCTACAATGTCGTCATCGAGGCACTCACAGTCGCAGCGTCGCCTCTTGCTTGAGCCTCCACCTCCGGTGCCGGTGAACATGAACAGCAGCACACTTCCTCCTACTGCAACTCCAGGTACTGATGTCTAGTAGTTGTCAAGTCTAGAAAATGAGGGCCTAACCGACGCCATATAGGTCTAGTAGTTGTTTTGGTCATCTTGATCTTTTAGCAGTGCGTGTAGCCATATAGGTAAATTGTAGCCCCTGGTAGAGATGTGCTGCTTGACATGTATTTTTTGGTTTGGTTATGTTGTATGATGTAAATAGTTCTAGTTACCTTAACAATTATGGAGAAAATAAAAGGAGGACCTGACCAATTACCTGGATATCGCAATTAGTGATGTAGATCCTTCATGTACCGTTGCTATTGCTAGGCCTACATGTTTAATCTTTGAAGAAGTATGCCATATTTTTGTTTTTTTCACTGTGATATGTGATACATGATACTTTGATCACACAATACACAATACATCTTGATATCTTTCATCTGTTCTTCTGTTGCTAGGATCTAAGAGGTCAAGGTCACATAATGGCAGTCAAGATCTTGGTCTGTGTCTGTCAATATCATCTGCAAGTCCAACTCTTACATCTAGTCCAACAGCAGCAGCAAGTCAAGATGGTCTTGAAGGGGTTTCTTTGTCAAGTGGTGGTGACATTGGTGGTGGTGGTGCTGCTGCTATTGCTGGAGGTGGAACTAATTCTGATAATACCATCAATATTGAGGGTGATGAGCCGGTGCGTGATGTAGGTGAACCTGTTGGAAAGAGGCCGAAGAAGTGCACATCCGATGTGTGGCAGTACTTTACCAAGAAGAAGGTGATAGTTGAGGATAATGGGAAGTCATATCTTCAGCTATGGGCGCATTGTGACTTTCCACAATGCAAGCACAAGGGCAGATGTGAGAGCAATTATGGAACAACTGGATTTTGGACACACCTAAGGGTTGCACATAGTATTGTGAAGGGGCAGCGACAACTCAAAGTGGAAAAAGAGAATGGAAAAGATATAACTGTTGTCCAACCTTATAGGTATGATGAAGAAGCTAGTTTGAGAAAGTTTTACCTAGCAATAGTCATGCATGAGTATCCCTTCAATATATCCGAGCATGATTTCTTTGTTGAGTTCATTAAATCCTTACGTCCTAGCTTCCCAATTAAGTCTCGTGTTACAATTAGAAAAGATATTATGGAAATGTTCTTGAAAGAAAAGGAGAAGTTGTATGCATACTTCAAAACTGTGCAGTGTCGCTTTAGTGCAACTATGGATATGTGGACTTCAAATCAGAATAAGTCGTACATGTGTGTCACTATACATTGGATTGATGACAATTGGTGTATCCAGAAAAGGATTGTCAACTTTGTGAATGTAGAGGGGCGTCACACTGGAGCAAAACTGTCAGAGACCTTCACTGAACTCATGGTTAAATGGTACATTGACAAGAGATTGTTTGCTCTAACTTTAGACAATGCAGCAGCCAATGAGGTAGCAGTTAAAGATATAATCGCTGATCTGAAAGCTAATACTAGTGCTTCATCTTCATTGGTATGTGATGGTATATTCTTTCATGTGAGGTGTGCTTGTCGCATTCTGAACCTAGTTGCTAGGGATGGCTTGAGTGTTATTGGACACACAATTGAGAATATTAGACAACTAGTGCTTGCTGTCAAAGGTTCTCCATTGCAATGGGAGGAGCTCATGAAGCGTGCAACCGAGTGTGGAT
The DNA here is from genome assembly GCA_032594955.1 of Panicum miliaceum. Classification (NCBI taxonomy): domain Eukaryota; kingdom Viridiplantae; phylum Streptophyta; class Magnoliopsida; order Poales; family Poaceae; genus Panicum; species Panicum miliaceum. The sequence goes on along the minus strand of CM064071.1, from coordinate 14,563,889 downwards.
TGGATACAAGTAAGGGTCTTTCTCTTGATGTATCCACTAGATGGAATTCTACCTACTTGATGCTTCGAGATGCATTATACTACAAGTCTGCATTCATGAGGCTCAAATCTTCAGATCATCGTAGGTATGAGAAAATTACTCCATCTCCTAATGAATGGTCCATGGCATTCAGACTTTTCCAATGCTTGAAGAAATTCTTTGATCTCACTGAACTTTTGTCCGGTACTTTATATCCAACTGCAAATCTCTTCTATAGAGGGTTTTGTGAGATAAAGATTTTGCTTGATGAGTGGCGCCTTAGCGGAGATGGTACCATTAGTGACATGGCTATTTCTATGAGTAAAAAGTTTAACAAATATTGGAAGAAGTCAAGCACCACCCTTGCTGTTGCATGTTTCTTAGATCCTAGGTACAAGAAGAGACTTATAGAGTTCTACATGAGAAAATTCTATGGTCATGCAAGTAATATTTATGTTGATGAAATTGTTGATGTGGTCAAGAAACTATATCAGTTCTATGCTACTTCTACACCTTCATCTTCAAGGGCTAAGAATAAATCAAATGAACCTATGGATGTTGATATAGCAGATCTGTTAGTGGGGAACGAAGATGAGGAACTAGAAAGCTACTTATATGAGTCAAATGGACCTAATGGAGATGACTTAAATGAGCTTGAAAAATATATGGCAGATCCACCATTGAGATTAATGGTCAATTTGATATTCTATCATGGTGGAAGAACCAGGTTGATGAGTATCCAATCCTAGCAAAAGTAGCTCGTGATTTATTGGCTGTACAAGTTTCAACAGTTGCTTCCGAGTCTGCTTTTAGTGCTGGTGGACTTGTAATTGATCCGTTCCGCAGCCGCCTTGATCCTGAAATGGTTGAAGCTTTGATTTGCATGAAGGACTGGGTTGCTGCATCAAGAAGAGGTTATAAAATCTGCTCAGTTTTAATTGTTTTACAATAACTTATGACTATCTTGCTTGCTGATTTATATGTCTTGGTTGCTCTTTTATTTTCAGATAAGAAGGTGGGCTCAATTGTGGGTGATCTTGAAGTTATAGAGGCGCTTGCTTCGAAACTGAATTGTGAGGTATGTATAATAAATCATGGCATGCTCAATTGATCTATAAAACTGCTAGTGTTGGAGAAGTATATAACTAGGAATGCCTTATTTGACTTGTAGGATGGAGAAGTTGCAGACAGTGATGAAGAGGTGGATCAGCCCCTTACAGAAGCAGCATTCAACGCCCTGTAGGAGAATCAGCTTTGCATTTCCGCATCTAGCTATCTATTATAAACTTGTATGACTGTATGAACTATGATGGATTGATGTTGTGGGCGTGTGGACTTTGGAGTGTGGTGTGTGAACATAAGGACATGTGTCATGTGGTGAACGTGAACTGGTGATTGTGTTTACATGTGTGAACTTTGAAGTGTTTACATGCGTCGGTGTTCCCGATCGTAATTGATATTTTCCCGATCGTAATCGACATGTTCCCGATCGAAATATTCCGCTCCCGATATCCCGTAATATCGGTTTCGTTTTCCCGTCCGTCTTTCCCGTTCCCGTTTCCGTTCCCGGTAAAAAAATACGGAAACAGAAACGGTTAGGGGATTTTCCCGACCGTTCCCGACCGTTTTCAACCCTACATGCTACGTTGTCTAAGGTCCACACTACGTTCATTTATTTGTATTGATTCTTTTGGCTGCGTCTTTGAGTGAATGACACCACTAAAATCTACTAGCAACTTGACATTTAGTGCTGCTAAATCTCACAAAAGCCACTTTAGTGGACATTTAGCACTGTTACATCTCATAAAACATACTTAGCGGACGTAGCGGACAAATGTTGCATAGCGTAGCGATAGATCTTCTCAAAATCTAATAGCGGGCTATAGCGAAGCTATAGAGGGCTATTTCAACATTGGTACTCACGCTTGCTTTATTAAAACCGATGCTGCTAGAAACAAGATAATTGTCCGGAGTTTCCTAAAGACTTCGAGGAGTTCTAGGCGTATGTCTCCCAGTCATCTGCCTGTAAAGTTGAAGTTCCGCTGCTAGTTAAAGACGTTCATTTGTTTTCTTAAGATTAAGACTTTTGGTCATGTAATAAAGTACTTTAACACTCTCTTCCGTTATGACATTGTTTCGAATATACACTTGTATCATCTATTATATGTGCGTGAACTTGATCCTAGCGCACATATGAGATGCATCTGGTTTCTTCTTAAAACCAGGTATGACAGAAGTGGTATCAGAGCAGTGTTGACTGTAGGATATTAGCCTAGTTAGTAATGGTCGAAACATAAGGCTTATCTTGCTTAGTAACCTAGCTTCTGCCTGGTTGCTTTTGAAAATTGCTTATTTCTTTATTATATCACTAGCATCTCACCCTTGTTTTCATGCTTGCCTCACAAGTGTGTTTGCCTGGTTTTCCAAACTCCTTCTTGCTTTAAGGTCACTCATTGCTCTTTCTAAATATCCTCTATCTTGCGCTGTCCTCGTTTTTCTACAGATGGCTAGAACCAGGGAGACCGCCCGCAAGAGCACCCGTGGACCGTCCCGTCAGATCCAGCACCCTCAAGAGGTGAATGTGCAGCAGCAGGAGCAGGAGGTGCCCGCTCCTTAGGAGGTACCCGCTCAGGAGGAGCCTGTGCAACCAGAGGACGCCCTAGTGCTCGTGGAGATCGAGGAGGAACCCCAGAAGGAGGACGACGATGATGACTACTGCGGCTACTATGGAGGAGGATGGGTGGACACTGAGACTGAGGTGGAGTCCATGGATCTGCCTGAAGACCACCCAAACGATGCAGAGGACAGTGCTGATGAAGACGCGCAGGAGGAGACGGTGCCGATACAGGCACCATAGGAGGAGGTAATGCAGAAGATGGTGGTGATGACCCAGCTGCGCCAGATGGTGGTGATGATGATCTAGATGATGACCCAGAGCCAGCCGCCGTAGCAGATGTGCCGCCACCAGAACCCCATTATGAGAAAGAGCTACACTATTTGGACTTTGCTGAAGGTCCATTCCCAGCATTCTATGGAGGGCCATACATAGAATTGGCTTTCCACTGAGGCCACACTATGAAGCCTATGTGTTCAAGAATGCTGAGCAAGAGGAGGAGTGGCTAGTGTCTGTGGTGATCAACATTCTGGATGAGATGTGTGGCAGCCAGAGGGAAGTCCAGACGCACTATGATGACGTGCCTAGGAAGACCTTGGATGTAGGGACCAGTGAAACTGCCAGGAGGGCTCTCTATTCACTTTGCCATGTCTACCTGGATGAGCTACAGGACACAAAGTTCCAACAGTTCCCTTGCCGCAGGAAAGGTGCCACCAGTGCACAGATTCCTGTTCCACCCCTAGTGAGGGAAGCTTGCTCACAGACACCACACAGGAGTTGGTCGCCTCCCTCAGCACTGACGTGGATGCCGCCGGGTTAGAGATCTAAGAGGTCAAGAGGAAGCTGAGGAAGACGCTCAGAGAGAAGGCGACTCTAGAGGCCCAACTGAGGGGAGATCAGGAGCTACCCTTGGAGTACGACAGCGACGAGTCTGCAAACTACTGGGCAGAGTCACCTCCCCGCAAGCGCGCCCACTACATATAGCCCGGCTATCGCACCCTCTATCGTTAGAGATGCTAGATGTAGGAGTTTAAGTTAGGAGTGTCCTTGAGAGTCTTTTTGTAATCTCTAGTTCAAACGTTCTTTAGAGTTTGCTTAGTCTTAGTCAGTGTGCTTGTGTGCTTGGTTTTGTGAGAACAATTCGATTTGGATATTTGTAATGATTGCGATGAATTGTGGAGTGACGACCATAGTTACATCAAGTTTTAAATAAAGTTAGATAGTATAGTAAAGCTTGGGGTTATCTATTTTATTTTACTGCCTCTATCTCACCCTTGTTCCTATCCTTTTTCCATGATTTATTTCATGAGTCTCATTTTTCTAACCGATCAGATAGTGAACACCAGGTCCAAATCAGGGGTTGATCAGCCCAACGTGCCACGTCAGGGGAGAAGCTACAACTCCAATCCATATCCTCAGCTGAATCAGCAGCACCAGGCGTCACCAGCAGGGGTGGAGTAGTTCCTCTTCTCCCAGACCAACATGGCGAACACTATCGCCAACATGCAGGCCCAGATGAACCAAGCTGCACCATCGCCACCACCTCCAGCTAGAGATAGACACAGGGAATTCATGAGTCACAAGCCCCCTTCATTCTCTCACTCACCTGACCCTCTGCAAGCTGATGACTGGATCAAGACATTGGAGAAGATGCTGAACATCATCCAGTGTACTGACAGGGAGAAGGTCATGTATGCTTCCGAGGAAGACTGGAAGGAACCGCTGCAGATTGGTGGGATGCTTACACCGCAGCTCATGACACCCCCAACACCATCAGCTGGCAGGAGTTCAAGAACAAGTTCAGAGAGCAACACATACCCAAGGGTTTGATGAAGCTCAAGAAGCAGGAGTTCCTTGCACTGAAGCAGGGAGTAATGGGCAAGTTCATTCAGTTGTCCTGCTACACCCCCGCAGACGTGGCAGATGATGAAGAGAAGCAGGATCACTTCAGGGATGGACTTATTGCTCCTATCAAGTATCTGCTGATGCTGCACATCTTTGAGAACTTCCAGAAGATGGTAGACAACGCTATCATGGTGGAACGTGCTCGCAAGGAGATGGGCGAGCATAAGAGGAATTTTGAGTCGCCGGGGCAGTTCAGCAACAACTCATGCCCCTGCTTCGCGCCACCCAAGGGAAAACTTACCACACTGGAGGACAGAATGTCAACATCGGGCAGAATCAATACCAGCGCCCCAATCAGCAGAACCAGCTGCAGCAGGCTGAATGTGCTGGTCTGTCAGTGCAGCGCCCCAGTTTCCCACAGAATTGCCAGAACAACTCCATTGGAACACCTTTGAGAAACAACAGTCATGTTCCCACTGGTGTTAACACATGGTTCAGGTGAGGTGACACTATTCACTACGCCAACCGTTGCCCCAAGGGAAATGCCTAGAACACTTCAGGTCAGTTCAACAACAGTGGACAGAGGCAGACTCCACAAGAGCAGTAGCAACCTAGAAACAACAACCAGACACCACAGAGCAATAAGGGCTAGCAGAACTACATCCGTGGGTGTGTGAATCATGTGGCCGCGGAGAGCGCTCAGGAGGCTCAGGACGTTGTGTTCGGTATGTTCCTAGTCAACTTAGCCCTTGCATCAGTTTTATTTAATTCTGGAGCATCGCATTCCTTTATTTCTGCTCAGTTTGTTGCAAAGCATGACATTCCTGTGCATACTATGTCAAACCACATGCTAGTTAGCTCACCTGGGGGAAATATGAAAGCCATGTACCAGTGTCTTGGTGTTAGTTTCAAGATCATGGGTAGGGATTTTCATGCCAACTTCATAGTGCTGGATTCTAGTGGAATTGACATCATACTCGGAATGGGGTGGTTGAGCAAGGTTGATGCAGTTATTCAATTTGCCAAGAGGTCAGTGCTCCTCACGAGCCCAGATGGTGAACGGTTTGAGTTCGTTGCAACACTTCCATCCGCAGCAGACTGTGCAGTGAACCAGCTGAAGGCAGATCCCCCTATATCATTGCATTCGCGGGGTGCATAGTGTGAGAAATATCATCATGATGCATATGACAAGATATATCACAACAATAATGTGGAAATAAACATTAGATCAAGTCATGATCAACACAAGAGCAATAAGTTCTAAGATCACACTAGCATAGCAAGTCATGAATAAGTCTTATGAATTTAAAGTCTCACTTGGCACACCACCACACATAACACAAACATGAAGTCTCACATGTCCACAAGCACAAGAGTTCAAGGTTCGATTCAAGGTTCAAGCTACTAGATACTAAGAAAGATAGATAAAGCTTAACATCCACCATCCATTTGGCCTATGGTGAGCTCACTCCCCCCTTGGTATGAAGCGCCAAAAAGGAGAGGCCCTGCCATAGCCATCACTCATCATCGTCGTCGTCGTTGTCATCGTCTTCCTCTTCTTCATCCGTAGGGGTGTTGGCTGCGGGCATGTCCTCTTCTTCTTCATCATCGGACTCTTCACGCCCACCCAACTCTTCTTCAATTTCATCATCATCAACTTTAGGGGCACCAAATGTGGCAGAATTGCACAAATTAATCCAGCTCAAGTGCACTAGCCATCACCATAAAGGCAATCCAGGCTAACTTGCACTTAAAACGGAGTAACTCGACAATCTGTCGGGTAACATCCCAATGCAACCACTGGAATTTCAATCAAAACAAAGCATACATAAAGCCCACACGAAGGCGAGCCCAGAGTTTACAACATTCCGTAAATTTTACTTCATAGAGTCCAAATACTAAATTATTATTACAAACTGAGTTCGAAATCATAAACAAAGTACTTTAGAGTTGAGGTGCAGTGGAAAATAAATGACAATCTAGCGATGATACAAGACATCATGATGAAGCCCATACATGACATCATTCAGCGTTATCATCATTGGCTAGGGACGTATCCCATTCCACTGACCAACCAGGAGGCAGAGTACACGGCCAAGTCAAACTAGCAACTATGTCCTCAAAGGTCTCACATAAAAAAAGCCACAAGCAAGACTGAGTATACTAATACTCAGCAAGGCTTACCCGACTAGTGGAATATACTTAACCGACTCCTAAAAATGCAAGGCTTTTAGCTTAAAGGGTTTGTTTTGCCGAAAAGCATCTAAAAGTGAGTCCTTGCTTTCAAGTTTTAGCATCAAGTTCTAGTTGATTAACCATTCTAGATAAGCAACTATCCAACACCACACATGGTGGAAAGAATTAATTTGAACATCCATCAGTATTGATCATCATCATTGTTCCACTTCTTACTCTATGTGGTAAAAGGATCAAGCAGTCTCAATGGCCGCGAGAAACGAACGATTCAAATCGAATTTCTTAACCTTGCAAGGCAAACCTAAACACATGTCATGTGGTTACTCCTAGAGTCACACATGCAACTTTTCCCGTCAATTCCTATTTCATGGAACAGGACCACCCCCCTCGAGTATAAAGCCCCAACAATCCATCGTGGCGGCTCTGCACTCACCATGTGGCCACATGGGACCGAAGTCAAGAGGGTGGGAATAAGTTTATGCCCCGGTTCAATCAGGTAGTTAGTTTACCGATTACCAAATTCTCAGCATGTGGTTAGTATGTTCAAACGCTTGACCACTACTACCACACATTCCGACCTTAGCCATTTTGCTACTCAGATGGGGCCTCAATCATTATCTTGAATCCAGAAACAGCCCCGCCTGTCGACCTTATGATTCCAACATAAATAAACAAACAACTCCTACATCTCGCGAGTGACAGGCAATCACTCGACTTTTACTGAATTCCTTTTAGCATGGCATCTAGCGTCCTATACATACTAGTATTCATAGCATAGGTACTAGGATCATGCAACTAAGGTTCCAAATTACTCCTATCTGTGGCAGAACCACCCGCATTAATCCGGCTTAAGTGCGCTAACCATCACCATAGAAGCAATCCGGGCTAACCCGCACTTAAAACGGAGTAAAACGATAGTCTGTCGGGTAACATCCCGATGCAACCACTGGAATTTTGATCAAACAATGCATACATACAACCCACACGAAGGTGAGCCCAGAGATTATAACAATCAACAAATTTTACATCACAGAGTTCAATAGAAATTATTATTACAAATCAAGTTCGAAAATATTCATAAACAAGTACTTTCAGAGTTTAATAGTGCAGCGGAAAATAAATGATAGTTCTAACGACGATACAAGATATCTTGATGAAGCTCGTACATGACATCATTCGGCGTTATCTTCGTTGGCCGGGGACGCATCCCATTTCACCGACCAACCCGGAGGAAGAGTACACGGCCAAGTCAAACTAGCAACCATGTCCTCAAAGGTCTCACCTAAAAATAAAGCCACAAGCAAGGCTGAGTATACTAATACTCAGCAAGGCTTACCCGACTAGTGGTATATACTAAGCCGACTCCTAGACATGCAAGGCTTTTGGCTGAGGGTTATTTTTGCCCAAAAGCATCTAAGAGTGAGTCCTTGCTTTCAAGTTTTAGCATCAAGTTCTAATTGATTAACCATTCTAGGTAAGCAACTATCCAGATCACGCATGGTGGAAAAATTAATTCAGCATCCAACCAGATTAATCATCATCATTTTACCTTTTCTTACTCTATGTGGTAAAAGGGTCAAGCAGTCTCAATGGCTGTGAGAAACGGATGATTCAAATCAAATTTCTTAACCTTGCAAGGGGAAAGCTAAACACATGTCACGTGGTTACTCACGGAGTCACACGTGTAACTTTTCCCCTTTCTTTTCAGGTTGTGGATCAGGGCCACCCCCCTCTAGTATAGAGGTCCACGAACCACGGAACGACGCTGGGCTGTGGCTACTCTTGCACTCACCATGTGCCCATGGGAACGAAGTCAAGAGGGTGACGGTAAAGTCCACTTGCCGGATCAATCAGGTACTTAAGCTTACCAATTACCATATTCTCGGCATGTGGTTAGTACGTTCAACAACTTAACCACCACTACCACACACCGCGACCTTAGCAGTTTCGCTAAACAGAAGGGGCCTCAATCATCAAGAGGATTATCGTAATATAGCCCCGTCCATCGACCTTATGGTTCAACCATAAGTAAAACAAGCAACTCCTATATCTCGCGAGTGACAGGAAATCACTCGACTTTTACCGGAGTCCTATTAGCATGGCAATCTAGCGACCGACACAGGCTAGTGTTCATATTATAGGTACCTAGGATCATGCATCTAGGGTTTCAATCCACTCCTACAAACTTAATGCACAATACCATATATAAGTAAAAGTTGCATAAGTTTTAAAAAAAGGGGTTATGCTCCGGGGCTTGCCTTCCTGAGCAAAGTTAGCCTTGGGCTCTTCCAAACTTTGGTTCGGGTCTTTGATGACTCCAGTTAGATTTATTCGAGCTTCTCGCTGCTCACTCTCGGGCTCCGGCACCAGCTCGTAGGTTCCGTCGGCGAGAGTCGTCGATTCTATATGAATGCATATGTATGAGTTGTTTCAATGGTACAAGATAAATAACTATTTCACTATAAAGTTGTAATTCATTAAATCTCAAGTTAAGTTGTAAAGCATTTCATTTTGTTTTCCTTGGGCAGTTATTTATCGAGTAGTATCTAGATTAACTAACTTCATTAAGTGAGGGGTTTTATCATTTCATAAACGGCCATTTTTCACAGGTAAGCATGGATTAAAAATAAAACAACTACTAGAGATAGTTTCTGGTGTTGAGATTTTTATGCAGAGCACATTACTTAAGTGAAAACTCACTGTAAAATTTCCAGCCATTTTCATTTAGCAGATTAATCATGAAAAATACATTAAACAACTACTGCTAGGATCAAGATCCATTTGTACAGAACAAATCATGCAAAAACTGGTGCTCAATATTTTATTGAGTACTCCTAAACTTATAGCAAGTCTACTATAAATTTTTCAGGTTTTATTGTGCAAGATACAGAGCATTGAAAATAAGTCAATATACATCTATATTAATCAAGATTTATTTCTATAGGAAGTTCCACAAAGTTTCTATGTCTCAAACTTTTCCAACATGATGATCTACTCAAAGGTAGTCTCTGGTTAAAATTTCTTATTTTTCTAAGCACCAGAAGTAGTTACTTAGATTTAATGTAATTTTTCTTAACTAAAAACATATGGTCAAGTTAGACTGAAGTAAAAAGTTTCAAACTTTGTCCATAGCATTTATACATCAAGTTACTCTACTGTAAAAGTTTCGACCCTAACATATCAATAGAATAGAAAGAACAAATAACTCTAGCAAAATAGCACATCAAACAAGGTCCAACAAAACTACTCATAGAGACTTGTTCTGGCCTTGAGTTATTTACACAAGTCTTAACAAGCAGAGACTAGCTTACATTCTAAAAATCATCCACAGTACTGTCCTAGATCAAGAGATACATTTATGGGCTATTTAAAACAAGATTAATTTTAGATCAAGTTATATTTCGTAACTAATCATCCTTCTGTGCAAAAGTTGTAGGATTCATCAAGAAGGTCACAACAAATTTTAGTTTGCATTTTTCTGAATTTTCTGTGATTTTAGATTGATTTTACAATTGACAGCTTCTTGAAAACAAAAGTTAACTAGAGTTCTCGTAGATAGGTCCCTGGATCTAGCAGAAAGGACCCTAAAAAGAATTTGGCGATTGCAATGTAGTCCCTGGGTGGGGCTGGGTGTTTTCCTACCGAAATCCATTAAGGAGGCTCGCCGGCGGTGAGGGGAAAGGGGTGGGGGAGCACGGGGACGGCGAGGGCTACCTGTAGGTGGGCTCGGTTGGTGGTGGAGATGGCGGAGTTGGGCTGCCCGCGGGAGCAGTGGGGCGGCAGCATGGAGGTGGCTCGCCGGCGACCATCCGGCGAGGCAGGGGCGGCGTGGGGAAGTCGGGGAGCTTCAGGGGGCCATGGGAAAGCGATTCAGGGGCTTGACTTGGGTGGAAGTGGAGCGGAAGGTGGGGCTCGACGGCGAGGTCGAGCGGCAGTGCTAATGGCGTGGTGATGGTGGTACTCGAACGCGCGTGAGCAGGGGCTCGGTGCAGCCCTTTTATAGGCGCAAAGGGAAGGGGAGGAGGGGTTGGACGCGGCCAAGCTGAGGGAGGTGCGGCCAGGACAAGGCAGTGGTGTCGCTGGTGCGTCGTGGCTCGGCCATCGGGAATCGACGGCTAGGTGGCACGCACGTCGGGCATGAATGGATTCGGGGCAGGGGAGGGCAATTTGGTCGCAGGCCTGTCGGGGCGATGTCCTTTGGTGCGGCTCGCTGGGAGGCATCGCCGGCCAGGTGGCCAGCGGCCGCTGCCCCTCGACGGGACAGAACAGGGGAGGGAGAGAGAGAAGGAGATTGAAGGAAGAGAGAGAAAGAGTGAGGGCCCGGGTTCAATCGAATTTTGCTCAAAAGTTTGCAAAGAAACTTTGAAATCTGCCAACATCAAAGTTGTAGGGAATTTGAGCTTTAGTTTAGAAGTTATTTTAAATTTAAGACTACTGGGATTTGAATTCCTATTCATCTCATGTGTTTAAAATTTGAATTTGCAAATGGTGTTTAAAGTACACTTTGTAAGGTACTAAAATATGAGTGTGTTTTTATGCTACATTTTTTTATGACAAGTGGAGCATGTATGGTTATGAACATATTTATGAAAAATCTTATATGTACACATACATGCACATGCACATACACATTCATACACATGCATATGCACACCCATAATTAAATGCATTGTTTCAATGATTCTAGGTTATTATGCATGACGCTATGTTTAGGTTTTCATGCTTAGAATTTTAAACACCTAGGGTGTTACAGCCTTCCCCCCTTAAAAAGAATCTCGTCCCGAGATTTGAATAAGTACGCCTAGTGTTGAAAGTGCGTGTACCTTTGGGCGAATTTAGAAAACCGTAGAAATTTTGGTTTAAATAGCTTTTAGTTTCCCAAGTGGCTTCCTCTTCGGTGTGATGGCTCCATTGGATTTTTTTACATTTTAACCACTTTTCTTCTAGTGACCGTTTCCTTTTGATCAACAACTTTGATAGGATACTCAACATAAGAGAGGTCCGGTTCTACCAATATTTTCTTTTGTTCAACAATTTCGGTCGGAACTCGAATACACTTCTTGAGTTGAGAGACATGAAAGATATCATGGATGGATGCAAGCGGAGGGGGTAGTCGCACTCTATAGGCCATGGGTCCACAGATTTCAGTGATTTCATAAGGACCAACATATCGGGGAGCTAACTTTCCTTTCACTCCAAACCTTTGCACACCCTTGGTTGGTGAAACCCGAAGGTAGACATGATCACCAACTTCAAATTGCAGAGGCTTTCTCCTTTTATCAAAATAGCTCTTTTGTCTAGACTGCGCAACTCTTAGATTCTCTTGTATTACTTTTACTTTTTCCTCTGCCTCGATTACCAAGTCTGGTCCAAATATTTTACGTTCTCCGGTTTGGGACCAACTCAAAGGAGTTCGACACCTTCGACCATACAAGGCCTGAAATGGTGCCATTTTCAAACTTGCTTGATAGCTATTGTTGTATGGGAACTCTGCTAGAGGTAAGCGTTTGTCCCAACTTTTGTCATAATGGATGACACAAGCTCTAAGCATGTCTTCGAGTATTTGATTTACTCTCTCGGTTCGCCCATCCATTTGAGGATGTTCAGCTGAGCTTCGAATCAGTTTGGTGCCAAGAGAAGCTTGTAAGTGTTCCCAAAAGCATGCTACGAATTGAGCACCATGATCTGAAATAATCGTCTTGGGTACTCCATGTAAGCAAACGATGCGATCGAGGTAAATCTTGGCTGTACGTAGTGTGTACTGGAATAAAATGTGCCATTTTTGTAAGTCTATCCACGATAACCCATATGGAATGGTGCTTTTGGGAGGTGTTGGGCAATCCAACAATGAAATCCATACTTATATCTTCCCATTTCCATGATGGTATAGGCAAGGGTTGAAGTGTACCGGCTACTTTCAAGTGACTAGCTTTAACCCTCTGACATGTGTCACATTTCGATACATACTTGGAAATTTCCCTTTTCATTCTAGTCCACCAAAAGTTTTGCCTAAGATCTTGATACATTTTGCTACTACCCGGGTGAATAGAGAATTTGGAAAGATGTGCCTCGTCAAGAATTTGTTTTTGGAGCTCATGATTCTTTGGAACCACTATGCGAGATTCAAACCATAGAACTCCATTCTTGTCTTGGCGAAAACATTTATATTTCTCTTCCCCTTGGGAGAGCTTTTGCTTGATGATCTTTACTCCCTCATCATTTAATTGGGCCATGATGATTTGATCATGAAGGGTTGGTTCAACAGAGATATGATTTAAAGTACCTTGGGGAATCATTTTCAGATTGAGTGTCCTCATCTCATGACAAAGTGTTTCATTATAGAACTTCACAGTTAAGCAATGGCAATGAGATTTGCGACTGAGTGCATCCGCTACTACATTGGCTTTGCCTAGGTGTTAATGCACCTCGAGATCATAATCTTTGATTAACTCCAACCATATTCTTTATCTCATATTCAGATCGGCTTGGGTGAAGATATATTTGAGACTTTTATGGTCGGTGTAGATATTGCAATGAGTGCCCATAAGATAGTGTCTCCATACCTTTAGAGCATGAATGACAGCTGCTAGCTTGAGATCATGTGTTGGATAATTCTGTTCATGAGGTCGAAGAGCTCGTGAAGCGTAGGCAATGACTCGGTTATCTTGCATAAGCACACAACCAAGACCAGTGCCGGATGCGTCAATAAACATCGAATGGCTTGGTGTTATCGGGTGGAGCCAAGACTAGGACTGTAGTGAAGTGTTCACGAAGAGTGTGGAAAGCTTTTTCACTTTTCTCGCTCCACACAAACTTCACCCCTTTCTTCAATGGTTCCGTTATAGGTTTAGCAATTCTGGAGAAATCCGGAATAAAGTGGCGATAATAACCAGCTAAACAAAGAAAACTGCGAATCTGATGAATGGAGGTTGGAGGTTCCCAATCCATCACCTCTTGTACTTTGCTGGGATCAACGGCTATGCCTTCGCTGGAAATAGTGTGGCCCAAAAATTTTAAACTCCCCAACCAGAATTCACACTTGGAAAACTTAGCATAGAGCTGATGGTCTCTGAGATGTTGGAGAACAATGCGCAGGTGCTCCGCATGCTCTTCCTCATTTTTGGAATATATCAGGACGTCAATGAAGACCACAACAAATCTTGTCAAGTCCGGGCATGAATACCGAATTCATGAGATACATTAAGTAGGCAGGAGCATTTGTGAGACCAAAAGACATGACCAGATGCTCATATAGCCCGTTCGTGTGGAAAAGGCAGTCTTAGGGATATCACATGGACGAATCTTGATCTGATGATAGCCAAAGCGAAGATCAATTTTTGAGAAGACTCTAGCTCCCACTAATTGATCAAAGAGAACAGCAATGCGGGGAAGTGGATATTTATTTTTGATTGTCACCGCATTGAGAGGTCGGTAGTCCACACACAGCCTCAAACTATCATCCTTCTTCTTCACAAATAGGGCTGGGCAACCCCAAGATGATGCACTAGGATGAATGAAACCTTTATCTAAAAGTTCCTACAATTGTAGTTTCAATTCGACCAACTCCTTGGGCGGCATTCAGTAGGGTCTTTTTGAGATAGGTGCAGTGCCTGGCTGCAGTTCGATAATGAACTCAATGTCCCTATTTGGTGGCATTCCTGAGTCATCCGGAAAAACATCGGCAAATTCGCATACCACTAGAATATCTTCTGGTTTGACTCCTTCCATAGTGAAAGCACAGGAATTTATGCATTCCCGAGAAGGTAGGTAAAGAGTAGTGGCTCTGTGACTGGGTGAGTTTATTTCCATGGCTTAGGAAGAAATATCTAGTCTAACCCTGTGCAGAGCCATCAAATTTAGCCCCAAAATAATGTCCATGCCTTCAAGTACCAAAAGGATAAGGTCGATTTTGATAGTTTTACTACCCAACTTGATCGGTACGTGCCTTATGATTTGGTTGGAAGCAATTTTACCACCCGGTGTTGATATCATGTATGACCCTTTTGTGTGACAAAAATCCAAGCCCACTTTTGCCCCAAATTTTGCACTAATAAAACTATGGGATGCACCAGAATCAAATAATATAATTGCACGCTTGTTCTGGATAGAGATTTATCTGACATCACTGGTGCACCTTCTGGAAGATCAGCAAGTGTAGTGAAATTGATCCTTCCCTACTGAACTTGAACAGTCTGTCTTTTTCCCTTATTATTATTCTGATTAGAACCTTGCCCCTAATTTGGCTGCCTAGGCTTGGGGCATTCTCGTGCAAAGTGGCTAGAACTCCCACAATTAAAGCAAAGATTTGTGTTGCTCGGACGAGCTGGCTGCTGAGCAATCGGCCTCAGTCTGCTGAGGCATAGGGGGTCATGCAACGCCCTACTGCTGTGGGGGCTTGAAAATCCAACACCCTTGTTGAGGGGCCTTCTGAGGAGCTTTAGAAGTAGCATTCTGCACCAAACGATACCTCTGTGGCGGAACACTAGAGGGTCCAGCTGGTGCCTTCCTCTTCTTTTCAGCTCGGTGAGTGATGATGTAATCTTCCTGAGTGATGGTGAAGTTAACAAGCTCATTATAAGTATCTACCTTGATAGGGATCAAGCGGTCCTTGAGCTTGGTACTAAGGCCTCTATGAAAGCGATCACGCTTCTTAGCATTGGTGTCAGCGTGATAGCCCGCATACTGACAAAAGTTATTGAAAGCCTGGGCATACTGGAGTACGGTGCGGGTACCCTGAGTAAGAGCCAGAAATTCATTCAACTTCCTTTCCATAAGCCCTTCTGGAATATGGTGGGCTCTGGATGCATTCTTGAATTCCTCCCAAGTGACAACATGATCAGCTGGGAGCATAGTGAAGTAATTGTCCCACCACAGACGTGCCGTACCACGAAGTTACTGTGTTGCAAAATGGGCCTTATTTGCATCGGAACATGGCACCATAAGTAGAGAAAACTTGGACTCGATTGTGCGAATCCAAGCGTCTGTATCCAAGGGCTTCTCCGTCTTGTGAAACAGAGGGGGCTGAGTGCCCAAGAAGTCTAGGTAGCCAGCAGCCTGAGGTTGGTGGAGGTCAGTGTTTTACCGCCATGCCCACCGAGGGATACCCCGGACGTGGTGAGTTTGTAGTTAGGGTATCGCCGAGATCAGGAACTCGAAGGTGCAAGGAACACAAAGTTTAGACAGGTTTGGGCCGCCAACAGTGTAATACCCTACGTCCTGTGTGGTTTGTATTGCCATAGGTGGTGATCGGATGATCTCCTTGTTTGGAGGGGGTCCTTGTCCGCCCTTATATAGTCTGGGGGGACAGGGTTACATGGAAGTCCTAGTCAGATACAAGCCCAGGAGTCCTACCCGAGTACTTTTCGGGTAGTTTCCTATCATCTCTAACTAGTTTTATTACTGTATGAGTAGTCCTACTACGCTATGAGTAGTTATAACAGATGTAGGGCGTGAGCCATGTCCTGCCCCTTATCCTAGGAAATGTACGCTATGTGCGCAGTCCCGTGGGCCCGGGTCTGACAAGCCCTCGAGCTCTTCGTAGTCGAGTATTGCAGGCGTCCGAGTACTTCTGAAGGTGTCTTCAAGTTCTCACGAACTCCATCTTGAAGGTGTTCTCTGAGTACTTCCTTAGCTGCATCGAGGCTGTGAGGTTCTCATGCCCCGAGTAGTTGTCAAGTCTTCTTTTATATGGGGTGCGATTAAACTCGCACTCAATGTGGAGTAGCGCCCAAGACTTAGGTTGACTTGTAGAATCAGGCTGAGGGTCAATTTAATCTTGAGTCTTCTATCCTTATCTTCCAAAAGATTTGAAAAATAAGTTGCTGATGACACGTGTCTCGCAGCCCCCGAGCCTTGAATCCAAATCCCCAAGGTTTGGAATAAAGGATCCAAAAGAATCGTGGCATGCAATATAGGACAACAACGATTTGATGGTTAAGATGGGCAAATTGGTTCAGAAATTCAAAAACCGCTTTTTTAGAGATGAATTCCTTGAAAAAATGGTTAAACAAATAACTTCCCCAAAAAGCACCCTAAATTACCGCTCAAATCAGATCTTGTTCTCTGAGCCAATGGCTAGATAAGACCTCTATGTTAAAAATTTGAAAAACCCCTTATTTCAAAATAGAATCCCTGAAATAATGGTTAAACAATTATCCTCCCAAGATAAATCTTCAATAGCCTCTTTAATCGGGATCTTCTGAGTAGTTTTACAGCATCCAGCCTTAAAGCATGAGAGCTGTCGCTGAAAACACGCTGAGTGCCCTGTCGCATCCAGCCCCCAAGCTTGGGAGCTAGATGAGTCGCTTAGTATATGCCTATTAGTCGGTGGCACCAACCCCCAAGCCTAGGTATTTGGCCAAGTTGCCGCTGGATCTTGAACATTCGATGAAGCCATCTAGTCGAAGTAGAATTCGACTAGATTTGTAGGCGATATGAATAGTTGAAGTAGTCGAACACGCGTAAAACTAGTCGGAAACGAGTAAACGCCTTGTCCTGGGAGCGAGGCCCCTTCAGTAACATAGGATACTAATCGGAAACTAGTAATCTGTTACTGGAAGTATGGGAGCGAGGCCCCTTCAGTAACATAGGATACTAGTCGGAAACTAGTAATCTGTTACTGGAAGTATGAGAGCGAGGCCCCTTCAGCAAACTTGTGCGTAATACCAGTCGTAAACCAGTAAAATGGAGTTGTACTGGAAGTATGGGAGTGAGGCCCCATCAGCAAACTTGCGCGTAATACCAGTCGTAAACCAGTAAAATGGAGTTGTATTGGAAGTATGAGAGCGAGGCCCCTTCAGTAACACAGGATACTAGTCGAAAACTAGTAATCTGTTACTGGAAGTATGAGAGCGAGGCCCGTTCAGCAAACTTGTGCGTAATACCGGTCATAAACCAGTAAAATGGAGTTGTACTGGAAGTATGGGAGTGAGGCCCCATCAGCAAACTTGCACGTAATACCAGTCGTAAACCAGTAAAATGGAGTTGTATTGGAAGTATGAGAGCGAGGCCCCTTCAATAACACAGGATACTAGTCGAAAACTAGTAATCTGTTACTGGAAGTATGGGAGCGAGGCCCCTTCAGTAACACAGAATACTAGTCGGAAACTAATAATCTGTTACCTAAAGTATGGGAGCAAGGCCCCTTCAGCAAACTTGCATGTAATACCAGTCGTAAACCAGTAAAACGGAGTTGTATTGGAAGTATGGGAGCGATGCCCCTTCAGTAACACAGGATACTAGTCAGAAACTAGTAATCTTTTACTGGAAGTATGGGAGCGAGGCCCCTTCAGTAACACAGGATACTAGTCGGAAACTAGTAATCTGTTACATGAAGTATAGGAGCAAGGCCCCTTTGGCAAACTTGCGCGTAATACCAGTCGTAAACCAGTAAAACGGAGTTGTACTGGAAGTATGGGAGTGATGCCCCTTTAGTAACACAAGATACTAGTCGGAAACTAGTAATCTGTTACTGGAAGTATGGGAGTGAGGCCCCTTCAGCAGACTTGCGTGTAATACCAGTCGTAAACCAGTAAAATGGAGTTGTAATGGAAGTATAGGAGCGAGGCCCCTTAAGTAACACAGGATACTAGTTGGAAACTAGTAATCTGTTACTGGAAGTATGGGAGCGAGGCCCCTTCAGCAAATTTGCGCGTAATACCAGTCGTAAACCAGTAAAATGGAGTTGTACTGTAAGTTTTGATCTCCAGGCGCCGACAGAAGATGTCTTGGTTGGATAAGGATGAAAACAACGTAGATGCTCGATATTCCAGGAATTAGGAACCTCCTGGCCATCAGGGTACTGTAAGCGATACGACCTAGGTCCTGTAACCTTGTGCACTATGAAAGGCCCCTCCCATCACGAGTTAAGCTTGTGCAGCCCGGTTTCATCCTGGATTCGTTGAAGAACCATATCTCCAACGTTGAAAGAGCGTCGTTGAACGTTCTGATCGTGATAACGACACACTCCTTGTAAGTAGCGGGCCGACTGGAGCAAGACGTTGCATCTGATTTCCTCAGCTGAGTCAAGTTCGAGATGTCTTGCGCTGACAGCCTTGC
The DNA here is from genome assembly GCA_032594955.1 of Panicum miliaceum. NCBI lineage: Eukaryota > Viridiplantae > Streptophyta > Magnoliopsida > Poales > Poaceae > Panicum > Panicum miliaceum. The sequence goes on along the minus strand of CM064071.1, from coordinate 14,545,159 downwards.
CTTCTTCGTACATCTCTAGTCGAGGAGACTTCCACATGACATAAGCTGGTAATATAGCTTCAGACCCGTATACGAGGAAGAAAGGTGAATGTACTATGGCTTTGCTTGGTTGTGTGCGAAGCCACCAGGTTATTGATGAGATCTTGTCGATCCACTTGCCGCCCTTTTTGCTATTCTCGTCATAGAGTCTTTTCTTCAAGCCATCAAGAATCAAGCTGTTGGCGCGCTCAACCTGGACGTTGGCCCGCGGGTGAGCCACTGAAACGTACTTGACCTCAATGGCACTGCATTCACAGAAATCTCAGAACTGATGCGAGTGGAAATTGGATCCTAGGTCGGTGATGATGGTGTTGGGGAAGCCGAAACGATGCAAGGTGTCGCAGATGAAGCTAACCACTCGATCTGAAGAGAGCGTTGTGATTGTCTTGTACTCGATAAACTTGGTAAACTTGTCGATGGCCACCAACACGTGAGTAAAACCACCTGGCACATTTGTCAAAGGCCCTATCATGTCCAGGCCCCAGCATGCAAACGTCCATGAAGGTGGTATGGTGATAAGGTTGTGAGCCAGGACATGGGGCTGTTTGCTGAAGAACTGGCAGTTTGTGCACCAGCGAACAAGTGCTTCGGCGTCTGCCAAAGCAGTCGGCCAGTAGAAACCAGATCTAAAATCCTTGCCGACTAGTGTGCGAGAAGCAGCATTGTTCCCGCACACGCCTTCGTGAATCTCTTGGAGTATTTTCTGCCCTCCTCCGTGCGAACACACTTCATGAGTATGCCTGACGCTGATCCACACTTGTACAAGTTATCCCCGACCAGAACGTACCCTTTGCTGCGCCGTAAGATGCGTGTAGCCTCAGCACTTTTTGGGTCGACGCCGAAGGGTAGTTTGTGCTCCAGGATGTAGTCGATGAAGGTCACCCGCCAATGGACCTCAATCATCAAGACCTCTCGGTCGGGTTCCTTTGGACCATGAATGATGGTACTTGGATCTAGTGTCTTGATGGATGGGTGATGAAACACATGAATGAAAACTCCCGGTGGGACGTTAGCTCGATCAGAACCAAGTCTTGAGAGCACATCCGCTCCCACAATGTTGTTGCGGATCACGTGATGAATCTCCAACCCCGAGAACTTGTTCTTGAGCTTGTGTATTTCCGCGACGTACGTGTCCATGATGTTCTTGTTGACTTGTTGGACCACCAACAAGGAGTCGCCGTAGACAAGCAGTGGCTTGATGCCCCGAGAGACTGCCAGGCGTAGCCCGTGCAATAGTGCCTCGTACTCGGCTTCGTTGTTGGAGACCTCAAATAGTATTTGGAACACATACTTGAGTTGTTCTCCTCTCGGACTGATGAAGAGTACTCCCGCACCACTGCCTCCAAGCTTGAGTGAGGTATCGAAGTACATGACCCAATGCTCTGGCTGGTTGGCTGGGCTTCAACTTGGTTTTCTTGCCACTCCGCCATGAAATCGACTAGTGCTTGCGACTTGATGGCCGTCCGGGGCTTCAAGTTGAGGGTGAGAGCCCCCAGTTCCACTGCCCACTTGGAGATGCGCCCAGTGGCATCCTGATTGTGGAGGATATCCGCCAATGGGAAATCAGTGACCACCGAGATGATGTATGCGTCGAAATAGTGCGAAGCTTCCTGGAGGTGATGAGTATACCGTAGAGTAGTTTCTGAATTGTCGGGTAACGAACCTTGGATTCAGAAAGAACTTTGCTGATGAAGTAAACTGGCCGCTGCACACCGAAAGCATGGCCTTCCTCTTGGCGCTCCACCACGATTGCCGTACTGACGACGTGAGTAGTTGCGGCGATGTAGAGTAGCAGGTTCTCGCCTGGTTGTGGAGCCATTAGGATGGGGGGCGACTGTAATGATGCTTGAGATCTTGCAACGCCTGCCTTGCCTCCTCGGTCCATTGGAACTTGTCGTGGCGCTTGAGTAATTTGAAGAAGGGTAGCCCTCGTTCCTCAAATCGCGAGATAAATTTGTTCAAGGCCGCCATACAACCTGTGAGCTTCTTGACATCCCTGATCGTCCGTGGAGCATCCATGGCTGCGATGGTAGTGATCTTCTCCGGGTTTGCTTCAATTCCTCGATGACTAACGATGAAACCGTAGTAGTTTTCCTTTTGGCACGGCGAAGACGCACTTGGTTGGGTTAAGCTTCCATCAAAACTTGCTTAAGATGTTGAAGGTTTGCTCAAGATCAGGGATGAAGTCATCGTGGGATCTGTTCTTGATGACCATGTCGTCCACATAGGCTTCAACGTTGTGATGTAGCTGATCAGCAAGGCATAATTGGATGGCCCGCTGATAGGTGGCTCCTGCATTCTTCAACCCGAAGGACATGGTTGTGTATGCATATGCTCCAAAGGGGGTGATGAACGCCGTTTTGATCTGATCTTCTTCCTTGAGAGCGATCTGGTGGTAACCTGAGTAGCAGTCGAGGAACGAGAGCAGGATGCAACCAGCCGTAGAGTCGATGACCTGGTCGATGCGCTGGGGTTAGGTATAACCCTTGACTGGCTAGGCCTCTGGCTGGAGATATCCATCTCTGAGTCGGTGAGCTTTTGCGCGGCCACTAGTACTTCCGCAGAAGGCTCTGGCACGCGTGATGTCGTAGCGCACTCGATCGCCTCCTGGTCACAGTCGTACGACTTCTTTAGGTCACCGCGGAAGGTGAGTACGCCTGTCTTGCCTGGCATCTTGAATAGCAGGTAGACGTAGTGGGGCATGGCCATGAACTTGGCCAGTGCCAGTCTGCCGAGGATGGCGTGGTATGATGACTCGAAGTCGGCCACCTCGAACTTGATGTATTCGGTGCGGTAGTTGTCCTTCATCCCAAAGGTGATTGGCAGGACCACTGAACCGAGTGGTGTACTCGCGTTTCCCAGGATGATGCCATAGAACGGAGCTCTGCTAGGGTGAGCATCTTTGAGATGTCCAGACCCATCTTCTTCAGAGTACTCGCGAAGAGGAGGTTGAGGCCGCTCCCGCCTTCGATGAGTACTCGGGTTAGCTGTGAGCCCGCCACGACAGGATCTAGGATGAGCAGGAATTTTTTTGGCTCGGAGAAGCTGGTCCATTGATCATCCCTGGAGAAGGAAATCGGGACCTCGTTGTATTTCAGAGGCTTTTGCGTGGTAGGCTGTACAGAGAGGATTTTGCGCAGGGTCAACTTCTGCGCACGCTTGGAGGGGAAGCTTCCGTCTCCACCAAACATGACGTTGAGGATATCCTTCGGGTCCTGGAAATCTGGAGCCCCCGACTTGTCACCCTCATCGTCCTCCTCCTGGTCCTTTCACTTTTTGGCTTGGGAAGGGGTGTAGCGTTGAGTGACTTGCGGAGGCTGACGCACTCAAAGAGTGTATGTCGAGACTTTAGGTGCATCGGACATTGTTTGTGCAGGACTTTCTCAAATTGTGCGTCATTGCTCCCCGACTTCTTGCCACGCAGATTGCACTCGACAGGCCCGACTTCTTAGTCTGGCTTGCGCTTTTGAGGGTTCCCTGAGTAGTTCCGCTGGCCCTTGTCGAAGTGGTTGTTGCCGTTGCCCTGCTTGTCGCTGTTGCGCTGTTCCTCCTGGTCAGCGCACCGTGCTATCATGTCATGTAGCTCCACGGCAGTAGTCGGTCGGTTGTGTCCAAAGTCGTGTTACGTGTGCTTCGAGAAGAGTCCATTCTGGAAGCAGTGAATGACGTTCTCGTTAGTGATGTTGGCAATGGTGGCGCGCATCTTGAAGAAACGTCTTGCTTGACCTGGGACAGATCATGGCGAGTTCCTGCTCTGATCATGGATCCCTGGAAGTTGTCGATGAAGGCCCGCTTGAGGTCCTCTCAGGAGTCGATGGAGTTTGGCTTGAGGCTTTCAAGCCAAGTGAGGGGCGCGAATTCCAAAGCAACCGGGAAATAGAGTTCTTTGGTGGAGTTGGATCCCCCTGAGACCTCGATGTCAACAGAGTAGCATCGGATCCACTAGCGCGGGTCCTACTTGCCGTCATACTTGGGGATTCCGACTGGTTTAAAATCCTTGGGACAAGATTTTTCAGTGATGTTGGAGGTGAAGGCGGGGAAGTGGTCATTGTCGTCGTCATCGTGGTACCTGTCAGGACGGTCCCTTCTTCTTGCCTCAATGATGCGCCGTGCGTCGCGGCCATCATTGATCTTCTGCTTGAGATTGATCGTGGGAGCGTCGTGAAGGCTGGCCGCGGGTGGAGCTTGGGCTTGACGCCTTGCGTCATGCTAGTTGCGAGGTAGGCGAGTAGATTGTTGTACTTCTCGCTCGGTGTTGCCACGTGCGGACTGGTGGCCCTCGTTGCGCTGGCAACTATCATTCCTTCGATTCCTCCTCCGGGGGTGCGACTGATCTACGCAGTGTCACCATGGCGCTCAGACCTCGAGGGCAAGTTCCGAGTGGAAGACACTGGATGTTGCCCATCGAGTTGCACGAGCGCGCGCTGGGTTAGATGCTGCAGCCTTTGAATCTGGGGGTTGGGTGGAAGGTTTTGAGCTAGGAGCGTTGCTTCTGCAATGGCGCCAATCGGTGTACGATACTCCCGGTCCGCAGCTGTTGCGAAAGTGTTGTTGAGGTTCCTTTGGTACATTGGATTGCGAGGATGATTTTCCGCATTCCGCCTGCGCTGGGCGCGCTTGGCGTTCTTCAACCGCCGGATCCTTCTGTGCTCCTCGTTCTCATCCTGGGGGGCGTCCACCGTAGGCTCATCGGCAGACACGTCCGCGAGTAGTTCATCATCGTACTCGGGACCCAGCTCGTCATCATCCACGCTGCAAAGGGAGGCTATGTAGACTTGATGATCTGGCGAGTTGTCAGTTGTATGGCTGTACTCGAGTAGCTCTGTGCTACTGTCTCCCTCTTCCACGATGGGAGAGAGAGGTTTGCCCTCCTTGAAGGGCAGTTCCTATGTGAAGGCCACAAGGCGGGAGTCGTAGTCGAGTAGTTCAGAGGGCTCTAAGCCCTTCCAGTACACGAAATGGCCTTGCGGCGTAGATGTTATGGTTAAACCGATATGATTGCCCAAAAACAATTCGGGGTAGTCATCGGGTTGCGAGTGGTTTTCAAGAGTGGGGGCCCCCCAATAAGCGGTGGCTCCCTCATCTCTGAGTCCTCCTCGGCTCTGGCTTGAAGGTGTAGTACTAAACGACGAGTACTCTTCGTTGGAGTCCGAGTAGTTGTCGAAAATGGGGGCCCCCGACAGGAGGTGGCTCCCACATCCTTGAGCTTGAGCAGAAGATCTAAGTCGTCCTCCAAGTCGGAGAGGGACTTGGATTGTGTGGTCCCCTCAGATCGGTTTGAGTCCGACCCGTCTAGGTCTGGTGCAGCACGAGTGGAAGTCGCATAAAAAATAGACATCTTTTCGATCTGCAGGACCAAAACGGGAAGCAGCAACTCGTCGAGGTTGTCGATGAACTGAGGTCGCTGTGTCGAGTTGGTGTAGAGGCCTCCGGCCTCCCGAAATCGACTAGGTGGCTGTTGAAGCCACCCAAGCTGTTGGCGACATAGATCTAGGAGCCGAAGACAAAAGTTGTGCCCTCGTCGAGCATGGCGCTGGTGAAGTTAAAAGACGCCATCGAGTTCTCCGCTGGATGCTCGATGAACACCCCTACCTGGCGCGCCAGCTGTTGTTGTTTTACCGCCATGCCCACCGAGGGATACCCCCAAGGTGGTGAGTTGTTCGGTAGGGTGTTGTCGAGATCAGGAACTCGAAGGTGCAAGGAACACAAAGTTTAGATAGGTTTGGGCCGCCGAGAGCGTAATACCCTACGTCCTGTGTGGTTTGTATTGCCTTAGGTGGTGATCGGATGGTCTCCTTGTTTGGAGGGGGGTCCCTGTCCGCCCTTATATAGTCTGGGGGGACAGGGTTACATGGAAGTCCTAGTCGAATACAAACCCAAAAGTCCTACCCGAGTACTTTTCGGGTAGTTTCCTATCATCTCCGACTAGTTTTACTACTATATGGGTAGTCCTACTATGCTACGAGTAGTTACAACAGATGTAGGGCGTGGGCCATGTCTATCCCTTATCCTAGGAAATGTACGCTATGTGCTCAGTCCCGTGGGCTCGGGTCTGATAGACATTGTGCCCACCCCATTGCTGCTGGAATTGCTGAAACAATTGCTGCCCTTGAACAAGCTGGCAGAGCAACTCGGTCTGGGTGGCCATTACTTCAGCCATGTTGGGCGGTGGTGGCGGCTGCTGCGGTTGTCCAATACCACTAGCACCAAAACCGCTCGGGGTGTTGTGGATCCCTTGAACCATCTGCAACGTGCAAATTTTTCAATAATTCGGGAATCCACAATACCTCCAAGGCTAAGTGTCATAAGTGCGGAAGATTTAGAACTCAAGGACTCATAGATAAACTGTGGACAGAATACTGCCGGTTGCAAGAAAATTCGTAACTCCCAGTCTGTTCATCCAAACCCTTACAAATTTTAGCAGTGACTAGGAAATTTAGTGGCCTACAACTTTGGTATTCAACTACACCAACTACATCCCCGACTGCTTCAACTACATCTCCAACTACCACGACTACATCTCGACTACTTCCACTATACCTCCGACTGCTTCAACTACATCTCCGACTACTATGACTATATCTCCGACTGCTTCAACTATACCTCCGACTACTACGACTACATCTTCGACTACACTGCATCTTTGACTACTTCGACTGCATCTCTACGACTACATCTTCAACTACAATGCATCTTTGACTACTTTGACTGCATCTCCGACTGCTTCAAGTGTATCTCTGACTACTACGACTACGTCTCCGACTGCTTCAGTTACACCTTTGACTAGTACAACTACATCTTCGACTACTTAGACTGCATCTCCGACTACTACAACTAAATCTTCGACACTTCGACTATATTTCCGACTACTTCAACTACACCTCCGACTACTATGACTACATCTTCAACCACTTTGACTACATCTCCGACTCTCTGTTTTGGCGGTTTTTTAGTGGACAGAGAGCTAGTATTTTTATCACCAAGGAAAATCTACTCAGCCAAAAATTTCCAAATTTGAACAGTAGCTGATTGAGTAAGTTTGCAAAATGTGAAGCAACTTCCCTGTTGAGCTTTTCATCAGATAAGGTCATTTCCTGAGCCTAATTAATTCCTTTATCTAGATATGGTAGAAAAAGATAGATTTCGAGATAGCCATTAAGTGAGTGCTCAAATATGCTCTAGTGCAACTTACTCCCTTATAAACCCAGGACAATGTTTCATTCAATTTTCATGTATGATCACGATGCATGCACGTCCTATTCGTCCTCACAAAGCAAAACAATTGCCAAATAGCTTTGGTCTTACGTGGTTAATTTCGGTGGCATACATAATACATCTCACCTTATTTTAACTAGTCAAATTTTTTTAAATGTTCTTAGCTTAATGTAATCGCGGTTAGTGTACTTGCAGAAGATTGACAGAATATAAATTGAACCTTTCGTGCCAGCACTCATGAAAGCGTCCCCATACATTACCGCTCACTATATTAGCGGCATCCATGCGTTCGACACTGCATGGACAGTGCTTCATACGTTACCTTGATAACGTATTCACTTCCCGTATAAATCGCCTTATGGGACGTTTGTACGTCGAAGCCACTGTACGTGCAGCATATTTTACTCCCAATATAATCAACGAGTGGTTGGTATATTGGCAGCACCTCAAGTAAGCCGCTGCTTGAGGGCAGCGTTTGGTTCGCGTCACTGACAAGAGGGTCAAGCTCTCTCAGTTGACTGAGTATCCTTAGCTTCTTACCTTAGCGATGAGTGCGTCGTTACAAAAATTAAAGGTCGGTTGTGCACAAAAGTAAGTTTTGACAAAAAGTTATGTGCTGAAAGTCAGTTATAATAAACATAAGTTAGATAGCTACCTAGTCATATTCCCAAAATCCCCAAGGCTTTACGAACTAGGCGTCATCCTTAACGAACCCACGTATTTTTCAAACGCGATTTTTGTGGTCAAGTTTTATTAAAATATTTGTTTAAGGCTTGTTGTACACTCTGGTGTATGCATTTCGGCTCTGATGCCAGCTGTGGCAGAACCACCCAAATTAATCCGACTTAAGTGCGCTAACCATCACCATAGAGGCAATCCGGGCTAACCCGCACTTAAAATGGAGTAAAACGACAGTCTGTCGGGTAACATCCCGAAGCAACCACTGGAATTTTGATCGAAACAATGCATACATACAACCCACATGAAGGTGAGCCCAGAGATTACAACAATCCATAAATTTTACATTTCAGAGTTCGACAAGAACTATTATTACAAATCAAGTTCGAAAATATTCATAGACAAGTACTTTTAGAGTTTAATAGTGCAGCAAAAAATAAACGATAGTTCTAACGATGATACAAGATATCATGATGAAGCACGTACATGACATCATTCGGCGTTATCATCGTTGGCCGGGGACACATCCCATTCCACAACCAATCCGGAGGAAGAGTACACGGCCAAGTCAAAGTAGCAACCATGTCCTCAAAGGTCTCACCTGAAAATAAAGCCACAAGGAAGACTGAGTTTACTAATATTCAGCAAGTTTTAGCCGACTAGTGGTATATACTTAGCCGACTCCTAGACATGCAAGGCTTTTGGCTGAGGGTTATTTTTGCCAAAAAGCATCTAAGAGTGAGTCCTTGCTTTCAAGTTTTCGCATCAAGTTCTAGTTGATTAACCATTCTAGGTAAGCAACTATCCAGATCACGCATGGTGGAAAAATTAATTGAGCATCCATCCAGATTAATCATCATCATTGTTCCTCTTCTTACTCTATGTGGTAAAAGGGTCAAGCAGTCTCAATGGCTGCGAGAAACGGACGATTCGAATCAAATTTCTTAACCTTGCAAGGGGAAACCTAAAAACATGTCACGTGGTTACTCACAGAGTCACACATGCAACTTTCCCCCTTTCTTTCCGGGTTGTGAATCAGGGCCACCCCCCTCTAGTACAGAGGTCCACAAACCACGGAACGACGCTGTCGGTGTTTTACCGCCACGGCCATCGAGGGATACCCTCGAGGTGGTGAGTTTGGTTGGTTGGGTGTCGCCGAGATCAGGAACTCGAAGGTGCAAAGGAACACAGGGTTTTAGACAGGTTCGGGCCACTGGGAGCGTAATACCCTACGTCCAGTGTGGTTTGTATTGCCTTTGATGGTGGTTGTCCCCGAGGGGTTGCCTATCCGCCCTTATATAGTCATGGGGAACAGGTTTACTTGTAAGTTGTAGTCGGGTACAAGCCAAGGAGTCCTATCAGAGTACTTCCCGGGTAGTCTCCTGCCGTGTCTGACTAGTCTAACTACTGTACAAGGAATCCTACTGCATTATGAGTAGTTACAATAGATGTAGGGCGTGGGCCATGTCCCATCCCGAATCCTAGGTGAAGTGTGCCACGTGGCCAGTCCCGTGTGCCCGGGTTTGACAAGCCCCCGAGCTCTTCGTAGCCGAGTACCTGCAGGCGTCCGAGTACTTTAGAAGGCGCCTTCGAGCTCTCTTCGAACTTCATCTTGAAGGTGTCCTCTGAGTACTTTCCTGGCTGCATCGAGGCTATGAGGTGCTCATGCCCCATGTAGTTGTTCAATCTTCTTTATATGGGGTGCGATTAACTCGCACTCCATATGGAGTAGCCCTCGAGCCTTAGGTTGACTCGTAGAATTAGGTTGAGGGTGAATTTAAACTTGGGTCTTCTGTCTTTGTTTTCCAGCAGATTTGAAAAATAAGTCGCTGATGACACGTGTCCCGCAGCCCCCGAGCCTTGAATCCAAATCTCTGAGTTTTGGAATAAAGGGTCCAAAGAGTCGTGGCATGCAGTATGATAGGAAAGTTTTGATGGTAAACGTAGGCAAATTGGAGTAGTAAATTTGAAAACCTCTCTTTTTGGGATGAGTTCCCTGAAAAGATGGTGAAACAAATAACATCCCCGACAAACGCCCAAAATTACCTCTCAAACCAATCTTTGTTCTCGGAGCCAATGACTAAATAAGACCTCTGGGTGATGAATTGAACGAACCTCTTATTTTGGAATAAAGTCCCTAAAATAATTGTTAACAAACATACACCCAAGATAAATCTTAAAAAGCCTCTTAGTTCAGGTTTTTGTCGAATAATCGTGCGGTATCCAGCAGGGAAGCATGTGAACTGCCTTTGAAGGCAAGCTGAGAGCCTTGTCACATCGAGTCCCCGAGCCAGGAGCATAAAGTAGTCAATGCAGAAAGGTGGCGTTAGCCCCCGAGCGCAAGCATAGAGAAAATAGCCGCTAGTGCATGAGCGGTCAATGAAGCCATCTAGCCGGAACCGATCCCGACTAGGATTGTAGTCAAGATAAGTAGTCGAAATAGTCGAACTGGTATGGGACCAGTCGTAAACAAGTAAAATTCTTGTCATGGGCGCAAGGCCCCTTCAATAACATAGTGTTCAAGTCGAAAACAAGTAATATGTTACTGGAAAATATGGGAGCGAGGCCCCTTTAGCAAACTTGTACATGATACCGGTTGTAAACCAGTAAAATGGAGCTGTACTGGAAGTATAAGCACAAAGGCCCTTCAGAAACCCAAAATACTAGTCATGCAGTAGTAATCAGGTACTGGGAGTATGGGAGTGAAGCCCCTTCAGTAAACTTGCGTGTAGTACCAGTCGTAAACCGGTAAAACAGAGTTGTATTGGTACAATCAACTTCTTGGCACCAATATATGATAGCCCTAGTTGATTTAAGGATGAAACCGACGCAAGTGTTCAATATTCCATGAGTTTCATACCTCCTGGCCGTCCGAGTACTGCAGGCGATAAGATCTAGGGCATGTAACCTTGTGTACAATGAAAGGTCCTTCCCATCATGAATTGAGCTTGTGCAAGCCAGTATCATCCTGGATCCGGCGAAGTACCATGTCTCCAACATTGAAAGAGCGCCATTTTTGTTCCTGTCGTAGTAACGACGAACTCCTTGTAGGTAACGAGCCGATTGCACTAGTGCATTGCATCTGACTTCCTCGGTTGAATCAAGTTCAAGTTGTCTTGCACTGTCAGCCTCGCCTTCTTCAAACATCTCCAGTCGTGGAGACTTCCACATCATCTAAGCTGGCAATATGGCCTCGGAGCCATACATGAGAAAGAAAGGTGACTGGCCTGTGGTTTTTCTTGGTTGTGTGTGAAGCCCCCAGACTACTGATGAGATCTCGTTGATCCACTTGCCACCCTTTTTGCTATTCTCATCATAAAGTCTTTTCTTCAGTCCATCAAGAATCAAGCTGTTGGCACGCTCAACCTGGCCATCGGCCCGTGGATGAGCCACCGAAACATATTTGACTTCAATGGAGCTGCGTTCACAGAAATCCCAGAACTCATGCGAGTGGAAATTTGACCCCAAATCTGTGATAATTATGTTGGGGAAGCCAAAGCGGTGTAGGATGTCGCAGATGAAAGTAACCACTCAATTAGCAATGAGCGTTGCGATTGGTTCGTACTCGATCCACTTTGTAAACTTGTCGATGGCCACCAATACGTGTGTGAAACCTCCTGGCGCAGTTGTAAAGGGCCCAATCATGTCCAAGCCCCAGCATGCAAACGACCATGAAGGTGGTATGGTTATCAAATTATGAGCCGGAATATGGTGCTGTTTGCCAAAAAATTGGCAGTTGGTACACTGGCGAACGAGTGCTTCGGCATCTGCCAAAGCAGTCGGCCAGTAGAAACCAGAGCAAAATGCCTTGCCGACTAGTGTGCGAGAAGCAGCATGGTTCCTACACACACCTTTGTGAATCTCTTGGAGTATTTCATTGCCTTCCTCCGTGCTGACACACTTCATGAGCATGCCTCATGCTGATCCACGCTTGTACAAATTGCCCCCAACTAGAACATATCCTTTGCTACGCCGTAGGATGTGAGTAGCTTCAGCACCTTTTGGGTCGATGCCGGGGGGTAGTTTGTGCTCCTAGATGTAGTCGATGATGGTAACCCTCCAGTCGACCTCGATCATCAAGACCTCTCGGTAGGGTTCCTTGGAACCCTGAACGATGGAACTTGAGTCTGGTGTCTGTGGCAGAACCACCTGAATTAATCCGGCTCAAGCGCGCTAACCATCACCACGAGGGCAATCAGGGGTAACTTGCACTTCAAACGGAATAATCCATTGGTCTGTCGGGTAACCTCCCGATACAACCACGGTTTTTGCCGATTGAAACCACACATACATGTACTCACACGAAGGTGAGCCCAGAGGATACAACATTCCACAATCAACATAAACATCGTACCATAACCCCATCCATCGACCTTATGATTGCAGCATGTAGTAAACATTCAACTCCTATATTCTCGCGAGTGACAGGAAATCACTCGACTTTTACCGAGTCCTATTAGCATAGCATTCTATCAAACCTTACATCTAGTGTTCAGAGGAGGGGTACCTACGATCATGTGACTAAGTTTTCATCCAACTCCTATAAACTTAATGCACAAGTAAAGTAGAGTAATAAGTTGCATAAGTTTAGGAAAAATAGGGTTCATGCTCCGAGGCTTGCCTTCTTGGGTAAAGCTAGTTTGGGGCTCGTCCGAACTTGGGCTCGGGTCTTCGAGAGCTTCAGTTAGATTTACTTGAGCTTCACGCTGCTCACTCTCGGATGCGGGCACCAGCTCGTACGTTCCGTCGGCGAGAGTAGTCGATTCTATGTGAATGCACAAGTGTAAGTTATAGTGATGGTATAAGACGATTATTTTCCTTCACGACAAAGTTGCAATCCACAAAACATCGATTTGGTTGTGAAGTTACTTAGTTAAGATTTCTTTGGGCAATTTTTAATAGAGTATAACTTAACTATTAACATCATTAAACAAGAAGGGGTTGTGTTAGATTGGAAACTTAATTTTCTAAGCACAACATGGATTAAACACAACTTCTGGTGATAAAATTTTTATTTAGAACACATTATGCAGTGAAAAAAGCACTGCAAAAATTTCAGACATTTTCACGGAGCAGAAAAAATTATGAAAAAGGTAATACACAGCTACTACTAGGACTTAGTAATTTTTATACAGGACAAACCATGCAAGTATTGACACCAAAAATTTTACAAGGAATTAATCTATCCATACGTGTGTTACTGTAAATTTTTTAGATTTTACTGTGCAAGATACAAAGCATAATAAATAGGACAAGATACACCTAGTTTAATAAAGATTAATTTCTACGGGATGTTTTTCAGGGTTTCTGTGTATGAAACTTTTTATACAACAAGAGCTACTATAAAGTGTCCTTCAGTAAAAAGTTGAACATTTTCCAAGCACAGAAACTAATTATTTGAATAGGTTACAGAAAGTGCCCTTCTGTAAAAAGTGCAATTTTTCCCTATCACAAAATCCTATAAATAGGTTACAGAAAGGAAAAAGGTTCCAAACTTTTTCTGTGGTATTAGACATTAATACAACAGCTCTGAAAAAGTTTCACCACAAGAATCACAATACAACAGCAGTTACAAATTAGTTTTATTACTCCATGTCATAAACAAGCTTTATTAAGAAGTTTAGCTAGAGATGGGTTCTGGTCCTAATATTTTTACACTGGCCTACAAATCAATCAACTAATCTACTGTTAAATTTTCAGGTTTAGACTTTGTCTACAACAGGAGGTACATTTAAAGTCTATTAAAAGTTCCATTTAATTTATAGCAAGATTTAGCAAGCAACTGAGGAAAATCATGTAACAAAAGTTGTAGATTTTCATCTAAAGATTCCAAAACAGTTGAGTTTGTATTTTTCTGATTTTTCTACGATTTTATATGAATTTTACAATTTTGCTATTTTTGATTCCAAAGTTTAAACTTTCATTTACAGAGGGGTCCTTGGAAATTTGCGTGTAGACTCTTTTAAAGATTGCAATCGATGCAATTGGGTCCCTGGTGGCACTAGCATGGCGGCTGGCCAGATTCCGGTGAGGGGGTTCCTCGGCGGCGAGGGGAAAAGGGTCTGGGAGATCCATGGAGGTGAGAGCTACCTTGGGATGGCCTTGGTCGGGGTTGGGGGTGGCCGGAGGTGGCTCGTCGGCGCGGAGTAGAGGGGCGGCGGCGGGGCGGAGCGTCGGTGACGGTGCTCCGGCGAGGAGGGGAGAGCGTGGGCTGGTCGAGGAGATTCGCGGCGTCGAGGGGAACCCGTTTCGAGGCTTGTCTGGGATGGAGGAGCTTCGGCGTGGGCTGTCCACGGAGCAGCAAGGAGCGGCGGCGGCGCCGGCGGTGCTCCGGCGATTCTGGGTGACGATGGGTGGGGCAGTGAGCTACGGTGGGGTGCTGTGGTGGTGGTGGGAGACTCAGCTCTGGCAATGGGTGGCCGGAGAGGTGAGCTCCACGGTGAGCTGGGCACGACAGCGGTAATGGTGGCGACGGCGGCGTTCTGGTGTCTGGGCGCGCGAGGGGGGCTCAGTATGCCCTTTTGTAGGCAGCAGAGAGGCGGAAGGAGGACGGGACTGGACAGTGAGACGCGAGCGTAGGCGGCACAACGGGAGCGCGTGACTGGTCGCAGCGGGCGGCGAACAGAGCCGGCGCGGCGTGCGGCGGGCGCTGGCAGGGGATTGGGCGCTGAGGATTTGGCGTGGGGAGCGGAAGATCACGCGACGCGAGGGTAGGGCGACGAGCTGCAGGAGCTGTCTTGCCGGGCGGTGAGCGCGGCGACTGGCGGGACGCGGCGGACACACGGGCATGGCGCGACTTGCCCATTGGGCGCGGGGGGCGGCGAGCAGAGGCGCGCGTCGCCGGCGCGCGCGTGGCGTGCGCGGACTGGGGAGGAGCGCGGCGTGCGGGCGCGGCCAGGCATTGGCTTGGCGCCTAGCGCTGGTCAGGCATCACCGGCCAAGTGGCCTGCAGCGACTGCGTGGCGGCGGAGGGTCGGGCGAACGTAGGGTCGGGCGAGGCAGAGAAGAAGGGTCTGCAGTGAAAATAGAAGAAAAAGCAGGGACTGGTTTGCAAATCATGGTGTTTCTCAAATTTTCGTGTTGTAACTCAAAAATCCTTGAACATGAAAGTTGTTCAAAATAAAAAGTTACACAAGTTTTGTTTCAGGCCAAAGTTCATTTGAGTTCTAGTTTAGAAGTTATTTTAAAACTCAAAAAGGTATAATTTAGAGGGCACGTCATTTCCTGGGCAAAACTTTGCCATCACTTCTAGGCTTCAACTAGACTTTTCTTTAACATGTCAAAAAAGATGTGCCTATTCAATTTTGTAGCCATGTTTGCCTCAATGTGAAAATTATTTAAATGGCTTGATTAAAGTACATGTACTTATGCACATATACACAACTATTTCCAATTTAAGGCAAAACCAATTTATAACTCATTTCTTCTAAACTTTTCTTAGTTATTTATGCATCGTGTTAAGCTAATGAGGCTTATTTCATAAATTAAACACCTGAGGTGTTAGAGTGTCCTGATGGAAGGGTGATGCAACTTGTGAACGAATACTCCCGGTGGGACGTTAGCCCGATCGGAACCTAGTTTAGAGAGCACGTCCGCGCCCACATTGTTGTCGCGAACCACATGGTGAATTTCCAGCCCCAAGAACTTTTTCTCGAGTTTGCGTATCTCCATGACATAGGCGTCCATGGTGTCTTTTTTGATGTCCCATTCCTTATTGACTTGTTGAACCACCAGTAAGGAGTCGCCATAGACTAGTAGTTGCTTAATGCCGAGGGAGATTGCTAGGCATACCCCGTGCAACAACGCTTCATACTCGGCCTCGTTGTTGGAGACCTCGAATAGAATTTGAAACACGTACTTAAGCTGTTCTCTTCTCAGACTGATGACAAGTACTCCCGCACCACCGCCACCGACCTTGAGTGAACCATCAAAGTACATGACCCAATGCTCCGGCTGGTTGGTTGGGGTTTCCACTTGGTTTTCTTGCCACTCAGCCATGAAATCTACTAGTGCTTGTGACTTGATGGTTGTTCGGGGCTTGAAGTCAAGTGTGAGGGCTCCCAGCTCCACCGCCCACTAGGAGATGTGCCCGGTAGCGTCCCGATTGTGGAGGATATCCGCCAATGGGAAGTCGGAGACCACGAGGATATTGTATGCCTCGAAGTAGTGGCGAAGCTTCCTGAAAGTGATGAGGATACCATGCAGAATTTTTTGAATCATCGAGTAACGAACCTTAGAGTCACAAGCACTAGGGTCGGGCGAGGCGGAGAAGAAGGGTCTGCAGTGAAAATAGAAGAAAAAGCAGGGACTGGTTTGCAAATCATGGTGTTTCTCAAATTTTTGTGTTGTAACTCAAAAATCCTTGAACATGAAAGTTGTTCAAAATAAAAAGTTACACAAGTTTTGTTTCAGGCCAAAGTTCATTTGAGTTCTAGTTTAGAAGTTATTTTAAAACTCAAAAAGGTATAATTTAGAGGGCACGTCATTTCCTGGGCAAAACTTTGCCATCACTTCTAGGCTTCAACTAGACTTTTGTTTAACATGTCAAAAATGATGTGCCTATTCAATTTTGTAGCCATGTTTGCCTCAATGTGAAAATTATTTAAATGGCTTGATTAAAGTACATGTACTTATGCACATATACACAACTATTTCCAATTTAAGGCAAAACCAATTTATAACTCATTTCTTTTAAACTTTTCTTAGTTATTTATGCATCGTGTTAAGATAATGAGGCTTATTTCATAAATTAAACACCTGAGGTGTTAGAGTGTCCTGATGGAAGGGTGATGCAACTTGTGAACGAATACTCCCGGTGGGACGTTAGCCCGATCGGAACCTAGTTTAGAGGGCACGTCCGCGCCCACATTGTTGTCGCGAACCACATGGTGAATTTCCAGCCCCAAGAACTTTTTCTCGAGTTTGCGTATCTCCATGACATAGGCGTCCATGGTGTCTTTTTTGATGTCCCATTCCTTATTGACTTGTTGAACCACCAGTAAGGAGTCGCCATAGACTAGTAGTTGCTTAATGCCGAGGGAGATTGCTAGGCATACCCCGTGCAACAACGCTTCATACTCGGCCTCGTTGTTGGAGACCTCGAATAGAATTTGGAACACGTACTTAAGCTGTTCTCCTCTCAGACTGATGACAAGTACTCCCGCACCACCGCCACCGACCTTGAGTGAACCATCAAAGTACATGACCCAATGCACCGGCTGGTTGGTTGGGGTTTCCACTTGGTTTTCTTGCCACTCAGCCATGAAATCTACTAGTGCTTGTGACTTGATAGTTGTCCGGGGCTTGAAGTCGAGTGTGAGGGCTCCCAGCTCCACCGCCCACTTGGAGATGCGCCCGGTAGCGTCCCGATTGTGGAGGATATCCGCCAATGGGAAGTCGGAGACCACCAGGATATTTTATGCCTCGAAGTAGTGGCGAAGCTTCCTGAAAGTGATGAGGATACCATACAGAATTTTTTGAATCGTTGGGTAACGAACCTTAGATTCTGAGAGGACTTCGCTGATGAAGTAAACCGGTCGCTGCACCCCAAAGGTGTGGCCTTCTTCCTGTCGTTCACCACGATTGCTGTGCTGACGACGTGAGTAGTCGCGGCGATGTAAAGCAGCAGGTTCTCGCCTGGTTGGGGAGCCGTCAGGATGGGTGGCGACTGCAAGTGATGTTTGAGGTCTTGTAGCACCTTGTTTGCCTCCTCGGTCCATTTGAACTTGTCGTGGTGCTTGAGCAACTTGAAGAAGGGTAGTCCCCTTTCTCCATGTTAGGAGATGAAGTGGTTCAGAGCTGCCATGCAGCTAGTGAGCTTCTGGACATCTTTGATTGTCTTTGAGGCATCTATGGCTATGATGGCACTAATCTTCTATGGATTGGCTTCAATCCCGCGGTGGCTGACGATGAACCCATGTAGTTTGCCCCGAGGGACGCCAAAGACGCACTTTGTCGGGTTGAGGTTCCATCGAAACCGTCGCAAGCTGTTGAAGGTCTCCTCGAGGTCAGTGATGAACTCATCGTGGGATCTGGTCTTGATGACCACATCATCCATGTAAGCCTCAACATTGCAGTGAAGTTGATCTGTGAGGCACAATTGGATGGCCCTTTGATAAGTGGCTCCTGCGTTCTTCAACCCAAAAGACATTGTAGTATGAGCGTATGCTCCGAAGGGGGTGATGAACACTGTTTTGATCTAGTCTTCCTCCTTGAGAGCTATCTGATGATAGCCCGAGTAGCAGTCAAGGAAGGAGAGCAAAACGCAGCCAGCCATGGAGTCGATGACTTGATCGATGCGTGGGAGCGCGAAGGGGTCCTTCGGGCAGTGTTTATTGAGATCAGTATAATCCACACACATCCTCCATTCATTATTATTCTTTTTGAGTACAAGTATAGGGTTAGCTAGCCACTCTGGGTGGTAAACTTCTTTAATAAAACCAGGCTTGAGTAGTTTTGCTAACTCTTTCTTGATAGCCTCCCTCTTGCCAGGGGCAAAATGACGCAGTCGTTGCTTCTTCGGAGTGGCCTTAGGGTCAACTTTTAGGCAATGCTTGATCGACTCCTTGGGCACCCCTGGCATATCCGCTGGTTTCTACGCGAATATGTCGCGGTTAGCCCTAAGGAAGTTGACGAGCGCGCTTTCCTATTTGTCACCTAGGCCGCCTCCAATCAGAGCCGTCTTGGATGAGTCACCTTCCTGCAGCTGGATGGTCTTGATGCTAACATCGCTGGGGTTAGGTTTAACCCTCGACTGGCTTGGCTGCTGGTTGGAGATCTCCATCTCTGTGTTGGTCAGCTTCAGCGCGGCCGCGAGTACTTCTGCAGATGGCTCTAGCACGCGTGAAGTCATTGCGTACTCGATCGCCTCCTGGTCGCAGTCGTACGACTTCTTCAAGTCGCCATGGAGTATGAGTACGCCTGTCTTGCCTGGCATCTTGAGTGGGGCACGGCCATGAATTTGGCTAGTGCCGGTCTGCAAAGGATGGCGTGGTACGACGAGTCAAAATCTGCCACCTCGAACTTGATGTACTCGGTGCAGTAGTTGTCTTTGGTCCTGAAGGTGACTGGCAGGACCACTGACCCGAGTGGTGTAGCCGCATTGCCTGGGATGATCCCGTAGAAGGGAGCCTTGCTAGGAGTGAGCATCTTTGAGATGTCCAGTCCCATCTTCTTGAGAGTACTCGTGAAGAGCATATTGAGACCACTTCCGCCGTCAATGAGTACTCGGGTAAGCTGCAAGCCCGCCACGACAAGATCTAGGATGAGCGGAAATTTTCCCGGCTTGGAGAAGCTGGTCCATTGATCCTCCCTGGAAAAGGAGATCCGGACCTCGCTATATCTCAAGGGCCTTATCGTGGCTGGTTCCACAGAGAGAATTTCGCGCAGGGTTAGCTTCTGCACGCGCTTGGTGGGGAATCCACCGTCTCCATCGAAGATAACGTTAATGACGTTCTTCGGATCCTGGAAATCTTGGGTTCCCGACTTGTCACCTCCTTCTTCATCATCCTCCTTGTCCTTTTGCTTTCCGACCTTATGTGGGGGTGGAGCATTGAGTGATTCGCGGATGGTGACACACTCAAAGAGCGTGTGACACGACTTCGGGTGAATCGAGCATCGCTTGTGCAGGACTTGCTCGTATTCCGACTGGTTGTTCCCCGACTTCTTGCCACGTAGGTTGCGCTCGACAGCCGCGACCTCATGGTCTGGCTTGCGCATCCGGGGGTTTCCCGAGTGGTTTCGCTAGCTTTTGTCGAAGTGGCTGTTGCGTTGCCTTGTTTGTCGTGGTTGCGCTTGGGGAAGTGATCGTTTTCCTCGTCCTCCTGGTCAGCCCATCTTTCCATCATGTCACGGAACTCGACGGCAGTAGTCGGGCAGTTGCGCCCGAAGTTGTGGTACGTGGTCTTCAAGAAGAAGCCATGCTGAAAGCAGCGGATGACGTCTTCATCGTTGATATTGGCGATGGTGGCGCACTTCTCAAAGAAACGCCATGTGTAAGACCTCAAGGTCTCGTTCATCTCCTGCTTCACCTAGGACAAGTCGTGACGAGTACCTACCCTGATCATGGACCCCTAGAAGTTGTCGATAAAAGCCCGCTTGAGGTCCTCCCACGAGTCGATGGAGTTTTTCTTGAGGCTTTCAAGCCACATGAGGGGTGCGGGCTCTAGGGCTACCGGGAAGTAGAGTGCTTTCGTAGAGTTGGAGCCCTCTGAAACTTCAATAGCAATGGAATAGCAATGAAGCCACTAGCGTGGGTCCTGCTTACCATCATACTTGGGGAGATTCCGACTGGTTTGAAGTCCTTGGGGTAGGACTTATCGGTAATGGTCGTAGTGAAGGCGGGGAAGCGGTCGCTGTCGTCATCATCGTAGTGCCTGCCGCTACGGTCCTTCCTCCTCGCGTCAATGACAAGTCGCGCGTCGCGGCCTTCATTGATCTATTGCCTGAGGTCGATCGTGGGAGCGTCCTGGAGGTTGGCCGCGACTGGATCTTGGCCGCGGTGCCTTGCCCCACGCTGGTTGCGAGGGGGTTGTTGTACTTCTTGTTCATTGTTGCCACGCGCAGACGGGTGGCCCTCATTGCGCTGGCGGTTGTCGTTCGTCCGACTACCCTTGGCCTCCTCCGGGAGTGTGACTGACCAGCGCGGTATCCCCGTGTTGCTCAGACCTCGAGAGCTTGTTCCGAGTGGATGACACTAGATGTTGCCCATCGAGTTGCACGAGCGCGCGCTGGGTCAAGTACTACAACCTTTGGATCTGGGGGTTAGATGGGAGTTGTTGGGCAAAGAGTGCTGCCTTTGCAATCGCGCCGATCGGCGTACGGTACTCGCAATCCACGACTGTTGTAAAGGCGTTGGTGAGATCCCTTGGTCCACGTGCGCGGTTCTGCGTGTTGCGCCTGCGTTGAGCGCATTTGGCATTCTTTGCCCGCCGGATCCTCCAGTCCTCCTCGTCTTCATCTTGAGGAGCGTCTGTTGTGGGCTCGTCGGCTGAGATGTCCGCGAGTTGTTCGTTGTCGTACTAGGTGCCCAGCTCGTCTTCTTTCGTGTTGCGAAGGGAAGCCATGCGGACTTGTCGATCTGGCGAGTGGTTAGCCCTAAGGCTGTAGTCGAGTAGCTCTGTGCTACTCTCAGCTTCTTCCGCGATGGGGGAGAGGGGTCTACCCTCCTGGACGGGTAGCTCCTGCGTGAAGGCCACAAGACAAGACTCGTCATCGATTAGTTCGGAGGGCTCAAAGCCCTTCTAGTACACGAAATGTCCTTGCAGCGTTGATGTAATCGTTAAACCTAGATGGTTGCCCGACAAGAATTCGGGGTGGCCATCGGGTTGCGACTGGTTTTCAAGAGCAGGGGCCGCCCGACAGGTGGTGGCTCCCTCGCCTCCAAGTCCTTTTTGGATCTGGTTTAGAGATGTAGTCCTGCACATGGAGTACTCTGCATCGGAGTCCGAGTAGAAGTCGAGAACGGGGGCCTCCCGGCTAGCGGTGGCACCCACGTCCCCTATTTGGAGCAGTAGATCCAAATCCTCCTCCAATTCAAAGAGGGACTTGGATTGTGAGGTCTTTGTAGATCGGTTTGAATCCGAGTCGAGTAGATCTGTTGCATCTCAAGTTGAAGTCATTTTGAAAACGGACGTCGTTTCGATCTGCTGAGCCAGATCCGGAAGCATCGTGTCGTCGAGGTTGTCGACGAAGTCATCAAGATCGCTGCTTGTGGTTGATGAAGTAGCCTCCAGCTGCTTGGAGTTAGCTAGGTGGCTGTTGAAGCCACCCGAACCATCGGCGATGCAGATCCAAGAGCCAAAGATGAAAGTCGTGCCCTTGTCGAGCACGGCGCTGGTGAAGTTGAACGACGCCCCCTACCTGGCGCGCCAGCTATCGGTGTTTAACCGCCACGCCCACCGAGGGATACCCCCGAGGTGGTGAGTTTGGTTGGTTGGGTGTCGCCGAGATCAGGAACTCGAAGGTGCAAAAATACACAGGGTTTTAGACAGGTTCGGGCCGTTGGGAGCGTAATACCCTACGTCCTGTATGGTTTGTATTGCCTTTGATGGTGATTGTCCCCGAGGGTGTGCCTTTCCGCCCTTATATAGTCCGGGGGAACAGGTTTACATGGAAGTCCTAGTCGGGTACAAGCCAAGGAGTCCTATCCAAGTACTTCCCGGGTAGTCTCCTGCCGTGTCCGACTAGTCTAACTACTGTACAAGTAATCCTACTGCATTACGAGTAGTTACAACAGATGTAGGGCGTGGGCCATGTCTCATCCAGAATCCTAGGTGAAGTGTGCCACGTGGCCAGTCCCGTGTGCCTGGGTCTGACAAACGCTGGGCCGTGGCTGCTCTAGCACTCACCATGTGCCCATAGGAACGAAGTCAAGAGGGTGAGGGTAAAGTCCACTCGCCGGATCAATCACCGATTACCATATTCTCTGCATGTGGTTAGTACATTCAAAAACTTAACCACCACTACCACACACCACGACCTTAGCATTTTCGCTAAACAGACGGGGCCTCAATCATCAATAGGAATATTGTAACATAGCCCCATCCGTCGACCTTATGGTTCCAACATAAGTAAAACAAGCAACTCCTATATCTCGCGAGTGACGGAAAATCACTCGACTTTTACCGGAGTCCTATTAGCATGGCAATGTAGCGACCGACACAGGCTAGTGTTCATATTATAGGTACCTAGGATCATGCATCTAGGGTTTAAATCCAGTCCTACAAACTTAATGCACAATACCATATATGAGTAAAAGTTGCATAAGTTTAAAAAAAATGGGTTATGCTCCGGGGCTTTGCCTTCCTGAGCAAAGCTACCCTTGGACTCTTCTGAGCTTTGCTTTGGGTCTTTGATGACTTCAGTTAGATTGATCCGAGCTTCGTGCTGCTCACTCTCGAGCTCCGGCACCAGCTCGTAAGTTACGTCGGCGAGAGTCGTCGATTCTATATCAATGCATATGTATGAGTTGTTTTAATGGTACAAGATAAATAATTACTTCACTATAAAGTTGTAATTCAACAAAACTCTAGTTAAGTTGTAAAGCACTTCATTTTCTTTTCCTTGTGCAGTCATTTATTGAGTAGTATCTAGATTAACTAACTTCATTAAGTAAGTGATAGGTTTTGTCATTTGATAAACGACCATTTTTCAAAAGTAAGCATGGATTAAAAACAAAAAAACTACTAGAGATAGTTTCTGGTGTTGAGATTTTTATGCAGAGCACATTACTTAAGTACAAACTCACTGTAAAATTTCCAGCCATTTTCATTCTGCAGATTAATCATGAAAAATACATTAAACAGCTACTGCTAGGATTAAGATCTATTTATATAGAATAAACCATGCAAAATCTAGTGCTCAACATTTTACTAAGTTCTCCTAAACTTATGGCGAGTCTACTGTAAATTATTTAGGTTTTAGTGTGCAAGATACAGAGCATAGAAAATAAGTCAAAATACATCTACATTAATCAAGATTTATTTCTACAGGAAGTTCCACAAAGTTTCTGTGTCTCAAACTTTTCTAACATGATGATCTACTCGAAGGTAGTCTCTGCTTAAAATTTCTTATTTTTCTAAGCATCAAAACTAGTTACTTTGATTTAATGTAGTTTTTCTTAACTAAAAACATATGGGCAAGTTAGATGGAAGTAAAAAGTTTCATACTTTGTCCATAGCATTTATGCATCAAGGTTACTCTGTTGTAAAAGTTTCAACCCTAACATGTCAGTAGAATAGCATGAACAAATAACTCTAGAAAAATAGCACATCAAACAAGGTCCAACAAAAACTACCCGTAGAGACTAGTTCTGGCCTTGAGATATTTACACAAGTCCTAACAAGTAGAGACTAGCTTACAGTCTAAAAATCATCCACAGTACTGTCCTAGATCAAAACATACATTTATGGGCTATTTAAAACAAGATTAATTTTAGATCAAGTTATATTTTGTAACTTGTCATCCTTCTGTGAAAAAGTTGTAGGATTCATCAAGAGGCTCACAACAAATTTTAGTGATGCATCCGGCCCAGGTGGGGTTGGCCAAGGCCCAATAAATTAAGGTTGCCCGGACCCCAACAGTTCTTAGGCACACCCACTCGGGGAAAGACTAGTCCAACAGGAGAAGGGTGGCTCTCCCTTTTAAGGTGTCTTCCTCCTCCCAAGCTAAGCAAGGTGGGATTATTCAGAGGCTCACACGGTCACCGCCCGACTACAACTGGGCCACTCGGCCCCCTTTGTTGCGTCTTTGCCAGTGGGTAATAGTGGAGGATGTCCTCATCATTCCCACCCCCTTAAACAAGGGCCCAGCTCTGATACCAAATGATGCATCCGGCCCAGGTGGGGTTGGCCGAGGCCCAATAAATTAAGATTGCCCGGACCCCAACAGTTCTTAGGCACACCCACTCAGGGAAAGGCCCAATCTCTCTAAAAGACTAGTCCAATAGGAGAAGGGTGGCTCTCCCTTTTAAGGTGGCTTCCTCCTCCCAAGCTAAGCAAGGTAGGATTATTCAGAGGTTCACACGGTCGCCGCCCGACTACAACTGGGCCACTCGGCCCCCTTTGTTGCGTCTTTACCATCGGGTAATAGTGGAGGATGTCCTCATCATTACTAATGGCGACCCGCTAGGGTTTGATTCCCGATCTTTCGATGAGAGACGTGGGTAACTCGATTGGTCGATGGAGGCGACGTTCACGGCCCGACTACAGCCTTCCAAGCTGCGCCTTAGCAACCGATACACCCCCTCCAATGGCTGTCGCGATCTTGTGGAGCACGGCACCCGGCCACTAGGGCACTCGTCCTGCAAGCAATCGAAGAACTAGCAAGAACAAGTATGACAAGTACTGAATTTACTAGATGTAAATGAAGGTTTCACACGCAATCTCAATAATGGTGGGGTTCCGAAGACAAGAAGACGGGCGGCTGATCCAGCACGCGCGCTTGCAAGCAAGTAGCGAAGGCTAAACTTGATCTAAACAAAACCCAAGCATCCTTGGTGGCGGCTAAGGGGTATAAGTACGTGGGAGGACGACCACAGGGGTGCTGGGGTCGTACTCCAACCCTAGGACGCGTTCGTAATGGACTCAACTTGATACACGGCCCATTGGGCCAAAACAGGGTGACGTAGCACCATGTGCTGAAAAGGACTCTGTATTAATTTTACGATTGCGGCCGACTCGTAACAGATATGGATATGAGGCCGGATCCGTTTGAAAGAAGACTTCATAATCTTTCCACGAAGTACTTGAACGCCCCAATCCGAGTTCATATGCGACCGTGGTGTCCGTCACAATTTGGTACTGTTCTGCAGTCCGAATCCAGCCTGCGCGAATCCGTTTCCCTTTCGGTCGCCTCCTTGGTTGCTAAGCAAAACAAGAGTACACGGGTCTCCATGGTCTAAACATGATGTACATGAGCTTAGATTTGAACTCACCTGATGATTAAGTTGATGTGCACGAGCACGAGTAATAGGACCAGCAATAGGTACTTGTGTCGGAGTGGATGTATCGTTGGTGTTGATGTCCTCATCATTTAGTTTGCATTTTTCTTTGTGGCAGAACCACCCGAATTAACCCGGCTCAAGTGCACTAACCATCACCCTTGTAGATGAACTGGCCACCATGCACTTCAAATGGATTAATCCGACAGTCTGTCGGGTAGATCCCGATGCAACCACTCAATATTTCGATCGAAACCAAGCATACACATAACTCGCACGAAGGCAAGTCCAGAGATTACAACATCCACAGATTTTATAAGCACCAGTCGGACATGAATTATTACAAGTCGAAAATACAACTCGAGTACTTTTAAGGTACCTATGATCATGCTGCTAGGGTTCCAATCAACTCTTATGAACTTTAAATGCACAGGCAAAAGGAACAATAGTTGGATAATTTTAAAAAAAACTGGGACAATGCACCGGGGCTTGCCTTCTTGTGAAAAACTAGCCAGGGGCTCCTCCGAACGTTGGTGCGGGTCTTCAGCGACTGCTGCTGGATTACCCTGAGCTTCTTGCTGCTCACTCTCGGACTCAGGCACTAGATTGTAGATCCCGTCGGTGAGAGTAGTCGAGTCTATATGAATGCACATGTATGAGTGATTTTACTGGTACAAGATTGCATTATAAAGTAGTCAAAACTTAAGTTAAGTAGTCAAGTACTTTATTTTCTTTTTCCTAGGAAGTCATTTATCGAGTACTTATCTAGATTAACTGACTTCATTAAGTGAGCGGGTGGTTGTGCATGTTGTACGGCCATTTTCAACAGGGAGCATTGGTTAGCTGGAACTACTCGCAGGGGTAGTTTCTGGGTTGAAAAACCACTCGTAAAGGTAGCTCCTGAGTTGAGATTTTTATGTAGAGCTTGTTACTTAATTACAACCTTACTATAAAAGTTTCGGTTATTTTTATTCAGCAAGTTAACATGAAAAGCTTATTGCACGGCTACTACTAGATTCAAAATCTCTTTTGCACAGAACAAACCATGCAAGAATCTAGTGCTCAACTCATTACTGATCAAACCTACTCGAATAAGTAGTTTATTGCACATTTTTGTAGATTTTTCCTAAGCAAGAACCAGAGGTTAACATTTTAGATTAAAAGGGGTCTAGCTTATAACAAAAGCACTTGAAACCACTGGTTGTGCTTGGATTTAGAGTATGAAATTTTTATGAAAGGCTAAACTCTTAGCACTAAGTCTACCATCCAAGTTTCATGAGCAGTTCTTTCTTTAATCACTTGGAACAATTAAAAGCAATTTAAACTTGATTTAAATCCACATCTAAAATCATGTGGAACACGAAAGTTGTAGGCAACTTGAAAATCTACAACTTTTGTTTTAGCCCAAAGTTCATTTAAGCTACGGTTTAAAAGCTATTTTGAAATTCCGAAAACAAGTATTTAAATGACACGTCATTTCATGTGAGTTTTTGCATTGTTAGCCTTTGAGTTCAACTACACTTTTGTTGC
Organism: Panicum miliaceum; assembly: GCA_032594955.1. Taxonomy (NCBI): domain Eukaryota; kingdom Viridiplantae; phylum Streptophyta; class Magnoliopsida; order Poales; family Poaceae; genus Panicum; species Panicum miliaceum. The sequence goes on along the minus strand of CM064071.1, from coordinate 14,518,257 downwards.
TTTTGTTATAACAAAGGTGCCATTAAAATTACCGGTTCAAATGTGATCAATTTTGAAAGTTACAAGAGTTTGCTTGTATGGGTTCAATTGTTTTATGCATACATACATATACACATATTTATTTGGTTGAAAGGTATAATTGATAAGTTGTTTCAAAATTTTCTTGCTCTTTTGTGACTGATTTCATGGTTTGGATCTTTCTTTAATCTTTTAGACACCTAGGGTGTCACAGCCTACCCCGCTTAAAAAGAATCTCGTCCGGAGATTCGGATGAAAACTAAGTGCGGAAGGTGTGTACCTTGGATGGAACTAAGAAAACAAGGAAAATTTTGATTGAGATAATTTTCAGTCTCCCATGTGGCTTCTTCTTTAGTGTGATGGTTCCACTGGATTTTATACATTTTAATCACCGCTCTTCGGGTACTTCTTTCCTTCTAGTCAAGGACTTTGATGGGTTGCTCAACGTCATGGATGGCTGCAAGCTGCGAAGGAAGTCGTACTCTATAGGCCACGGGTCCACATTCTTCAATGATTTCATACGGACCAACATACCTAGGGGCTAACTTTCCTTTTACTCCAAATCGTTGCACAACCCTGGTTGGTGAAACCCGAAGGTAGACATGATCACCAACGTTAAATTTCAAGGGTTTTCTCCCTCTTGTCAAAATAACTCTTTTTCCTAGATTGGGCAGCTTTAAGATTTCCTGGATAACTTTCACTTTTTCTTCTGCCTCTACTACCAGCTCAATGGAGTTAATGATGCCATCTTCAGGCTTGCTTGATAGCTGTTGTTATAGGAGAACTCTGCTAAAGGTAAACATTTGTCCCAATTCTTGTCATACTGAATGAGACAAGCTCTAAGCATGTCTTCGAGAATTTGATTTACTCTTTCTGTTTGGCCGTCGGTGTGAGGATGATAAGCTGAGCTTCGGATTAATTTGGCACCAAGGGATTCTTGCGATTGTTCCCAAAAGCGTGCTACGAACTGAGTGCCGCGATCAGAAATGATTGTCTTTGGTACCCCGTGTAGAAAAACAATTCGATCTAGATATATCTCAGCGTATCTCTTGGCCTTATAAGTGGTGTGAACGGGAATAAAATGAGCGGTCTTTGTAAGCCTATCTACAATAACCCATATAGAGTCGTGTTTCTGAGATGTATTGGGCAAACCAACAATGAAGTCCATACTGATATCTTCCCATTTCCAGGATGGTATTGGCAGAGGTTGAAGTGTACCAGCTACTTGTAAGTGGCTAGCTTTTACTCGCTGACAAGTGTCACACTCTGCAACATATTGGGCAATTTCCCTCTTCATCCTGGTCCACCAAAAATTTTGCTTGAGATCCTGGTACATTTTGCTACTGCCTGGATGAATAGAGAATTTGGAAAGATGTGCTTCATCAAGAATCTGTTTTCGGAGTTCGCGATCTTTCCGAACGACAATGCGATTTCCAAACCATAAAATTCCTTTGTGATCCTGATGAAAAAATTTGTACTTTCCCTCTCCTTGAGTTAGTTTCTGCTTGATGATCTTAACACCCTCATCGTGTAATTGTGTTGTGATGATACGGTCATGAAGAGTGGGTTCAATAGAGATGTGATTCAAAGTTCCTTGAGCATAACGTCTCATTGTATGATGTGGCAGATAGGCAATTGCAATGAGCTTTGCGGCTGAGTGCATCCGCGACTACATTAGCTTTGCCTGGATGGTAGTGCACCTCAAGATCATAATCCTTGATTAATTCCAACCATCGTCTTTGTCTCATATTCAGATCGGCTTGTGTGAATATATATTTGAGACTCTTATGATCGGTGTAAATATTGCAATGGGTGCCCATAATGATGAGGACATCCTCCACTATTACCCGCTGGCAAAGACGCAACAAAGGGGGCCGAGTGGCCCAGTTGTAGTCGGGCGGCGACCGTGTGAGCCTCGGAATAATCCCACCTTGCTTAGCTTGGGAGGAGGAAGCCACCTTAAAAGGGAGAGCCACCCTTCACCTATTGGACTAGTCTTTTAGGGAGACTGGGCCTTTCCCCGAGTGGGTGTGCCTAAGAACTGTTGGGGTCTGGGAAACCTTAGTTTATTGGGCCTCGACCAACCCCACCTGGGCCGGATGCATCACATAAGACAGTGCCTCCAGATCCTAAGAGCGTGAATGATGGCTGCTAACTCTAGATCATGTGTTGGGTAATTCTTTTCATGGGGCCGAAGTGCTCGTGAAGCATAGGCAATAACCCGGTTGTCTTGCATAAGTACACAACCCAAACCAGTACCAGAAGCGTCACGATAAACGTCGAATGGTTTGGTAGTGTCAGGTTGAGCTAAGACTGGGGCTGTAGTCAAGTGTTCACGAAGAGTGTGGAAAGCTTTTTCACAATCTTCATCCCACACAAATGTTTCTCCCTTCTTCAACAGTTCGGTCATAGGCTTAGCAATTCTGGAGAAATCCTGAATGAAGCGGCGATAATAACAAGCTAAGCCAAGAAAACTACGAATTTGATGAACGGACGTGGGAGTTTTCGAATCCATCACCTCTTGAACTTTACCGGGGTCAACTGAGATACCATTACCAGAGATAGTATGGCCCAAAAATTTCACACTATCCAACCAAAATTCACATTTGGAGAACATAGGATATAACTGATGGTCTCTGAGACGTTGGAGAAATGTGTGCAAATGTTTAGCATGGTCCTCCTCGTCCTTGGAATAAACAAGAATGTCGTCGATGAAGACCACTACAAACTTGTCAAGCTCCGGCATAAAAACCGAATTCATGAGATACATGAAATAGGCAGGAGCATTCGTGAGACCGAAAGACATGACTAAGTACTCATATAGTCCATATCGAGTGGAGAAAGCGGTCTTTGGGATATCACATGGTCGAATCTTGATTTGATGATATCCAGAACGAAGATCAATCTTGGAAAAGATTTTTGCTCTAGATAACTGATCGAAAAGAACATCAATGCGAGGAAGGGGATATTTGTTCTTGATGGTCACCGCATTGAAGAGGTCGGCAGTCTACACATAACCTCAAACTATTATCTTTCTTCTCCATAAAAAGAGCTGGGCAACCCCAAGGTGAGGCACTAGGATGAATATAGCCTTTGTCTAGAAGTTCTTGCAACTGTATTTTCAATTCGGCTAATTCTTTGGGTAGCATTCGATAGGGTCGTTTAGAGATAGGTGTTGTGCCTGGCTGTAGTTCAATGACAAATTCTATGTCTCGATCAGGTGGCATGCTAGGTAAGTCATCTGGGAAAACATCGGCATACTCGCGTACTACTGGGATTTCTTCTAGTTCTGAATGGACCTTAGTAAGAGCACATGCATTTGTGCATTCTCGGAAAGTAAAATATAGAGTGGTAGTTCCTTGGATCGGGGAATTGATTTCAACAGCTCGGGAGGCAAGATCTAAGGTTATTCCATGTCGAGTCATCCAATCTACTCCCAAAATAACATCGATGTCATTAAGTGCCAAGAGGATCAAGTCGGTGTTGATGACTTTGCTACTCAATTTAATTGGTACGTTTCTTATGAGTTGATTGGAAGCAATTTTACCACCCGGTGTAGCTATCATATACGACTTTCTCGTGTGACAGGAATCCAAACCCACTTTTGCACTGAATTTTGCACTAATGAAACTATGTGATGCACCAGAGTCAAATAATATAACAGCGAGCTTGCGGTGGATAGAAAATGTACCCATCATGACCGGTGCGCCATTAGGAAGTTCTGCTAGAGTGGTGAAATTTATCCGCCCACGCTTGACCTGAACAGTCTGCTTCTTGCCTTGGTTTCCGTGGTTGGTACTGGAGCCTTGGCCTTGAGCTTGCTGTTTGGGCTGAGGGCAATCTCGAACAAAGTGAGTGGAACTCCCACAGTTGAAGCATCGGTTGTTGTTGTTCTGGCGGGGTGGCTGCTGGGTATTCAGCCTTGGACCATTTTGCTGTGGAGCAGAGGGTCTTGCTAAAATCTGTTGCTGAGGGGGTTTGGTAATCCAATGCCCTGGCTGAGGGGCATTCTGAAGAGCTTTAGGTGCTGCAGTCTGCACTACTCGATACCTCGGTGGCTGAGCACTCGAGGGTCCGGCTGGAGCCTTCCTGTTCTTCTCTGCACGATGGGCCAAAATGCAATCCTCCTCGGTGATTGCCAAATTAACCAACTCGTTGTATGTGATGGTTCTGATAGGATTAAGTTGTTCCTTAAGCTTGGTATTCAGACCTCTGCGGAAACGATCACGCTTCTTTGTATCCATGTCAGCATGATAACCCGCGTACTGAGCAAGGTTGTTGAATGCCTAGGCGTATTGAAGTATGGTGCGGGTACCTTGTGTAAGCACCAGAAACTCATTCAACTTTCTTTCCATGAGACCTTCAGGGATATGGTGGGCTCGGAATGCACTCTTGAATTCATCCCAAGTAACAACATGATTTGCCGGAAGCATGGCAAACTAGTTGTCCCACCATATACACGCAGTACCACGAAGCTACTGCGCGGCAAATCGAAGTACTTTATTTTGTTTTTCCTGGGTAGTCATTTATCAAGTACTTATCGAGAATAACTGACTTCATTAAGTGTTTATCGAGAATAACTGACTTCATTAAGTGAGCGGGTGGTTGTGCATGTTGTACGGTCATTTTTAATAGGGAGCATTGGTTAACCGGAACTACTCGCAGGGGTAGTTTCTGGGTTGAAAAACCACTCGTAAATGTTGCTCCTGAGTTGAGATTTTTATGTAGAGCTTGTTACTTAATTACAACCTTACTGTAAAATTTTCAGTTATTTTTATTCCGCAAGTTAACATGAAAAGCTTATTACACGGCTACTGCTAGATTCAAGACCTATTTTGCACAAAACAAACCATGCAAGAAACTGGTGCTCAACTCGTTACTGATCAACCCTACTCGAATGAGTAGATTACTGCACATTTTTTTAGATTTTTCCTAAGCAAGAACCAGAGGTTGACATTTTAGATTAAAAGGGGTCTAGCTTATAACAAAAGCACTCAAAACCACTGGTTGTGCTTGGATTTAGAATATGAATTTTTTATGAAAGGCTAAACTCTTAGCACTAAGGCTACCATCCAAGTTTCATGAGCAGTTCTTTCTTGAATCTCTTGGAACAATTAAAAGCCATTTAAACTTGATTTAAATCCACATCTAAAAACATGTGGAACAGATCCAAGGTCCTATTACAAAGTTGTAGATCTCCACTTAAGGATTCCAGAACATCATGGCTCGACCGTCGGGAATCGCCTGCCGCGTGGCGCGCGCGGGCTGGCCGGGGCGGGATACGGGGAGGGGCAAATCGCCTGTACCAGGCTCCGTCGGTGGCTGGTCGGGCCCGTTTGGGGTTCACGCCTTAGCGTGGCTCGCCGGCGCTGGGATGCCCTGCCGCGTGGCGGCGCCTCACTGCTGGCTGGAGCCGAACAGGGGAAGGGAGAGAAGGCAGAGGGAGGGAGAGTGAAAGGGCCGAGACTCAAATTGAATTTTCCTAAAATTTCAAATAGGAACTTGAAAAACTCTAAACACAAAAGTTGTAGGGAACTTAAAAATCTATAACTTTTGTTTTAGCCCAAAGTTCATTTAAGCTACGGTTTAAAAGTTATTTTGAAATTCTGAAAACAAGTAATTAAATGACGCGTCATTTCATGTGAATTTTTGCACTGTTAACCCTTGAGTTCAACTAGACTTTTGTTTCTTTTGTTATGACAAAGGTGCCATTAAAATTACCGGTTCAAATGTGATCAATTTTGAAAGTTACAAGAGTTTGCTTGTACGGGTTCAATTTTTTTATGCATACATACATATACACATATTTATTTGGTTGAAAGGTATAATTGATAAGTTGTTTCATAATTTTCTTGCTCTTTTGTGACTGATTTCATGGTTTGGATCTTTCTTTAATCTTTTAGACACCTAGGGTGTCACATTCTTACTTTTCTATGACTTTAGATTGATTTTACAATTGATAACCTCTTGAAAACAAAAGTTAACTCGAGTTCTCGCAGATAGGTCCTGGATCTAGTAGAAAGGACCCAAAAAGAACTTGGCGATTACAATGTAGTCCCTGGGCGGGGCTGGGTGTTTCCCGGCCGAAATCCGGCGAGGAGGCTTGCCGGTGGTGAGGGGAAAGGGGTGGGGGAGCACGGGGACGGCGAGCACTACCTGTAGGTGGGCTCGGTTGGGGCTGGAGATGGTCAGAGTTGGGCTGCCCGCGGGAGCAGTGGGGTGGCGGTGTGGAGGTGGCTCACCGGCGGCCGTCCGCCGAGGCAAGGGCAGCATGGGGAAGTCGGGGAGCTTCAGGGGGCCATGGGAAACCGATTCAGGGGCTTGACACAGGTGAAAGTGGAGCAGAAGGTGGGGCTCGGACGCGCATGAGCAGGGGCTCGGTGCAGCCCTTTTATAGGCACATAGGGAAGGGGAGGAGGGGCTGGGCGCGGCCAAGCTGAAGGAGGTGCGGCCGGGACAATGCCGCGACGTCGCCTGCGTGTCATGGGTCGGCCGTTAGGAATCGACGGTCGCGTGGCGGGCACGCATCGGGCATGGGTGGATTCGGGGCACGGGAGGGCAATTCGGTCGCGGGCCTGTCGGGGCACCGTCCTTTGGCGCGGCACCCCGGCAGGCATCGCCGGCCAGGTGGCCGGCAGCCGCTGCCCCTCGACGGGACAGAACAAGGGAGGGAGATAGAGAAGGAGAGTGAAGGAAGAGAGAGAAAGAGTGAGGGCCCGGGTTCAAACGAATTTTTCTCAAAAGTTTGTAAGGAAACTTTGAAATCTGCCAACATAAGAGTTGTAGGGAATTTGAGCCTCTGCAACTTTTGTTATGCATCAAAGTTCATTTGAGCTCTAATTTAGAAAATACTTTAAATTTAAAACTACTAGGATTTGAATTCCTATTCATCTCATGTGTTTAAAATTTGAATTTGCAAATGGTGTTTGAAGTGCACTTTGTAAGGTACTAAAATATGAGTGTGGTTTTATGCTACATTTTTTTATGACAAGTTGAGCATGTATGGTTATGACCATATTTATGAAAAACCTTACATGCACACATACATGCACATGCACATACACATTCATACACATACATATGCACACCCATAATTAAAATCATTGTTTCAATGATTTTAAATTATTATGCATGATGCTATTTTTAGGTTTTATTGCTTAGGATTTTAAACACCTAGGGTGTTACACTATGAACTTAAATGCACAAGTACATAAAGTAAGAACATTGGATGTATCAAAAAATAGGGTTCATGCTCCGGGGCTTGCCATCCTGAGCAAAGCTAGCCTTGGGCTCCTCCAAAATTTGGTTCGGGTCTTCAACAACTTCAGTTAGATTAACCAGAGCTTTTTGCTGCTCACCCTCAAACTCAGGCACCAACTCGTACGTTCTGTCGGCGAGAGCGGTAGTGTCTACATGTAATGCATATGCACGAGTTACTTTGGTGGTAAAGATTCATTGATTAGTTTACTATAAAGTTGTAATCCAAAAAAATTCAAGTTAAGTTATAAAATATTTCATTTACATTTCCTTGGGCAATCGTTTATCGAGTACTTTTTAAAGTAACTAACTTCGTTAAGTAAGTGGGGGTTTTCTCATCTCAATTACATGCAGGAAAGTTTTCTGTTTTCATTTTTAGACACAAGGCATCATGTGGGACTTATATTTGAAGTTAGATAAAGTTTCTTAACGACAAAGCTATTGTAAAATTTTTAACTCTTTTTATGCTGTAGAGCAACCAGGAAAAAAATAAAGTAAGAACCTAATGCTGCAAACTAGATCTATTTATGCAGAACACATCAAGTCAGTTCTGGTGCTCAAACTTTACAAAGTGCTTATCAACTTACACTGACTCTGCTGTAAATTTTTCAGATTTTATTGATCACATGACAGAGCATAGAAAATACAGCAAAAATTATCTACAATAATCAAGATTCATTTTTACTGATAGATCTACTGAGCTTCTCAACCTCAAAGTTTTCTAGCATGTCCAGCTACTTGAATATGCTCTCTGTTAAAGATAGGAAAAATTGGCGTTTTTGGTCCCTCAACTTATCTTGAGGGTCAAGTTCGTCCCTCAAACATCCAAATTGACCAATGTAGTCACTCAACTTTTGTTTTGAGGTCAAACTCATCCTTATGCTGATATTATACTCTATAATAACATGATACAAATAAAAAATTCCTTTTTCCCTTAGTTTGTTTTTTTCCCTACTGAATTTCCACTGTTTGTGTCACTGTTCGGTCAACTTTCCGCAACATTTTATATGGTGCTACATAGTTATGCAATAAGTAGCTTTAATTCTCTCTATGCATCTGCAATAGAATATGATGAATGGGTAAATAAAATTCTATGTTCCAAATTTAAACACTTGCATAAATCTCGTATTATTATGGAGTATAATATAGCTTAAGGATGAGTTTGACCCAACAATAAAAGTTGGGGGACTATATTGGCCAATCTGAAAGTTGAGGGATGAACTTGACCCTTAGCTCAAAGTTGAGAGACTAAAACGGCTATTTTGCCTTAAAAATATCATAATTTTCTAAGCGCAATAACTGTTTATTATGATTTAATATATTTATTCATCGACAAAATCAAATGAGCATGCTAGACAGTAGAAAGGTATCTCAAAATTTTAATATAGCATTTATGGAACAAGGAGATACTACTTTAATAGTTTTATCCTCGGAACTAGAGTACAACATCATGAACAACTACATCTAACAAACTAGAGCATGAAACAAGATTTATCAAGAAATATAGCTAGAGATCTTTGCTAGTCCTGAAAGTTTTACACAAGCATCAACATCTACATACTAGTCTACTGTCCAAGAATTCATGCACAGAACTAGGCCAGAACATGACTTAGATTTAAAAGCTATAAAAACTAACATTTATTCTAGACCAAATTTTATTTGGAATTTGGTCAAGGTCCTGTAGAGAAGTTGTAGTCTTATTATAAGGATCTCAGAACATTTTAGTTTCTAGTTTTCTGATTTTTCTACAAATTTTAATGCATTTTACAAGTTTGCAGATTTGAAATAGGGTTTGAACTTTAGTGTTCACAGATAGGTCATCGGGTTTTTGTGTCAGGGACCCTTGACCGGGAATGCGCCGGTCTCCGGCCAAACTCCGGCGAGGACGAGGCTCGCCGGCAGCGAGTTAGGGGTGGGGAAGCATGAGGGTGGCGCGAGCTACCTTTGGGTGGCTTCGGTGGGTGATGGGATGGCCGGAGGATGGCTATCGACGGTGGCCGTGCTCGGCAGCGGTGGTGGCTCGGCTCTGGCGAGCTCCAGTGTTCGGGGCGGTCGGAGGAGGGGCCAGGGAGGTTCAGTGCGAGGTGGAGGAGGGGTTTTGGGGCTCGGCTCAGGCTAGGGAGGTGCGGAGAGGCGAGCTCGACGACGGGGCAGTGGCGGTGGCGGCGGCGCTATTGTCTTGGTGGTGGTGGTGCACGGGAGAGGTAGGCGCGCAGCCGTAGCAGATCCAATATATGATCTTGAATTAGCGGCTATCATTCATGCTCTAAAAATATGGAGACATTATCTCATGGGCACCCATTGCAATATCTACACCGATCACAAAAGTCTCAAATATATCTTCACTCAAGCCGATCTGAATATGAGACAAAGAAGATGGTTGGAATTAATTAAAGATTATGATCTTGAGGTGCACTATCACCCAGGGAAGGCTAATGTAGTCACGGATGCACTAAGCCGCAAAGTTCATTGAAATTTCCTAACTGTGGAATTCTACAATGAAACATTATGTCATGAGATGAGAAAGCTCAACTTAGAAATGGACTGGTAAACTGTAGCTCAAATGAACTTTGGCCCAAAATGAAAGTCGTGCCCTACAACTTTCATGTTCAAAGTTTTTCAAGTTTCTATTTGACATTTCGAGAAAATTTGATTTGAATCCCGACTGTTTTCTCTCTTGTCTCTCCCTTCTCTCTCCAACTCTCCCCTCCACTGCGCCCGACCATGGCAGGCCTTGACGGCCACTTGGCCGGCAATGTACAACTAGCGCTAGCTGCCAAGGGACTTCCACCCCGACAGGCCGCGACCAGCTCCTACCGCGTATGATCTTCCTTCGCCTCAAATCCTTCCCCCTGGCCTACGCGCGCGCCACGCGGCCGGCATTCTTCGACGGCCGGGCCACGACATGCCGGCAGCAACGCGTCACACCCGCAACTATCTTACATAACATCTTCCATGTCTCTCAAGTCAAGAAATGTGTCCGGGTTCCCACAGAGATTGTTGAACAAGGAGAAGTATGGGTAGAGCCGGATCTTTCATATGTTGAATATCCAATCAAAATCCTTGATCAAAAGGAAAGGGTCACTAGAAGAAAGGTCATTAAAATGTATAAAATTCAGTGGAGCCACCACAACGAAGAGGAAGCCACGTGGGAAACCGAAAGTTATCTAAACAAAAATTTCCGAGGTTTTCTAAACTCCCTCCAAGGTACACGCACTGTTCCACACATACCTTGTTTAACCGAATCTCGGGATGAGATTCTTTTTAAGGGGCGAAGGCTGTAACACCCTAGGTGTTTAAAATGCATAATAAACAAGAACCATTCAAATCATGCATCTGTTTTAGGAATACATGTATATGTATGTGTGTATGTTAATGTGTAGGTGAGCAAAGGTACTATATAATCTTTTCCCAAAATCAACTCTACATGCCTAGCAAAAATATTCACTTATCCCTGTTGGCTTGGTCTACAAAAATTGATCAGAAATTTTGACCAAAAACTTGAATTTTTAAACAATGAAAGGACAAATAGTTCACATTCATGGTTCCCCAAGGCACATTAAATCATATCTCTGTTGAACCAACTGTCCAAGATTGAATCATCCTGGCACAAATAAATGACGAGGGAGTAAAAATCATCAAGCAAAAGCTCTTCCAAGGGGAGGAGAAAGATAAATGTTTCCGCCAAGACAAGAATGGAGTTTCATGGTTTGAAAGCCGCATAGTTGTTCCAAAGAATCAGGAACTCCAAAAACAAATTCTTGATGAGGCCCATCTTTTCAAATTCTCTATTCTCCCAGGTAGTAGAAAAATGTATCAAGATCTTAGGCAAAAATTTTGGTGGACTAGAATGAAAAGGGAAATTGCTAAGTATGTCTCACAATGTGACACATGTCAGAGGGTAAAGGCCAGCCACTTGAGAGTAGCTGGTACACTTCAACCTCTGCCTATACCATCTTGGAAATGGGACGACATAAGCATGGATTTCATTGTTTGGTTGCCAAACACCTCTTAAAAGCATGATTCCATTTGGTTGCCAAACACCTCTTAAAGGCACCATCTGAGGCCTTGTATGCATGGTCGAAGGTGTCGTACTCCTTTGAGTTGCTCGCAAGCCGGAGAACGAAAAGTATTCGGACCCGATCTTTTAATTGAGGCAGAAGAAAAGGTGAGGGTAATTCAAGAAAATCTTAAAGACCCACAGTCTAGACAAAAGAGCTACTTTGATAAAAGAAGAAAACCCTTGCAATTTGAAGTTGGTGATCATGTCTACCTTCAGGATACGCCAACCAAGGATGTGCAAATATTTAGGATTAGAGGAAAATTAGCTCCCTGATGTGTTGGTCCTTATGAAATTATCGAAACATGTGGACCTGTGGCCTATAGAGTGAAGGCCGAAGAGCTCGTGAAGCATAAGCAATGACTCGGTTATCTTGCATAAGCATACAACCAAGACCAGTACCAGATGCGTCACAATAGACATCAAAAGATTGGAGTTGTAGTCAATTTTTCCCTTAGAGTGTGAAATCCTTTTTCACATTTCTCATCCCACACAAATTTTACCCCTTTCTTCAACAGTTCAGTCATGGGTTTAGCAATTCTGGAGAAATCAGGAATAAAACAACGGTAATAGCCCGCTAACCCAAGAAAACTGCGGATTTGATGAACGGAAGTGGGAGGTTTCCAATCCATCACCTCTTGAACTTTGCTAGGATCAACATCTATGCCTTCACTGGAGATAGTGTGGCCCAAGAATTTTACACTATCCTGCCAAAACTCGCATTTGGAGTACTTGGCATACAATTTGTGACCCCTAAGACGCTGGAGAACAATGTGGAGGTTCTTAGCATGTTCTTCCTCATTTTGGAGTATATAAGGATGTCATCAATGAAGAACACAGCAAACTTGTCGAGTTCGGGTATGAACATTGAATTCAGGAGATACATGAAGTAGGCATGGGCATTTGTGAGCCCGAAGACATGACTAGATACTCATAAAGTCCACAATGGGTGGAGAAGGCAGTCTTTGGAATATCACTTGGACGAATTTTGATTTGATGATATCCAGAGCGAGGATTAGTTTTTGAGAAAACTCTAGCTCCGGCTAATTGATCGAAAAGAACATCAATGCGGGAAAGTGGATATTTATTTTAATTGTCACCGCATTGAGAGGTCGGTAGTCAACACACAACCTCAAGCCCTCATCCTTTTTCTTCACAAAGAGGGCTGGACAACCTCAAGGTGATGTGCTTGGATGAATAAAGCCTTTGTCCAGAAGTTCTTGGAGATGAATTTTTAATTCGGCTAACTCCTTGGGTGGCATTCTATAGGGTCTTTTGGAGATAGGTGTAGTGTCTGGCTTCAATTCAATGACAAACTCAATGTCCCTATCTGGTGGCATTCCAGGCAAGTCATCCTAAAAAAATCGGCATACTCGCATACCACGGGAATTTCCTATAACTTCGATTCAACCATGGCAAAGGCACAAGAATTAATGCACCCTTGGAATGGGAAATAAAGAGTAGTAGCCACGTGATCGGGTGAAGTTATTTCAACGGCTCGTGCAAGAATATCTAGTGTAACTCTATGTAGAGTCATCCAATTCATCCCCAAAATAATATCCATGCCTTCAAGTGGTAAGTGAATAAGGTCGGTTTTGATGATTATACAACCCAACTTGATCGGTACGTGCCCTGTGATTTGATTGGAAGCAATTTTACCACCCAGTGTTGATATCATATATGACCCTTTTGTGTGACTGAAATCAAATCCCATGTTTGCACCGAATTTTGCACTAATGAAGCTATGCGATGCACCGGAATCAAATAATATAACTGTAAGCTTGTTATGGATAGAGAATGTACCTGTCATAACTGGTGCACTCTTGGGAAGATCAGCAAGTGTAGTGAAATTAATCCTTTCTTGCCTGACTTGAACAGTCTGCCTCTTGCCATTGTTCTTGTTGTTCTGACTAGATTCTTGGCCCTAATTAGGCTGCCTATCCTGAGGGCATTCTCGAGAAAAGTGATTGGAATTCCCACAAATGAAACAACGATTCTTGTTGCTCGAACGAAGGGGTGGTGATGCATTTGGCTTTAGGCTAGTCTGATGAGAAGTAGGGGGATGTGAGGCGCCCTGCTACTGAGGTGGCCTGACTACCCAACGCCCTTGTTGAAGGGCCCTCTGAGGAGCTTTAGGAATAGCATTCTGCACCAAACAATACCTCTGTGGTGGAGCACTAGAGGGTCCAGCTGGTGCCTTCCTTTTCTTCTCAGCACAATGAGTCATGATGCAATCTTCGTGAGTGATAGCCAAGTTCACCAGCTCATTATAAGTATCCTCCCTGATGGGGTTCAAGAGGTCCTTGATCTTGGTATTAAGACCTCTGCGAAAGCGATCCCTCTTCTTAGCATTAGTGTTAGCATGATAACCCGCGTACTGACACAAGTTATTGAAAGCCTGAGCATACTGGAGTACGATGTGAGTTCCCTGAGTGAGAGCAAGAAACTCATTCAGCATCCTTTCCATAAGCCCTTCTGGAATATGGTGGGCTCTGAAGGCATTCTTGAATTCATCCCAAGTGACAATATGACCTGCCGGGAGCATAGCAAAGTAGTTGTCCCACCAAAGATGGGCCATACCACAAAGCTGTTGCATGACAAAATGGGCCTTGTTTTCATCGGTACATGGCACAACAAGTAGAGAAAACTTAGATTAAATAGTGCGAATCCAAGCGTCCGCATTTAGAGGTTCCTCCGTTCGATTAAACAGAGGTGGCTGAGTACCCAGAAAATCCTGATACCCATCCCTCTTACGGTGCTACTGCTGCTGCTGGAATTGCTGAAATGCCTGCTGTCCCTGGACAAGCTGACGGAGCAACTCAGTTTGGCTAGACATAACAGCAGCTAGGTTGGACGGCAGCTAGGTTGCGATCTGCTACCACTTGAGTTCCCAAAGCCATCAAGGTTACCACGTGTCGCTCCAACCATCTGAAATGTGGAAGTTTTTCATTATCAAAGTGATCCATAATACTTCCAAGGTTCAATAGGATAAGTGCGGAAATATGTAGAATTTGAAAGATCATAAATACAACGTGGATAGAATATTATTCGTTACAAGAAAGTTCATTACTCCCAGTCTGTTCATCCAAAATTGCTCAACTCAGAAGCTAAATCGATGGTTAAAATGGTCGAAAAATTCTGTCCTTGCCTCTCTATTCTTGCTGTTTTTCAGCAGACCGAGCTATAGTATTTTGCCTATAACTCTTACTGCAATAGTCTAATGATGCTGAAATTTAGTGAGCACTGAGATCATAAAATTTATGACAACATTGGTATTCAACACACAGCCCATAAATGCAAGGAACATGGATTATAATTCAGACAAGTTTCTGCAACAGCAGATCCAACTGCTTGCCAATAATTACAATCAAACCACCAAGTTCTTAACCATCCCTACACGATTAGAATGTTCATAGGATCGAGCTGCACTCATTAAGAAAGAGGTACTCAACTCTCAATTAGCCTATTACAACACTTGCCAAAAGTTAGGCTACACTATCGAGGAGTATGTGCAAAAGTCCTCCAAGACCATCATCTAAAAGTCATCAAGGTTGTTGACGGACGACTCGCTGCGCATGGGGGAGTGAGCTCCCTGTGGTGGTAGCAGCGGGCTCCCAACCTCGTAGTCAGTCTTGGAGACACCCTCCATCTTTGGTGGCTCCTCATCATCATCCACATCCATCTCATCCGGTGGGGCATTTTGGGCTGCCGCCTATGCGTGGTGCGTATCGATGTGCTTGTTGGCATCCTCCAACTCAATGTTGAGATCATGGATCTGCTCCTCCAAGAACTCAATCATGGCATCTCTCACCCATGATAGTGTCATGCTCCTGCACTTGGCCGTCAAGTTGGGCAATGGTAGCATCCTTATCTTCCATCTTCTCAGTAAGCTCTCGAATCTGCTCACTCGAATCTGCTCATCCCTAAGGTCCACCATCATGTGAGAAGCCTGAGCAAGATCTGTGAGCTGAGCCATCCCCTGACTCAGAAAGGCCTGGAGACAGAATAGTGCATTCATGCACCACGCAGAAGTCCGGATGG
The DNA here is from genome assembly GCA_032594955.1 of Panicum miliaceum. NCBI lineage: Eukaryota > Viridiplantae > Streptophyta > Magnoliopsida > Poales > Poaceae > Panicum > Panicum miliaceum. Next base: position 14,502,881 of record CM064071.1, on the reverse strand, counting down.
TCTCATGGGGGCTAATACCCGCCAACAAGTCTATGTGCTCCAGCCTGTCGATCCACATAGGATCACTCTTCTGGACAGCGGGAAACAAACCCACGGGAGCCAAAACAATAACCTTGGGGTGCTGCTCACAAAAGGGGGAAGCGCCCGCATGGCGGTCGTCTCCCACGTGTCGGTCACGCGGGGACCCACCGCCTCGATCTCCAAGGCGGGCCACTCGGGGTGCACCGGTTTGGAAGAAGAGTCATGTGCACTTGGCACCGAGGGACACCTATCTCCACAAACTCCCACCGCACGTAGCGAGGGGGACTAGGGTAGCCCGCGACACCCAAAACATCCCACAAAATGGAGGGGAAGCCCTCCCAGTGCAGGCACTCCAAGTGCACATGTGTGTCCTCATCCACCACCATGACAACGGGGTCAGCCATCTAAACAAAAGATCAAATGGGTGAGATATAGGAAAAGTTGTGCACAAGATGAATAAACAGATTCTGAACAGGGTAGTAACACAGTCATAACTTAAGCAGTTGAAGTCCAAAAATTCCCAAATTTCACCAGAACATTCCTAGGATAATTTTGCATAACTTTTATAGTCATCACATTGGCTGGAACAAGCTCTAAGATGGTCATATCTTTAAGTTTTTCAGTTGCTGTCTACCCAGAATTTTCAGTGGACAGAGAGCTAGAATTTTGATCACCAGGAAACATCTACTTAGCAAACAATTATCAAATGTTAACAGTAGATTCTTTATCAAGTTTTCAACAAGTTTTGTCTTGAACACTTCTGCAGAAAAATTTACTAAGATGGTCTAACAATTTATGTGACAGAAGTGCTCAAAACAGGCAGAAAACTGAGGTGTAGAAGTTTCTAGTGTTGCCTACTGATTACTAGTCCAAAAAAATTTCAAATTTTAACAGTAAGCAGTAGAAAAATTTTGGAGAAACTTTATCAATATGAACTTCTACAGATAAGGCCATTTTCTACACCTAATAAATTCATCTTCCTAGATATGGCAGAAAAGTGACAGATTTCTAGATAAGCCTTAAGTGATTGAACTGTGCGCAAGTGTAACTTCATCGCTCTCAATCATTCCATAACCCATTTTCATTCAGTTTGAATATGACATGATCACGCACGTCCTATCCATCCTCGCAAATAATAAATTGCCAAATAGTTTTGGACTTACGGGGTTAGCACCGGTGGCATGGCACAATTTACGGCTCTCCCTATATTAGCTAGCCGAATTCTAACCCTTCTTAACTTAACGTATGCGCGGTTAGTGTACCTGCAGAAGATTAACACAATATATATTGAACCTTTTGTGCCAGTACTCACGAAAACGTCCACATTCATTACCATTCACTATAGAAATGGCATCCGTACAATTCCCGTTGTACGGACAACGTTAGCATACACTACTGAGATAGCGTATTTACGGAGGTACCGTCACTTAATGAGATGGGGCTATGAACAGCAATCGCCATACCCTGCGCCAAACCTTTACTCCCAATATAATCAACGAATAGTTGGTATATTGGCAGCACCTCAAGTAAGCCACTGCTTGAGGACAATGTTCGGCTCGCATCACTGACAGGAGGGTCAAGTTCTCTAAGTTGACTGAGGATCCTTACCTTCTTACCTTAGCGTAGATGCGTCGTTACAGAATTTAAAGTACTGAAAGTAAATGTGCTGGAAGTCAGTTATGATAAACAAAAGTTAGATAGCCACCTAGTTACTTCCCATAATCCCCTAGGGCTTTATGAACTAGTTACCATCCTTAACGAACCAACGCATTTTGCAAACGCGAGTTTTGTGGTCAAGTTTTAAGAAATCATGTTTTTAGGGCTTGATGCATCCTTTGGTGTACGCTTTTCGGCTCTGATGCCAGCATTGGCTGAACCGCCCGAGTTAATCTGGCTCAAGTGCGCTCACCATCACCATAAAGGCAATCCGGGCTAACTCGTACTTAAAACGGAGTAACTCGACAGCCTATCGGGTAACATCCCGATGCAACCACTGGAATTTCGATCAAAACAAAGCATACATTAAGCCCACACGAAGGCGAGCCTAGAGTATACAACATTCCGCAAATTTTACGTCACAGAGTCCAATACTAAATTATTATTATAAACCGAGTTCGAAATCATAAATAAAGTACTTCAGAGTTCAAGTGTAGCGGAAAATAATCGACAATCTAGCAATGATACAAGACATCATGATGAAGCCCGTACATGACATCATTCAGCGTTATCATCAATGACCGAGGATGTATCCTATTTCACCGACCAACCAGGAGGAAGAGTACACGGCCAAGTCAAACTAGCAACCATGTCCTCAAAGGTCTCACCTGAAAACAAGCCACAAGCAAGGTTGTGTATACTAATACTCAGCAAGACTTACCTGACTAGTGGAATATACTTAGCCGACTCCTAAACATGCAAGGCTTTTGGCTTGAAGGGTTTGTTTTGCCAAAAAGCATCTAAAAGTGAGTCCTTGCTTTCAAGTTTTAGCATCAAGTTCTAGTTGATTAACCATTCTAGATAAGGAACTATCCAACATCACACATGGTGGAAAGAATTAATTTGAACATCCATCAGTATTGATCATCATCATTGTTCCACTTCTTACTCTATGTGGTAAAGGGATCAAGCAGTCTCAATGGCCACGAGAAACGGACGATTCGAATCAAATTTCTTAACCTTGCAAGGCAAACCTAAATACACATCATGTGGTTACTCCCAGAGTCACACATGCAACTTTTCCCGTCAATTTCCGTTTCATGGAACAGCGCCACCCACCTCGAGTACAAAGCCCCAATAGTCCGTTGTGGCGATTCTGCACTCACCATGTGGCCACATGGGACCAAAGTCAAGAGGGTGTGAATAAGTTCACTCCCCGGTTCAATCAGGTACTTAGCTTACCGATTACCATATTCTCAGCATGTGATTAGTACGTTCAAACGCTTGACCACTACTACCACACAATCCGACCTTACCATTTCGCTACTTAGACAGGGCCTCAATCATTATCATGAATGCATAAACGGCCCTGCATGTCGACCTTATGATTCTAACATAAATAAACAGACAACTGCTACATCTCGCGAGTGACAGGCAATCACTTGACTTTCACCGAATTCCTATTAGAATGGCATTCTAGCTTCCTACACATACTAGTATTCATAGCATAGTACTAGGATCATGCAACTAAGCTTCCAAATAACTCCTATGAACTTAAATGCACAAGTACATAAAGTAAGAACATTGCATATATCGAAAAATAGGGTTCCGGGGGCTTGCCTTCTTGAGCAAAGCTAGCCTTGGGATCTTCTGAACTTCGCGGGTCTTCAACAACTTTAGTTAGATTAATCTAAGCTTCTTGCTGCTCACTGTCGGACTCGGGCACCAACTCGTACGTTCCGTTGGCAAGAGCGGTAGTGTCTACATGTAATGCATATGCATGAGTTACTTTGGTCGTAAAGATTCATTGATTAGTTCAGTATAAAGTTGTAATCCAACAAAACTCAAATTAAGTTGTAAAATATTTCATTTACATTTTCTTGGGTAGTTGTTTACCGAGTACTATTTAGAGTAACTAACTTCATTAAGTTAGTGGGGGTTTTCTCATCTCAATTACATGCAGGAAAGTTTTCCGTTTTCATTTTTAGACACACAAGGCATCATGTGGGACTTATATTTGAAGTTAGATAAAGTTTCTTATGTTGAAATTTTTATACAGAGTACATTTGTTAGTGAAAAAGCTACTGTAAAAGTGTAGCTCTTTTTATGCAGTAGAACAACAAAGAAAAAAAATAAAGTAAGAACCTACTGCTGCAAATTAGATCTATTTATGCAGAACACATAAAGTCAGTTCTGGTGCTCAAAACATTACAGAGTGCTTATCAACTAACAGTGACTCTGCTGTAAATGTTTCAGATTTTATTGATCACATGACAAAGCATAGAAAATACAGCAAAAATTATCTACAATAATCAAGATTCATTTTTACTGAAAGATCTACTAAGCTTCTGAACCTCAAATTCTTCTAGCATGTCCAACTACATGAATATACTCTTTGTTAAAAATATCATAATTTTCTAAGCGCGGGAACTGTTTATTATGATTTAATTTATTTATTAATGGACAAAATCAAATGAGCATGCTAGACAGTAGCAAGGCGTCTCAAAATTTTACTATAGCATTTATGGAACAAGGAGATACTACTGTAATAATTTTATCCTCAGAACTACGGTACAACATTATGAACAAGTACATCTAACAAACTAGAGCATGAAACAAGATTTATCAAGAACTATAGCTAGAGATCTTTGCTAGTCCTAAAATTTTTACACAAGCATCAACATCTACATACTAGTCTACTGTCTAAGAATTAATGAACAGAACTAGCCCAACATGAGTTACATTTAAAAGCTATAAAAACTAACATTTATTCTAGACAAAAATGTATTTGGAATCTGGTCAAGGTCCTGTACAAAAGTTGTAGATCTTATTATGAGGATCTCAGAACATTTTAGTTTATAGTTTTCTGATTTTTCTAAAGTTTTTTATGCATTTTACAAGTTTGCAGATTTGAAATAGGCTTTGAAATTTAGTGTTCATAGATAGGTCCTCGGGTTTTTGTGTCAGGGAGCCTAGAAAAGGTTCAATGTTCGCAATGTAGCCCTTGGTCGGTAATGCGTCGGTCTCTGGCAAAAATCCGGCGAGGGCGAGGCTCGCCAGTAGCGAGGGAGGGGTGGGGAAGCATGAGGGCGGCACGAGCTACCTTTGGGTGCCTTCGGTTGGTGATGGGACGACCGGAGGAGGGCTGTCGATGGTGGCCGTGCTCGGCGGCGGTGGTGGCTTGGCTCTGGCGAGCTCCGGTGGTCGGGGCGGTCAGAGGAGGGGCCGGTGAGGTTTAGTGGGAGCTGGAGGAGGGGTTTTGGGGCTCGGCTCGGGCTAGGGAGGGGCGGAGAGGCGAGCTAAGCGGTGGGGCAGTGGCGGCAGTGCTAATGTCACGGTGGTGGTAGTCCTCGGGTGCGCACGATCAGGGGGCTCGGTACAACCCTTTTATAGGCGCATAGGGGAAAAGGGAGGAGGGGTGGAGGCTAGTCGAGGGGAGAGCGCACGGCCGTGGCAGGCGCGTTGCTGGTGTGTTGCTACCAGCATGTCGTGGCCCGGCCGTCGGAGAATGCCGGCCACGTGGCGCGCGCACAGGCCACGGGGAAAGGATTCAGGGCAAAGGAAGATCGTGCGCAGTAGGGGCTGGTCGCGGCCTGTCGGGGAGGAAGTCCCTTGGCGGCTAGCACCGACCGTACGTCACCGGCCAGGTGGCCGTCGAGGCCTGCCATGGTGGGGCGCAGTGGACGGGAGAGAGAGAAAAGGGAGAGTGAAGAGAGAAAAAGGGCCGGGATTCAAATCAAATTTTCTCGAAATGTCAAACACAAACTTGAAAAACTTTGAACATGAAAGTTGTAGGGCACAACTTTCGTTTTGGGCCAAAGTTTATTTGAGCTACAGTTTAGGAGTTAATTTAAATTCATTTGAAGGTGAACTATTTTTCCTTTCATTGTTTAAAAATTCAAGTTTTTGGTCAAAATTTCTGATCAGTTTTTGTAGACCAAGCCAACATGGATAAGTGAATATTTTTGCTAGGCAGGTAGAGTCGATTTTTGGAAAAGATTATATAGTACCTTATACTAACTACCTTTGCTCACCTACACATGAACATACACACATACATATACATGTATTCCTAATAAAGATGCATGATTTGAATGGTTCTTGTTTATTATGTATGATGCTCTGTACATGACCCTTGTTTTAGCATTTTAAACACCTAGGGTGTTACACCAAACATCATGGATGGACCTCCCATCTCCTCCCAAGGATTATAGAAGGTTGGTGGATGAGGAAAGTCCATAGGAGCACGAATGGGAGAATGAGGAATATCATTTTTGGCCATTATCTCCTTTTGCCTTGCCTCAATCTTGAGGAGCTGCTCATCGACATATTTCTTGTGGGCATGGATCTCCTCGGCATTGTGGCAGCCCACGTTGAAGCAAGCAAATAGCCCTTGAGATATGAAATTCAGAATGCCTTTCTTCTTTGGGGCACGAGGAGGAGAACCATGGGAGCTTGAAGGATCATGAGATGTAGATGGACCTTGGGAGCTAGATGGAGCTTGATATGGTCCTTGAGTGGAGCGGCGAGGTGCATGAGGTCCAATTTTTAGGAGAAGCTCAAGGTGACCCTTCTTTGGTTTGTAGACTTGATGGCCCTTGTCGATTAAGATCTCAACACCGGTCACTTCTTTGATCATAGCAAAGATATAGGGTGCATAGTGACAGCCCTTCTTCGGTGAAACTAAACAGATGATGATCTCCTCCCAAATCAAATCAAACACGCTAAACTCATTTTTATTGGGACAGCCATTCTTGCAAGCAAACTCTTGGACATATTGGAGATGTTGTCCGAATCACCACTTTTGGGACACAGAGTGTAGCGGAAGAGTTGGTTGAGCATCTTATAGTAAGGTGTCAACCCATGTATAGTCCCAAACTTAATGTCACCATAAGCACTGTCATACATGAAGTGAAGCTCTCTATCACCTAGCACATTTTCCTCCTCATGTATCTTCTCTCTCGTGAGATCAGCCTTAGAGAACCCAAGAATGCTTGCAAACTGTGCATACTCAACTGAAAAGGGCTTGCCTTGTACGGTCCAATGGAAGGTCTTGGTTGTGCAGTTGACATAAAGAGTTGCATAGAACTAAGCCATGACCTCCTCATTCCAATCACAGTTGAAGAACATAATTGAGGTGAGATTCATTCTTCTACAAGTATCTTCTACTTCCCTTACCACTTGCATATCAGTTTCAAACAAATAATCCCAGTTCATGGATTTCATCTCGGTGGTGGGATGAGATTTGCAAAGGATCACGGAGGCATACCTATCTGCATGAAAGTTCAACCAAAAACGAACATCCCCTTGTTGCTCTTTGCCATATCTAGAGGGATCGTCATACCTCAAAACATAAAGGTCATGCTTGCCCTTAGTATAGTCCACTGGACGAGTCCCATTGTACTGATGATGAGTTTCTCTAACTAGGGGCTTCATCTAAAGAATAATCCTCTCAAGATAATCCAAGGACTCTCCTGCATCTGCCATATGAGAACCTAGAGCTGTGGCACGCTTTATGCAAGGACGGGTGCCTTCACCTGAAGTTCCTTGTGGATTTGGCCTCCCACAACCACGAGAGTGCAAAGGAACCTTGGCAACTGCCTTTCTCATTGTCGTGCGATGAACAACCGGTGATACTTCCTCGGTTGCCTCGGAATTGGATGATGGCGGTGACTCACTTTCCGGAGTTGCGGCATGTTGCTTCCCTCTCTTTTCACGAGCCATCTGAAGAATGTATGATGAAGTATTATGATGGGTCAAAAGAAAGGAATCAAATGAGTTAAGATTGTGCAACTCAGGCGCTTGTCGGAAATTCTGACCTGGGGCTTCTGACAGAGCCTGAGCCGTCACAATCTTCCATGGATCGAGAGTTTTAGCCCACCAAACTTGACAAATTTTAGACAAGAGTTCTAGGATGTATATAGAGGCTATCCCCTAAAGGAAATCATCTAACTCCTTCTACATTGAGAGATCAAGCGACGGGATTTTTGAAAGATTTACCTTAAAGATTTCCTACATGAATCGGAGAGAAGATGATGGAGATCGGATCTTCTGAGGAGTGGGGAATCCAAAGAACTCAATGCCGATGAAATTCCACGGTCAAATCTTGAGTTTCTTGAGGGATTGAGAGTGGAGAGTGGGGCGTTGGTGGTTTGAATGAGTTAGGGTTGTAGAGAGAGAGCAGTTCAACGGGTATATATATAGGCTCAACTGTATTGTCGAAAGTTCCGATGTGGCATCGGAAGTTCCGACGAAAAAAGAATTCGAGCCCGAGGACCCTCGGTCGGAAGAATGCTGAAACTTCCGAGGGTCGTCGGAAGTTCCGACCTTGTGTCGGAAGTTCCGATGAGTATTAAATTTGTCTCCCGAGAGTCCTTGATCGGAACAATGGAGAAACCTCCGTTGGAGGACGGAAGTTCCAACATGGTGTCGGAAGTTCTGACGGTAGCTTATTTTCTCCAAAAAGACAGATTTTTGAGATGAATGATTCTGATGATTTTGAGAGATATCGCTTGTAGACATATGAGACACCGTGACACTTAGTGATCAGCCACAATCAATAATACACAACTATGATCATAAGAGTCAAGTTTTTATCCAAAGATCAAAATCCAAATATTTCAAAATAACTCAACACAAGTAAATTCATGTTTCCTATCTAGGCAACAATCAAGTATGTGCAACAAGTCAAGACAAGTTACTAGAATCCAAGATATTTAGTTTATTCCTCAAAGCACAAAACCTTTGCTCATCAAGAAGCTTAGTGAAGATATCGGCAAGTTGCCATTCGGAGCTCACATGACGTAAAGCAATATCTCCCTTAGCCTCATGATCCCATAAGAAATGATGTCTTATATCTATGTGCTTTGTTCGGGAGTGTTGCACTGAATTGTTAGCTAGCTTGATGGCGCTCTCATTGTCACACAAGAGTGGAATCTTACTAAACTTACAACCGAAGTCACTCAACATTTGCTTCATCCACAAGAGTTGGGCACAACAAGCACCCGCTGCAAAATATTCAGCTTCGGCGGTGGATAAAGCAACCGAATTTTGTTTCTTAGAACTCCAAGACACTAGGGACCTTCCAAGAAATTGGCAAGTCCCCGTTGTGCTCTTTCTATCTACCTTGCAACCGGCATAATCCAAATTGGAATAGCCTAGTAGATCGAAAGTGGAACCTTTGGGATACCACAAGCCAAGGTTTGGAGTGTGTACTAAATATCTCAAAATTCTCTTAACAGCCATTAGATAACATTCCTTAGGATTGGCTTGAAATCTTGCACACATGCACACACTAAGCATAATATCCGGCCTAGATGCACAAAGATAAAGAAGAGAGTCAGTCATGGAGCGATATACCTTTTGATCAACCAACTTTCCTTGTTTATTGAGATCAAGATGGCCATTTAATACCATTGGTGTCTTGATGGGCTTAGCATCGGCCATGTCAAACTTCTTGAGCACATCCTTTACATACTTGGTTTGACATATGAAAGTCCCTTCCTTCATTTGCTTGACTTGAAATCAAAGGAAGAACTTCAATTCACCCATCCTAGACATCTCGATCCTCTTGGACATGATCCTACTAAATTCCTCACAAAATATTTTATTAGTAGAACCAAATATAATATCAACGACATACATTTGGCAAACAAAGATATCTTTATCAACTTTGTGAGTAAAGAGAGTAGAATCGGCTTTGCCCATCACAAAGTCGTTCTTGAGAAGAAAATCCTTAAGGCATTCATACCATGCTCTAGGAGCTTTCTTAAGCCCATAGAGCGCCTTATGGAGCTTGTACACATGGTTTGGAAACTTTGGATATTCAAAGCCCGACGGTTGTTAATGGCGACCCGCTAAGGTTTGATTCCCGATCTTTCGATGAGAGGCGTGGATAACTCGATTGGTCGATGGAGGCGACGTTCACGGCCCGACTACAGCCTTCCAAGCTGCGCCTTAGCAACCGATACACCCCCTCCAATGGCTGTCGCGATCTTGTGGAGCGCGGCACCCGGCCACTAGGGCACTCGTCCTGCAAGCAATCGAAGAACTAGCAAGAACAAGTATGACAAGTACTGAATTTACTAGATATAAATGAAGGTTTCACACGCAATCTCAATAATGGTGGGGTTCCGAAGACAAGAAGACGGGCGGCTAATCCAGCACGCGCGCTTGCAAGCAAGTAGCGAAGGCTAAACTTGATCTAAACAAAACCCAAGCATCCTTGGCGGCGGCTAAGGGGTATAAGTACGTGGGAGGACGACCACAGGGGTGTTGGGGTCGTACTCCAACCCTAGGACGCGTCCGTAATGGACTCAACTTGATACACGGCCCATTGGACCAAAACAGGGTGACGCAGCACCATGGGCAGAAAAGGACTCTGTATTAATTTAACGATTGCGGCCGACTCGTAATAGATATGGCTATGAGGCCGGATCCGTTTGAAAGAAGACTTCATAAGCTTTCCACGAAGTACTTGAACGCCCCAATCCGAGTTCATATGCGACCGTGGTGTCCGTCACAAGTTGGTACTGTTCTGCAGTCCGAATCCAGCTTGCGCGAATCCGTTTCCCTTTCGGCCGCCTCCTTGGTTCCTAAGCAAAACAAGAGTGCACGGGTCTCCATGGTCTAAACATGATGCACCTGAGCTTAGATTTGAACTCACCTGATGATTAAGTTGATGCGCACGAGCACGAGTAATAGGACCAGCAATAGGTACTTGTGTCGGAGTGGATGTATCGTTGGTGTTGGTGTCCTCATCATCCTCCCCTTCTTGCATTTGAGTCGTCCTCGACTCAAGCTCATCTTCCTCTCCCAAATATGGCTTCAAATCTGCAATGTTAAATGTGGGACTAACCCCAAAATCCGCAGGCAGATCGAGCTTATATGCATTATCATTGACTTTCTCTAGCACTTTAAATGGTCCATCAGCCCGAGGTAGCAATTTAGATTTTCTCAATTCAGGAAACCTTTCCTTTCTCAAATGCAGCCAAACTAAATCTCCAGGTTCAAACTTTAGTTCCTTCCTACCTTTATCACCAGCAATCTTGTATTTAGCATTCATGCGCTCTATGTTTTCTTTAGTTGTTTCATGCAGTTTTAACATCAATTCGGCACGCTTAGTAGCATCAAAATTCATTTTTTCAGAAAATGGCAAAGGCATTAAATCAATAGGAGCACGAGGCAAGAAACCAGATACAATCTGAAATGGGCACATCTTTGTAGTAGAATGCAGCGATCGATTATAAGCGAATTCAATATGAGGCAAACAATCTTCCCACATCTTAATGTTCTTCTTTAAAACAGCCCTTAACATAGTAGACAAAGTCCTATTAACCACTTCAGTTTGACCATCAGTTTGCGGATGACATGTAGTAGAAAACAACAATTTAGTTCCCAATTTAGCCCATAAAGTCTTCCAAAAATAACTAAGAAATTTAGCATCACGATCAGAAACAATTGTGTTGGGCACACCATGCAAACGAATAATTTCCCGAAAGAACAAATCAGCAATGTGAGAAGCATCATCAGTTTTATGACATGGTATGAAATGGGCCATCTTAGAAAATCTATCAACAACCACAAACACACTATCACGTCCCTTCCTAGTCCTAGGCAATCCTAACACAAAATCCATAGAAATATCTTCCCAAGGAGCACTAGGAACAGGTAGAGGCAAATACAAACCATGTGGATTCAATCGTGATTTAGCCTTTTGACATGTCGTGCAGCGAGCAACAAATCTCTCCACATCTCTTCTCATCTTTGGCCAAAAGAAATGACCAGCAAGTATATCTTCCGTTTTCTTTGCTCCAAAATGCCCCATTAAGCCACCTCGATGCGCTTCCTGCAACAATAACAAGCGAACGGAGCTAGCTGGAATGCATAGCTTGTTAGCTCTAAAGACAAACCCATCACTAACGATGAATTTGTTCCATCCCTTCCCCTCTTTACAATGCAGCAACACATCTTTAAAATCAGCATCATTAACATATTGATCTTTAATCGTTTCCAATCCAAATATTTTGTAATCAAGTTGGTTCAACAAGGTGTATCTCCTAGACAATGCGTCAGCAATTATATTCTCTTTCCCTTTCTTGTGCTTAATAATATAAGGAAAAGATTCAATAAATTCAACCCACTTAGCATGTCTACGGTTCAATTTTCCTTGACTACGAATATGTTTTAAAGATTCATGATCTGAATGAATAACAAACTCTTTGGGCCATAGATAATGCTGCCATGTTTCTAATGTGCGAACAAGAGCATACAATTCCTTATCATAAGTAGAATAATTCAGAACAGGCCCGCTCAATTTTTCACTGAAATAAGCAATAGGTTTGCCTTCTTGTAACAAAACACCACCCAAACCAATGCCACTAGCATCACATTCAAGCTCAAAGGTTTTATTAAAATCAGGGAGTTGGAGGAGAGGTGCATGTGTCAACTTATCTTTCAGCGTGTTGAAGGAGTTCTCTTGTGTTTTACCCCAACTAAAAGGCACTCCCTTCTTTGTAAGCTCATTCAAAGGCGCGGCAATGGTGCTGAAGTCCTTCACAAAACGACGATAGAAACCAGCAAGTCCTAGGAAACTCCGCACTTGCGTGATAGTCTTCGGTATAGGCCATCCATGTATAGCTTCCACCTTGGCTTGATCAACCTCGATTCCCTGTGGAGTCACGACATAGCCAAGAAAAGACACTCGATCGGTGCAAAAGGTGCACTTCTCAAGGTTACCAAATAAACGTGCATCTCGTAAAGCATTAAAAACAGCACGTAAGTGATCAAGATGTTCATCGAAAGATTTGCTGTAAATCAATATATCATCAAAGTAGACAACAACAAATTTCCCAATGAAAGCACGCAGAACCTCATTCATTAATCTCATGAAAGTACTCGGTGCATTAGTTAACCCAAAAGGCATGACCAACCACTCATATAACCCGAACTTAGTTTTGAAAGCAGTTTTCCATTCATCTCCCAATTTCATACGAATCTGGTGGTACCCACTACGCAAATCAACTTTGGAAAACACAATAGCACCACTCAATTCATCAAGCATATCATCCAAACGAGGGATAGGGTGTCGATATCGAATTGTAATATTATTAATAGCCCTACAATCAACACACATACGCCATGTTCCATCCTTTTTAGGCACTAAAATAACTGGAACAGCACAAGGACTAAGAGACTCACGCACATAACCTTTGTCGAGTAGTTCTTGCACTTGTCGCTGAATTTCCTTAGTTTCTTCCGGATTTGTCCTGTATGGCGCACGGTTTGGCAATGATGCACCAGGAATAAGGTCAATTTGGTGCTCAATCCCTCGTATTGGTGGCAGCCCCGCTGGTATCTCACTTGGAAACACATCAGAATAGTCCTGCAAAAGGTTAGCAACAGCCGGGGGCAAAGAATGCTGCATATCGTGAACTGAAATCAAAGCATTCTTGCACACCAAAGCATAGGCAACAGAAGTGGAAGCAATCAATTCATTAATATCAGACTTAGTAGCAAGCAAGCAATGTCCTTTCAATCTTATCTCATCTTCCCTGCTACTAACAGATTTGGCATTCTTATCGATCTCAGCTTTAGTTCTCTTAGCTTTAGCAACATCATCACGCACAATAGATTCAGGTGACATAGGAAGCAAAACGATTTTCTTATCATGATGTATAAGAGAATATTGATTTGATCTACCATGATGCATGCTATCGGTATCAAATTGCCATGGTCTACCTAGCAGAATATGACAAGCTTCCATAGGCACAACATCGCATTCAACAACATCATGATATGAACCAATAGCGAAATTAATTCGTACCAATCTCGTTACCTTGACCTTACCACTATTGTTGAGCCACCGAATGTGATATGGATGTGGGTGCGGTTTTGTTGTAAGTGCAAGCTTCTCGACCATATCGCTGCTAGCCAAGTTGTTGCAGCTACCTCCATCAATTATCAAACGGCATGAACGCTCTTTAATAACACACTTTGTTTGGAATAGTGTATGCCGTTGATTTTGCTCCGCCTTTTCCATTTGTGCACTAAGTACACGCTGCACAATGAGGCTCTCATAATGATCTGCATCCTCTGCACCAATCTGCTCTTCTGGTTGTTCCTTAGTACCTGCATGGTCAGCAGCAAGCAAAGCAAGTGTATCTTCATCAAAATCACTAGCAGAGGAATACCCACCATCTCCTTTGACCACCAAAACGCGCTTGTTAGGGCAGTCACGTTGCACGTGGCCAAAGCCCTTGCATCGATGGCACTGAATATCTCTTGTCCTTCCCGTGGAGGCAACCGAAGATGCACTCGTGGCTGGTTTCTGGACAGTCGTGGTTGCTGAATTTGTCGGGGGAGCACGTGTCTTATCGTTGGATGGAGCGGGTATTGTCGACCGACTCGGGAATGTAGAAGGTGCAGGAGCTCGTCCGGTCAATGAGGTAGATGTGCGCGGCTGCCATGATGAAGGTTTTCCTGCAGAAATATTAGTTCTTGTACTAGCACGTCGTCCCAGCACTTCCCTTTCAGCTTTACAAGCAAGATGGAACAAACGGGTTACGTTAGTATAATCTTTATAAGCAAGAATGTCCTGAATTTCTCGATTCAAACCTCCTAAAAATCTAGCCATAGCAGGTTCCTCATCCTCCACTAAATTACAACGCAACACACCCATTTGTAATTCCTGATAGTATTCTTCTACACTTTTATTACCCTGTCTCAATTGTTGCAATCTATGTAACAGATCACGCGCATAGTAAGAAGGAACAAATCTAGCCCGCATGACCCGTTTCAAGGCATCCCAGGTTTGTGGAATATTATTAGGATTTTTCTTAGCATGTTCTATCCACCAAACAGAGGCAAAATCAGTAAATTCACTAGTAGCAGCCCTAACACGTATATTCTCTGGAAATTCATGACATGCAAACTTTTGATCAACAGCAATTTCCCAAGTAATGTATGCATCAGGATCGTATTTTCCATCAAAAGAAGGTATCTTAAATTTTATTTTACTGAAAGCATCATCATTATTATGTACCTCACGTCGTCGATGTCCACCCATACCTCTCCGATTAGTTCGCAGTCGTCGGCGACTAGGAGCATCTTGGTCATCTAGTTCAGTATCAGCGACATAATCATCCCAATTATCCTCGACACGCTCATCCTTCTTGTTTTCTCCCTCATGCCCATTTGCAGTTCTGGCATGCATCTCATCAAAACGCCTCAAAAGAGCAGCAAGGCTTTGGTCAATATGAGCGACCGACGTCTCCAGCCTTGTAAGCTTGGTGTTGGTGGCAAGCTGCGTGGCCTCCAACTGCCCAATCTTATCATTTGACACCAGCATATCTTCAGCAAGCCCATCTACATGCCTCCTCATCTTATTTTCAAAATGTTGTATGATTCCCTTTGTACGAGGAGAGTGACCTAAACTCCCATCACCCTCTGATCCTGTCATGGTTAGATGAACAAAGGAAACACGAAAATAGGTGAAGAAATAAGATCCTACAACTAATGGGATGTAGCTACTGCAAGGCGCTCACACTCAACCTGTTACACAAGCTCTTACCAATTCTTACCTTGCTCAACAGGAGGGGACGGCAACCAACAAGTCTGCAACCGTGGGATGAAGTGTATCGGTGCCGCAACAACAGGACCTGTCAAGCTGTAGTCGGATATGTGGAGCTATAGGTGGGCTGAAGCAAGGATGAACTAGCACCACGTTAGTTACAAAAGCAAGCTGAAAAATCGTTCAACGGCGGTACTATGCTGGTCCTAGCCTAGACCGTGCTAGAGACGCGAGCCTGGACACAAATGAAGTCACGAGACACCACCGAAGAACAAAAAGGATGCACAAAGAACAGCCCCTTTTCTTCCCCTCTTTTTCTTCTTCTTCTTTTTTTTTTCTTTTTTTTTCTTTCTTTTTTTTTTCTTTTTTTTCTCTTTTTTTTCTCTTTTTTTTCTTTTTTTTTATTCAGGGGATCCTCAAAACTGATTATATAACCTAAAAGACTTCAAAAGAGCCACACAGCACACAAACTTTTCTCTCTCTCTCTCTCTCTCTGGAGTAAGCCGAGGCTATATGTATTCGTGAAAAGTTGTGGTTTGAGTAAGCCGAGACTACTTCTGCCTTTCTGGAGCGTTACAAAATATGCAGTACAAGTGCGAAAAGCAATGGAATTTTATAACACGGCACAATAACCAATTGGGACTAGGAAATCGATCCCTACTCGAATCACAGCACCGCGTGCGATTCGGTCACAAACCAACACAGAATCTAACTCGGACTTGAACACGAATATGGACTCGGATTCCACCAACACGGAGTATGTATGGTAGCGCACGGTTGTGACTAGAACGTGACAAGAACTCGAAACTCTAAAGGACTAAAACTAAGACCAGCAACTCGACGCAACCGATGCAACCGAAAATTCAACAAGCCCTAACTAAGCAGTGCTAGCAAAGGCTCAAACGAGTTTATAGGACTGAAGGTAAACTAATCTACTATTTTTTTTTGGCTTTTCTGGACTATAGGAAAAATAAAACAGCGAAGAATTAGAAGTCTCTCACCGATAAACCTTGCTCTGATTACCAACTAATGGCGACCCGCTAAGGTTTGATTCCCGATCTTTCGATGAGAGGCGTGGATAACTCGATTGGTCGATGGAGGCGACGTTCACGGCCCGACTACAGCCTTCCAAGCTGCGCCTTAGCAACCGATACACCCCCTCCAATGGCTGTCGCGATCTTGTGGAGCGCGGCACCCGGCCACTAGGGCACTCGTCCTGCAAGCAATCGAAGAACTAGCAAGAACAAGTATGACAAGTACTGAATTTACTAGATATAAATGAAGGTTTCACACGCAATCTCAATAATGGTGGGGTTCCGAAGACAAGAAGACGGGCGGCTAATCCAGCACGCGCGCTTGCAAGCAAGTAGCGAAGGCTAAACTTGATCTAAACAAAACCCAAGCATCCTTGGCGGCGGCTAAGGGGTATAAGTACGTGGGAGGACGACCACAGGGGTGTTGGGGTCGTACTCCAACCCTAGGACGCGTCCGTAATGGACTCAACTTGATACACGGCCCATTGGACCAAAACAGGGTGACGCAGCACCATGGGCAGAAAAGGACTCTGTATTAATTTAACGATTGCGGCCGACTCGTAATAGATATGGCTATGAGGCCGGATCCGTTTGAAAGAAGACTTCATAAGCTTTCCACGAAGTACTTGAACGCCCCAATCCGAGTTCATATGCGACCGTGGTGTCCGTCACAAGTTGGTACTGTTCTGCAGTCCGAATCCAGCTTGCGCGAATCCGTTTCCCTTTCGGCCGCCTCCTTGGTTCCTAAGCAAAACAAGAGTGCACGGGTCTCCATGGTCTAAACATGATGCACCTGAGCTTAGATTTGAACTCACCTGATGATTAAGTTGATGCGCACGAGCACGAGTAATAGGACCAGCAATAGGTACTTGTGTCGGAGTGGATGTATCGTTGGTGTTGGTGTCCTCATCAGTTGTTCTACATACACCAACTCGGATAGGGGGGCGGTCAAGAATGCACTCTTCACATCCATTTGATAAAGCTTGAAATCATGGTGAGTAGCATAGGCTAATAAAATACGAATTGACTCAAGCCTAGCTACGGGTGCTTAAGTTTCACCAAAATCCAAACCTTCAATTTGGGTGAAACCTTGTGCAACTAACCTTGCCTTGCTTCTTGTAACGACACCTTGCTCATCTTGCTTGTTTCAAAAAACACATTTGGTGCCAATCACATTTTGCTTGGGTCTTTCAACCAACTCCCATACGTCATTTCTTTTGAAGTTGTTTAACTCTTCTTGCATGGCAATTACCCAATCCGGATCATCAAGTGCTTCATCTACCTTGAGAGGTTCCAAAGAGGAAACAAATGAGTAATGCCCACAAAAAGTTGCTAAACCTGAACGAGTAGTTACCCCTCTTCAAATACTCCTAAGAATGTTGTCAACGGGGTGATCTTGTTGAATACTTTGATGAACTCTTGGATGAGGCACTTGAGATTGAGGTTGAATTGATCCATCATCATCATCTTCAACTTGTGATGCTTCAACTTGAGTTTCTCCACCTAGTTCTCCCCCTTGTTCAATGCCATGGACTTGGTCGTCACCATGATCTTGGCTATGATCTTGAGGTTGTTGAGAGCTTGGTGGTTCAACTCTTGTTGATGATGATGGGTAATTGTTTCTTTCTTCAAACAGAGCTTGAGCTTCAATTTCATGAGGTCTCACTTCACCCAAGCCCATCCTCATGATTGCCAACCTTGGTGGTTCCTCCTCATCTACAAGGTTTTTATCAACTTGCTCTACTTGAGAGCCATTGGATTCATCAAAAGTCACGTCCATTGTGACCTCAATGCAACCAGTGGTTTTGTTAAAGACGCGTGTTCGTTAGTACCATAACCAAGTAGAAAACTTTCATCAACCTTTGGTGCAAACTTTGAGCTTTTGGTTTTCTTGTTAAGTATGAAACACTTATTCCCAAAAACTCTAAAGTAGTGCACCTTGGGTTTGTTATCGGTAATGATCTTGTAGGGTGTCGTGCCCAAGTATTTGTGAAGGTAGAGATGGTTGATTGCATGGTAAGCCGTGTTGATTGCTTCGGCCCAAAAGATATCCGGAGTCTTGTATTCATCGAGCATGGTTCTTGCATCTTCAATTAAAGTTCTATTCTTCCTCTCTACAATCCCATTTTGTTGAGGAGTGTACGAAGCGGAGAATTCATGCTTGATCCCTTCTTCATCAAGAAATTCTTCAACATTGGTGTTCCGAAATTCCAAGCCATTGTCACTTCTTATGTTTTTGATCTTCAACTCATACTCATTTTGAGCTCTTCTAATGAATTTCTTGACTATTCCTTGAGCTTCCCTTTTATCTTGCAAAAAGAATATCCAAGTGAAATGAGAAAAATCATCAACAATAACAAGACCATATTTGTTACCGCTAATGCTAATGCAGGCAATGGGTCCAAACAAATCCATGTGTAGGAGCTTCAATGGTCTTGATGAAGTCATGATGTTCTTGGCGGGGTGTGGAGCACCAACTTCCTTCCCGGCTTGGCATGCGCTACATAACCTATCTTTCTCAAAAACAACATTGGTTAGTCCAAGGATGTGCTCGCCTTTTTGAAGCTTGGCCAAGTTCCTCATCCTGACATGGGCTAGTTGGCGATGCCAAAGCCAACCCAAGTTGGATTTTGCCACTAAATAAGTCTTGGGCTCAACTTTCTCCCTTGAGAAATCAACAAGATAAAGTTTGCCCTTTAAGCGACCCGTAAAAGCAATAGAGGAATCCTCCCTTCTAAAGATGGTCACACCCACGTTAGTAAAGAGGCAATTGTAGCCCATTTCACAAAGTTGTGAGACAGACAATAAATTGTACCCCAAGGATTCAACCAAATAAATTGTACCCCAAGGATTCAACCCTTTTGCTATTGTCTCCAAAGACAATAGTTTCTTTAGATATGTCATGAAGCTCTATGGATGTGAACAATTCCTTCTCCTCGATCATATGATTTGAGCATCCACTATCAAACAACCATGCGGTGCCACAGGAGGAGTAGGCCTACAAAATAAATTAAGCTTGGAATTTAGGTACCCAAAAAGATTTGGATCCTTGAGGGTTAGATGGATACACTTTTGTATCCCACACACTTCTAGGAATGGCCTTCTTAGTGTAAGCTCCAACATACTTGACAACTATTTTACCATTGTGGTCCATTGTCACCATGTAGTTGGTAGTGTAGCTTGGTGATGGTTCATGCTTGACAACCTTAGCTATGTTCATCAAGTCTTTCAGGTTTGCTCCTTTGGTGAACTTGACACATTCCTTACCTTTGACCACCTCCGGTCATTTACCTTGCCACCCTTGTAATATCCAAGTCCGTCCTTTTATTAGGATATCTTCCATCCTTGTAGTTTACCTTAGGCTTGGGCTTGGCATTACCTTCATATCCATTCTTTACTAACATGTTCAATCTCTCAAGTTGAGCACCCTTTGCTTGGATCAACTTTTCTAGCTTACCCATGTTAGTAACACAAGCTTGTACATCAACTTTATAACATTTTGAGCACCATTCACTTGCGGAGACATTGGAATTAAGAGTTGCTTTGGAATTGATTTTGGTGCTCTCCCAAAGAACATTATAGTTAAATTCAAGGTCATTGAATTTGACCATTAAACATGAGAAGCTTTCTTGAAGTTCACTATGGGTGGCCTTTAGGGAAGCTAGAGATTCATTTATTAAAGTGTTCTCCTTTGACATCCTCTCATTTGAATCATTAGCTAGAGACAAGTCAATAGCTAATTTTTCAACTTTTACCTTTTCCTCGGCAAGAGACTTCTCTAAGACAAGGTTTCTCTCCTTCTCAAGGATGAGAAAGTCTTCTTGCCTATCGAGACACTCCCTCTTTTTCTCCAACTTCTCCATAAGCTTTTTAATTTCTTTAAAACCTTTATTTTCAAATTCTTTTATCATGTAGGCTCTATGTTGTTCTTCCTCATCTTCCAAATTATTTTTGTGCACTATTAGATGTGGAGGAAGGTTGAGAGGGAGAGGTAGATGATTCTTGTACCTTAGTCCCTCTTGCCATGAGGCAAAAAGGAGTGTCATCCTCATCTTCGGAGATGTTGTTGAAGAGCTTTCTTGATGACTTGGGTATGGCTAGAGTTGCCATACCTTCTTGATCGCAGTCTTCATGACTAGTCTCCCACTCTTGATCAACATGAGCATGACCTTGATATTTCTTCTTGTAGTCCTTGCTCTTTTTCTTGTACCTCTTCTCCTCCTTTTCTTTGTTCTTCAATTGTGGGCAATCGGCAATGTAATGGCCCACCTCCTTGCACTCATAGCATCTTCTTTATGATGGCCTCTTCTTGTCATCACCACCTTTCTTGTAATACTCTTCTTCATGAACTACTTGAAATTTCTCAACACCAAGGCCATTTCCTCATCGATGGAGCCCTCATCACTTGAGTCTTGCTTCTTTAACTTGAGGGCCTTTGGGCTTGATTCAACCTTGTCACATGAGCTAGCATTGAGTGCTACATTCTTGTTGATTTTGTGGCTAAGTAACTTGGCTACATCTCTCTCAACCAACTCTTGATGAAGGATTTTACCAAGAAGTTGATTTTGTGTCTTGGTCTTGAATTTTGCATCTCTTCTAATCATTGTTGCAAGGGTAGGGTTTCTTGGTGTGAAAGCCCTAAGAAACTTCTTTATCACTTTGCGATCATCCCATTCCGTGCTTCCAAGCGATCTAATGTCCGATACAAGGATCATTAGTCTATCATACATTTGCCTCACGGTTTCTTCATCATGTATAACAAAGTGCTCTAGTTCTCCTTACAACAAATCCATCTTGCCTTCTCTAACTTCATCGGTCCCATCATAAGCTTCTCTCAATGTGTCCCAAATTTGCTTGGCTATTTTAACATTGCGGACCTTGTTGAATTCTTGGGCACAAAAAGAACTTGTGATGAACCTCATGGCTTGCGCATTGCGGAAGTTGTCTTGAGCTTGTTCGGCCGCGGGTACACCATTCGTAGGAGGAATCACACCTACAACCACAACTTCTTAAATAGAGGGGTGAAGCCCGTAGAGATGCATTTTCATGTCATATGACCACTTGGGATAATCCGTCCCATCGAAGAAAGAAATTTTCCCAAGTGGACTGACTGAAATTGTGAAGAAGGATATTGAGATGAAACATAGTTATGAGGAACTTGATGTAACCCAAAGAAGGGATATTTTTCGCTTTCTTCCTTGATTCTCTTCCTCATCAACTTCTCGGCCTTCTTCTCAATTTTGGCTTTCATCTTCTCTTTTCTTCTTCTTCTTGCTTTCAAGATCTCATCCTCACTTTCATTACTCGAACTTGAGTCATCACCATGAATGGAGGGTGAATGACTTGTTTGGCTAAAGGGGTTCACGATACATCCCCTAAGGCCTAGACCGACAGTAGCTTGAGCGGCGGCAGCTTTGGTGACGTCGGCGGTGCCATCCCCAACTTGAGACATCTTGTTATTCCTTAGCGGTTAAGCCTAAATGAAGAGATTAGGCTCTGATACCAATTGAAAGGATATTGGTGATGCCTAGAGGGGGGTGAATAGGCGTATCTGAAAATTCCCGAAAAATCTTCGCAGCGGTTAAACCTGTCGGAACTTTCGACCCTGTGTAGGAAGTTCCGACCCATCGGAACTTCCGACACTGGACCGGAACTTCCGACAAAAGGAAATTTCTTATACGAAATTCAAAATTAAACTTGAAACTGCAGAACCTGGCTGAATCAAAAGTTGCATAATGATACTAGGAGACTTCTGCAAGTGATATTTGCAAGCACAACAACTTGAGTACGTAGATCGGCACAAAACAAACTCTAGGTCAACAAGAACTAAATAAATGCAATAAACACAAGAAACAAGAGATTTGTTCCCGAAGTTTACTCCCACTAAGGAAGCTACATCTCCGTTGAGGAGCTCACAAAGAGCAGGGTCTTACACTAACTCTTTTCCTCCCTCAATCAACCACAAAGGAGGATTGAGTCACTTACTATGAAATCCATGAAGGATGGATAATACAAACTTCTCGGGGTGCACACACACGAGAGGATGCTCAACCGGGCGACGCCGAACCGTCTAGAAGCAAGCTTCAAGAGTAAAAAATATGAATCAATGGATGAGGATGCTTCAAGTGCTCTTGAGATGAACGTGGATGACCTTGCACTCAAAAGCTCAAGCCTCACACCTCAATCTTGCTCTCACCCAAGCCCTAGCCCAAATCAACTCAAGGATTAGCTCTTGGAAGGATTGGGGAGGAGTATTGAATGTTCTTGGAGGTGTTTGTCTCGGGTTAGGTCAGCCACCAATGAAGGAGGGGCTGAGGGGGTATAAATACCTGAGCCCTAAAAACTAGTCGTTAGTGTCCTGGTTAAGTGATTGTCGGAACTATCAAGCAACTTCCGGTAGCGGTCGGATTTTCCGACCCATTGTCGGAACTTCCGATACACACTGAGTCAGTGAGAAAACTAAGTACACAAGCTGTAGGGATTGGATAGCAGGATAACTAACAATGCCACCTCGACTCCTCGCTCCTCGGGGGTCCTCGTCAATAGCATTCCACTCGATCGATTTATTGTTGGGGGAGTTCAATAGGGTGACCCCTCTCGCCTCTCCTATTCATCCTGGCAGTCCACCTACAACACTGACTCCTAAGTCAAGCTAACAAAATAGGGCTCCTCGATAGGATTGGCAGACAGGTGGTTGGATTTTGAGTCTCGATGTATATATGCTGATGCTCCTACAGTCTTTATCAAACAAATGGCAGAAGAAATTCCCTTGAGTGGGAGGAAGAGAAATGACAGGTAGTGCAAGGTAAATTGGATCCAGAGCTGTCTACAAGAGAATGGTGGCCTTGGTGTGCTCAACTTTGAAAATTTCGCGAGAGCATTGCGTCCCAGATTACTCTTGCATGAACGGACCTCGTCAAACAGGCATGGATTAGCACCATGACCCTTTGTG
The DNA here is from genome assembly GCA_032594955.1 of Panicum miliaceum. Taxonomy (NCBI): domain Eukaryota; kingdom Viridiplantae; phylum Streptophyta; class Magnoliopsida; order Poales; family Poaceae; genus Panicum; species Panicum miliaceum. Next base: position 14,479,648 of record CM064071.1, on the reverse strand, counting down.
AGAAAACCGATCGCCTCCTGTTCGCTACCTGCACCACAATTTCCTTGCGAAGCGGCACTAAAACGAGTTTCGGGCATTCCTGGTGGATACAAGGGTGCTGTTCAAAAGACATCACCCCAGGCCTTAGCTCAATTGATTGGGTACACAAGAGCACAAGAATAAGTACGGTTTGGCAGGCTAGGCACCCCGGAAAAGTTACTTCTTTCAAAATCGCCTCTTTTTCATTTTTGCGAACACAGTACATACGCAGATACCAATACACGCACGCACACTCATCCATATGAATATACGCACGCAACCCTAAGCACATCCGAGAGACTGAGCCAGCAGATTCTTAAGATTGACAAAGTCATCATAGACACCTCGTTGTTGACAGATATATCGCCACCACTAAAATAATAGCGCCGGTTAAATTCTGAAATAAATTTAGGAAAATACGCATGTCCGTACCGAGTCAAGGACTCAAACCCGTATCGCCGGCTTCACACATAGCCCGAGTTGCCTCTTTATGCCGACAGATGATGGAAATGGCACACCACTAGCTAGTAGCAGAATACAGATACATAAAAGAGGATTTGGAGCCTCACTGCTACATGGATTGCAGAGCCAAGTCTGCTGCCAACACAATGGCACCCAAGTGCCAGCATACATCGATGTCCTTGATGGCAACAACCAAGTAGATAGTCTCATCTTGTACAACGGGTGCGAAACATCTTGCGTCTCTAATAGTGCGAGAATAATTGGTGTGCCTCTTGTAACTGGCTAGCCGATGTGTAAAAACTTTCTTCTCTATCAATAAAGTATGCACGATCTTGTACCCGATTTGTTCAAAAAAAAGCAAACAAATCTGTACTTGATACCGTTGTTCCTTTGTACGTGCTTTATCCAAAAAGAGATGACCACCAGTCAAGGGAGGGAGAACGACGTACACTAAAATTTGCAAAGGCATTCGTCCAACATGACTTAAGCATATTCCTTATCCCCGAAGTTTATGTAAAGTTTAAAGTTTACCATAGTTTTCTTAATAAAGGTGTTTGTATCATGCTATATTTATGTTGTATATGAGGGTAAGCGACCTCTTTAAAAGTCTCCAAGCCACATTTTAATACCGGTTGGTAAAACACAAGCCATGCAATTTTTCACGCGAAATAGTTACGCGTACGGTGCGTAGGATTTAAACTCAGGACCTTTTGCCTCGCGAGTACCGGATTTACCATCTCACCTACAAAGCAATTGTGGTTGGAAAAGAGATGCTTTTCTTTTGAACTATCCCGTGAAGGACCTTTAGTACCGGGTGGTAACACCAACCACTAAAGGTTATACATTAGCACCAGGTGGTGTTGCTAAGCGGTACTAATGTAGGTGTAGGTATTAGTACCGGGTGGTATGTATAGGTTTTAGTACCGGTTGGTAACACCAAACAGTATTAAACACCCTGAGATCCTACCGCCCAAAGGTACCAGGTGCATACCTGGACTGATGACTTGTTTTCTAGTAGTTGTCAGTCGTAAGCTCCTCACAACAAATAGCTAAACATGTAAGAAGAAAACAGTTCCCGCTCTTAGCACAACCAAGCCTTTGTACATGATCATTTTCATGACAAGCTCAAATCAAGCAAAGGCCAGCCTGCTCCCGCCACCTAATACTGTCGGCGTCCGGTCACCGCTGCAGCTGGACTCCGGGCTATGCGCAGCTCTCTCCTGCGGCGCACGGGCCCTGGTGCAGCCGCTGCCACCATTGTGGCTCATGCTCCAACCTAAGTTTGCTGTCGGCGTCGAAGCACCGGGCGCCACCGATCCCGACCGGCTCCGGGCGCCTGCCCTCGGAGCAGCCGGCGGCGCCATGCGAGCCTTGGCACGCGCCGACTGCGTCGCCACCATGTAACCCGGGACAGACGGTGGACGGACCGGGTAGAGGTCCCTCGTCGGGCTCTTCCTGGCGTCCTCCATCTCGACGGTGTTCTCCGAGACGCCTTCGGTGGCAGCCGCAGTCACGTAGGACGTCTCGGCCGGTCCGTGCTGGTTCGCCTGCTTTGGCTGCACGCTGGTGTGGCAGTCCTCCAGCCACTGCCAGCCGCCGCGAGCCTCATCCCTGTCTTCCAATTCATCAAGCTGCACGAATCAACGTGTTGTCATAGTTACCGTCTTACCGATCGAGGCGAAACTACAAATTTTATCCGTGAACAAGTTCAACAATTTTTAGAAGAAAAATTCGATGTTGACAATAATAATGTAGCCGTGGAAGGTACCTGCCGCTGATGCTGCAATCTGTATGCTGCGAAAGCAGGGGCCCTCTCGCCCCAGGCCGCGGCCACCGCATCGTGCCGGCGCGGCATGCCATCATCAGCCTGAACGGCGTCCCACCTTCTTCTTCCCTCCAGGGAATGGCTGGCGCTGCTGTGCCGTTGAGGAGCCTGATAATGCACCTGTACAGCGAGCCGGCGGCTCGTGGTCGTGGCCGATGGACAGTCCGCCCCCGCGCTGGGGGTGGGAGGTGAGGCGGCGGGCGCGGACGCGGGCCTGCGCGCGGACTTGCGCCTGCATGCAGCGCATGGTGAGGTGGACCTGGCGCCGCACCTGGTGGCCGCGCACCAGCGCCTGCAGCCGCACCAGCCCCCGCAGCGCGCGCCGGGCTCGCCTCGCCTGCGTGCAAATGCATGCGGTTACCATCTGCTGTCCTCCTGGTATAGTGTTCTTTGTGAATTGTAATACAGAGTTTACCGATAGTCAAAAGCAGAGCCGCGAGAGAAATGGCACCCAGTCTTTTTCCTACTAACTAACTAAAGGGAAATAACACCGCGAGAGAAACTAAAAGGAGAGGGAAATGGCGCGCCCCATGCCATCTCGCTGATCACATTCTCATCGACAATAATGGGATCCACGCAAAGGCGCAGGTGTGGTCCACTAACAAAGCACCGCAAGGAGAGCCGGTGCACCCACCTCTACTACTGTACACCACCGCAACTTTAATTAATGACGTTCTAGTTGTTGTTAATAACTTCTTCCTTAGGACAAATAAAGAAAACAACTATGCAGCGCCATTGGTCTGAGGCCGCCTGCAACAGTGCGGTCGAAGTCGTCAGCCTATGTGGAGGTAAGGGACAATAAAGAAAAGAGAAAATCTATCCAGCGCTGTTCGGATCCTGCTGTTCCGGTAAATACGCTCTCTGATAACTTCAGTAACCGTGTGATACGCTAGCGGGGAAATAAGAGCTAGCGCAGCAAGATTCATATGCCTTTTCTCCACCTCAGCTCAAGCTGATGATATCGATGCCTGTTGGAGGAGGCCTTACGAAGGAGGCCGTACGCATAGCACTGCTCTTTTTTAAAATATATGGTATTTCCTTTAAACCGCAAGCAATCTTGATTCCTGCTTATTGCCTCTACCTTGAATTGGTTACTCTCTAGTAACTGGTGTTAACAGGAGGGCCAAGGGTTTTCTGAGCAAGGCACAAAAGTGACAAGCAGAAAAGTGGCAAAGAAATTAAGTTTTTAGTTTGTCGTACAAATTAATAAAACTGCGTACCAAGTATCCCCGGTAGAACGCCTGGATGCGCACGGCGGCTCGCTCCTCCCTGCTGCCTGCCCTCCCGCGCGCGGCGGCCGTCCTCGCCACCCTCGGCGCCGTCGCCGTCACTGCTGCCATGCCCCTGCGGCCCCTCCTGGCACCCGCCACCTCCTCGTGCTCCCCCGTCTCCTTCCAGACCACGGCGCCGCTGCCCTCATTCGTCACCTGCGGCGACGTCTCGGCCGTTGGAAAGTGGTCCACGGAGACAGTCTCCGCTGCCTCGCCGCCGCAGCCGGCTGAGGTGCCCTCCACTTCGCCTCCCCTCTGCTGATGGTCCAACATATCAACGCAGCATTATATTGTAAGACAGATAAAGGCAGTGTGAAGAAGAGAACCAACACGCGTGCAAGTGCGGCGTGTACCTTCTTGGCGTGGCGCTGGTCCTTGGAAGGCTTGAAGACCTTCCGGACGGTGCCCAGCCACCAGGTGCCGGCGCCGGCGCCGCCGGGCTTCTTGCCCATGTATTACGAACACGTATCTGTGTATGCTAGCTCGCTTGATTGATTGATGGAGTATGGAGACGAGTGGCTTTACGGGTAAGGGAGGTGAGGCGAGTGACGGCAATAAGTGCAGCGGCGCGCCAGAGTGCCGTGAGGGTACCGGTGATGGAACTGCTACGGGCGCTTTCACGTACGGGGGCCGGCAGGGATGGGAGTGCGAAAAGAGGATCAGTAGATTTTCGGAGAACGCAGGGTGCGAGCCTCATTGATAGACATAGACAAAAATGTAAATGGTCAGCCGGCATCTTGACTTGTCTTTTGAAGTGTATGTGTGTTGTATCTTCTCCTGTTATGTTGTATTCCGTTTGTATCCCTCCCTTTTTTTGCTCGCTGAAAGTGTTATAATGTTTTGGCTTACTCAAGGCATTTCAATGAAATTCAGGTGCAAACTGCCGCCCCCCCCCTCACACCACACACACCTAAAAAAACATGAAAATGGTCGTAAAAAATAAAAACCGGCGAATCAATCGGCTGCCTTCCTTCCAGCAACATAACAAAAATAAGGGAAGGCTGATATTCAAGTTCTATTAGATCTTGTGCACGGTCTTAGTGTTAGCAGTGTTGGATCTCCTTACCTGCATAGAATAAATCCACAATCGTACATATAGCAATCTAGTTTTTATCTGAAAATATTCCAAAGTATAGATTTCCAAATAAAAGCAAAGTGTACTAATTCTAGACTAATTTGTCCGTGGAAAATTATGTGATGATGATGAAGATATAGAAAAGTTAGGTAGATAAGTGGGAAGACAGGATACTTGCAGGATAAACCTAGACTCCTCTGAAACTAAGCAGATCTAGACTTGCTCATAGATGTTTACTTCGGGTACCTAAGACCAACTGGCGGAGAGGGATGAGAAGGGGAGAAGGCCAATCCACCCATAAGTTATACAATCCAGAATTAATATGGTGGACTACGTAGACTGGATATGGCTGTCACCATCTTTTGGCTATCAGAATCTATTGAACCTTGGTTCTAACTAAGGTAACCGCTAGTCCACACACCACGCATTCGCTATGGATTACTACTTTACTCGGTACCAGGAGCAAAGCACTTACATAAAGTAATATTACTAAGCAATGAATAAGAAAGCCATATACAAAAGCAAGTATGAACTAATGCTCGACTAATTCAAAAGGATCACAATTACCAACAATTTCGGGATATCTAGTTACTTGAAGTTGACGCTGCATCCACCCTTGTATAAGGTGGAATAGGGGCCGATAGCTCCGGTTACCCCTTAGCACTCTCATCTTGCCTCTCTCCATATTTTCTAATTATGATAGTAGTAGTGCTTCTCCGAATGCTCTTCATCTCTTATGTGTTGTAACTAAGGCGAGCTTCTCTATTATAGGGTGAGAAGGTCGGTATTTGGGCAAGAGTAAGGTGAGTATTTGGGCAAGGATACTTTTGTAGGCAAGCAGTTGAGGCGGTTGAGAATGGGATCGGGATCGGCAAATCTACAAAGGGTCGATCAACCTTAGGATACGCCGCCTTAGCGCTTCAACGCTTGAGATGCGCTCTTGGAGGTCAGTAACTCTTGCCCCGGCCCATGGCAGTTGTGCAGCCGTGAGAGGGTCGGATGACCCTATCCTAGCCGGTGTAAACCCCACCTCTTGAGACGGCCGTCTCATCTTCAGTGACTTGCACGTCGACATCTTGAATGTCTCCCTTGGTCGGTGGTTTAGTGGTTTGATCATTATCTCTCACTTGGTAGACCCATGTATCCAAGTTAAGTACATGTGGGTCGTCAAATCACACCAACGTACCACAAATAGCTCTGGGTTGTTGGATAATGATCTCGGCAATCATGGAGACCGAGTCTTAAGAGGTCAAAATGCCTAAACGCTAACAAACGCGTCCTGATTGGGGGCGCCCAAACTAATTAATGGTTCGGGTCCCCGTCGCGCAGTGCGCAATAAAAGGGGTTGTACGGCATGGCATCCCATCAAACCAATATTTTCATGGAGACTCACACTAGCCCTACATTCCTCAGTTCCCGATCAAGAGTGCGTTCACAACAACGGAAAGACTAAGCCACTGCAAGCATCGGCATCCATTTCACTGCCGCCATCATGTCATCTTCAAGCTCTACCAACTACGTATCCGGTGAAGATCTACTCATTCCATTCATGTTCTTTCTAGATCTAGTTGTTCTTAGTGCAAGGCTACTCATTAATCATATTTTTATATTCATGTACACCTAACAATTGGAACTGCTAGAGCCGGTAAGCTTTGCCTAGAACCCTAGGATTATGTTTTTAATCATGTTTTAATGCTTCGGGTAGATCTTAATATCTCGGGTAGACTCAAGTTTTAGTAGATCTAAGGTTCAATTAGGTTTATATGCATCTCTATTCATTGGATCTAATGGTAAAATGGCGCAAAACCAGTACAAGTCACTATTCATGAACATGAGTCTCGAATAGAATAGAGGGGAAGGGGAAGACAAACCAAATCAAGAATCTTTAATGGTCTTCTCAACCCGAAACCTTAGAACCACATAATCTTTCCCAAAATCAAAACCCAAAGGCAAATCTCATGTTGAAACCCCAAGCACCGAATGGATCGAAAGTTTTACCTCTTGCACGCGCTGCCCGCCGCCGCCAGGGGGCTACCTCATGCTCGTGGCCGAGGGCCGCTGCCACTCATGCGCCCCCTGTGCGGCTGCGATACCGTGCCGCACTGTTGTTGCACACAGCCTAGTGCCGCCAGTCCATGCGCGGCCGAAGGGCCATAGGGAGCCACTGGCGGAGCCACTCGGCGGTGTCGCGCGCGACTTTGGCCGCACGCGTGCGCCGACGAGGGAGCTTCCCGGAGGCGCGGCCGCCGCTCAGGATGCTGCCGCCGTTTCCCTCACCCAAAAAAGGAGGAGCTGAAGTGTTTAGTGTTTGGGGAGCTGCCAGTTTGGGGGCTTTTATGCTTAGGGCTAGGCCGGCGGGAGGACTTCGACCGTCCGATCGGGCGGACGGCCATAATGAAGGCACGGAAGACGCTGGCTGGTAATGGGCCGGCAGGGGCTTTTTTGGCCAATTTGGACTGCGGGTCGGAATCGAGATTGTCCAGCCTGTAGCCACTCTAATATTTTTCCTTTTGTTTCAATTTATTTCGTTATATATTTCTTTATATTAATGCTATAGTGCATGTATTTATGCTGTTTTTTATGTATTACGATGTATTTCATGCTTTTATGATTTATTTGTACTATTAAAATTATGATAACGATTCTGGGTAATGTTCAAATAATTATGAGTTTTATTCCGCTCCGTATGTTTTATTGCTAATTAAATGGAACCAAAGGGAAATTTTAGTTAGTGGTTTCTTATGCAATTTTTAATCTGTACTTATGTTCAATTCATATTTATAATTCTGGCAAAGTTGTTCTATAAATATGCATTGTCTATTTCTCATGTACTCTAATTTATTTCGGCCCAACGGTGATATGTTTTAGAATTGCGTGTTATTATTCATACCCACATATGTTAGTTTCATGTAAATTATGTTTTGTTTACTGATGAATTAGTATATGATTTTTAGCGAGCACGATTGTTGCTCAGATCGGTTCCATTGAACCACTTACGAGGAGTAACGTCCCAGCATGGAAGAACCTGATGATGATTGTACTCGGCCTTAATGACACTGATTATGTGCTGAGGGTTGATAAACCCAAAGTACCTGCGGCTGGGGTAGAGAACCATGAGGCACTGAAGGTGGTACCTTGCCAACACTGAGAAGTGGGAGCGGTCTAACCATCTCTCCCGCTAGATTATGAAGACCTCCATTTCTGAGAGCATTAGGGAGCAATTCCCGATAATGAGAATGCCAAGAAATACTTGGCTTCTGTGGAGGACCACTACAAGGGGACCTCTAAATTTTATGTGGCGACACTTATGCGGAGGCTTCATAGTGCTACATATAATTAAGAAAGGGAATATCCGTGAGCATATTATGCAAATCATTGATGCAGCGACACAACTGAAATACATGAGGATGGGCATGGAGGATGATTTCCTTATCCATTACATCTCCTCATGAGTTTGAGGCCTTGAAGATGAACTACAACACTCAGAAGGAGAAACGGAGCATGAGCGATCTGATTGCCATGTGTTTCTAAGAGGAGGAGAGAATTAAAGCTGACAGAAAGGATGTGGTCAACCAGGTTGACCCTTCTAAGAGGGGCCAAGGAGGTAACAGAGGCATGAAGAGGAACAACACTTATACTCTATACAAGAAGCCTCAGCAAAGTTCCCATCCTGCTCATCACGCCCATAATCGCCCTCCTCATTACTCCCGTGGTGCATCTACTGGTGATACAAAGAAGAATAACGAGTGCCACTTCTGCAAATAGGAAGGACACTACCAGGATGACTTCCCTGGTTGGCTGAAATGGCTGCCCAAGCGCGGTAATGATATAATTACTTTTGTTGATGAATCTCTTTATGTTGATTTTCTTGGAAACATATGGTGTATTGACTCAGGTGCTACTGTGCATGTTACGAATTCATTGCAGAGATACAGTACATCAATAGGGCTGACAGGAAGGTAAAGAAGCCTCAGACTGGCTAATGGTGAAAAAGTCGATGTTGAAGCTATAGGACTAGTTCCTTTGGTTTTGGATGATAGTTTTGTAATTGAACTTAAAGAATGTCCTTTATGTTCCCTCTGTGAGATAAAATTTAATTTCTATTACCTTATTTGGATAATGATGGTTATTCTTGTAACTTTGGTGATGGACAATGTTTAATTTCATTTAATAATAATATTGTGGGTCATGCCCTCCGACATGACAAGCTTTATGTGTTATCCCTGGATGAATCACCTGCATTTAATGTTTGTGATATAAGTAAGAAGCACAAGAGTATTAATGAGATATCCTCAAAATTGTGGCACTATCATTTGGGCCATATTTCGTGAGGGAGAATTGAACATCTAATTAAAGAACAAATACTCCAATCGCTAGACTTTAGTGATGCATGAATGCATATGTATGTATGTGCATGTCTATGTGTGTAGATGTGCTTAGTATAAGGTACTCTATATTTTTTTCCCAAAACCAACTCAACATGCCTAGCAAATATATTCACCTATCCCTGTTGACCTGATCTACGGAAATGAAATAGAAATTTTGACCAAAATTTGAATTTTAAACATGAAAATGACAAATAGTTCAACTTCGAGTGAATTTAGATTAACTCCAAAACTAGAGCTCAACTGAACTTTGGCCTAAAACAGAAGTGGTAGATTTTTAAGTTTCCCACAACTTTCATGTTGTAATTTTTCCAAATTACAATGCAAAATTTTGAGAAAACTTGAATTCAAACAAGCCCTTTTTCTTTCTCTCTCTTCTCTCCCCTTCCATGCTCTGTTTCGGCCGTGGAAGAGGCCGCCAGCCACCTTGACCGGCGATGCCTGCCGGTGCTAGGCGCCAAGCCTGTGGCTTGCGTTGCCTCCTCGACCAGCTACGCCACACCCTTGCTGCACGCCAGCCCTCTCCGCGTGCTCGCCCAGCGCCCGCACGCCATGCGCCACGCGATGTCGGCCGCCGTGTCCGGACAAGCCAGTCGGCGAGCTCGCCGACCGGCAAACCAGCTGTAGCAGCCGCCCGCCAACCCCCGGCCGTGACAGCACGATCTACCTCCCCTGCCCGAATCCCTCCCCTCCCCGTGCACGCATGACACGCAGCGGAAGATTCCCGCCGGCCGCAACGCGACGCTGAGCCTCGCCGGCGCCACTGTGCACCACCCCATTCGCCCAATGGCGCGCCCCAACCCTGCCACGGCCTTGTCCCAGCCACGCCTCCCTCCATTGTGCCGCACCCAGACTCGCCTCCCCTCCCTCGCGCGCCTATAAAAGGCCGCCCAGCCCCCTGCACCCGTGCTCGTGCCTCGCTGCTGCTTGCCATTACTGCAGCCGCCAAAAGCTCGCCGTGGAGCCCCCTCCTCCACCCCACCTTGACCCCAATCGACCACCCAGACATGTTCCCCTCCTTCCCCCGCACCTCCCTGGCCCGACCCCTTAGACCCTTCCTCGCCGGAGCTCGTCGGAGCCGAGCTCCCACCCGCCGCCGAGGTCCTGCTCCGCCGCGCCCCCATCTCCGAGCCATCGTGGACCTGACCAAGACCTCCGGCAGGTAGCCCTCGGTCTCCCCATGCTCCTCCCCCACCTTCCCCTCATCGACGAGCCTAGTTGCTTAATTTAATTGCTTCCACCTTGTGTGATGTTTGATAGATGCTCATCTAGAATGGTTAATCAAACTAGGATTTTAAAGCTAAAATTTGAAATTAAGGACCTGTTGCTTTTCGGCAAAAATAAACCCGTCAAGCCAAAAGCCTTCTGTCTTTTTCTGCCATATCTAGATAGAGGAATTAATTAGTCTTAGGAAATGACCTTTTTTGAATAAAAGCTCAACAGAGAAGTTGCTTCAAATTTTGCCCCCTTTCTGCTTCTAAATTTTGAGAATTTTCGGACCAGTACTCAGTGGGCAACACTAGAAACTTGCACACCTTAGTTTTCTGCCTGTTTTGAGCACTCCTGTTACATATAAATTTTTAGACCTTCTTAGTGAAGTTTTCTGCAGAAGTGTTCAGCATAAAACATGTTTCAAACTTACTGAATCAGCTATTGTTCAAGTTTGGTAATTTTGGCTGAGTAGATTTTCGCTGGTGATCAAAATACTAGCTCTTTGTCCACTAAAAATCTGGGTAAACAGCAACTGAAAAACTTAAGGATATGACTACCTTAGAGCCTGTTCTAGCCAAAGGGTTGACTAGAAAAGTTGTGCAGAAATATCTTAGGAAGGTTCTGGTAAAATTTGGGAGTTTTTGGACATCAACTTCTTAAGTTATGACTCTTTAGTACCTTGAGAATAGAATCTGTTCATTCATCTTGTGCACAATTTTTCCTATGTCTCACCCGATCTTTTGTTCATATGGCTGACCCTGTTGTCATGGTCATGGATGAGGACGGATGCGTGCACTCGGAGTGCCTCCACTGGGAAGGTTTTCCCTCCATTTTGTGGAACGTTATGAGCGCTGCGGGCTATCCCATTCCTCCCCGCTACGTGGGACGGGAGTTCATGGGGATGGGAGTTACTCGGTGCCAAGTGCACATGACTCTCCTTCCAACCCCAGCACAGCCGGAGTGTCCCGTCTTGGAGATCGAGGCTATAGGTCGCCGCCTTGCTGACATTTGGGAGACTGCCGCCATGAGGGCGTTCACCACCTTTTGTGTGCAACACCCCGTGGAGGTCACCTTGGCTCCCATTGGCTTTTTCCCTGCTGTCCAGGACGACGATCCCATGTGGCTTGACAGGGTGCAGCACATGGACTACCTAGCGGACTTTCGTGCCCAAGAGACCGTCCTGACTTCTGTGCAATGCATGAATGCACTGTACCGTCTCTAGGCTCTTCTGAGTCAGGGGCTTGCGCAGGCCACTGACCTTGCTCAGGCCTACTACATGATGGAAGACACAAGGGATGAGCAGATTCAGGAGCTTGCCGAGGATCTTGAGGATAGAGATGCTCGTATTGGCCAACTCGAGGGCCAAATCTAGGAGCATGACACTGTCATGGGCGAGAGAGATGCCATGATTGAGTTCTTGGAGGAGCAGATCCATGATCTCAACATCTAGTTGGAGGATGCCAATAAGCACATTGAGATGCACCATGCACAACAGGCAGCCCAGCATGCCCCACCGGCCGAGATGGATGTGGATGGTGATGAGGAGCCCTAGGAGATGGAGGGTGTCTCCGAGATTAACTACGAGGTTGGGAGCCCGCTGCCACCACCATAGGGAGCTCACTCCCCCGTGCGCAGCGAGTCGTCCGTCAACAACCTCGACGACTTCTAGATGATAACCTTGAAGGACTTTTGCACATACTCGTCGATAGTGTAGCCTAACTTTTGGCAAGTGTTGTAATAGGCTAACTAAGAGTTGAGTACCTCTTTTGTTATGAGTGCAGCTCGACCGTATGAACACCCTAATCGTGTAGCCATGGTTAAGGACTTGGTGGTTTGGTTGTAAATGCTAGATCTGTTGTTGCAGAAAATTTTCTGAATTTTAATCCATGTTTACTTGCATTTCTAGGTTGTCTGATGAATACCAAAGTTGTCACAAATTTCCTGATCTAGGTGCTCATAAATTTTCAGCATCATTGGACATTTGTAGTCAGAGTTATAGGCAAAATACTATAGCTCGGTCTGCTGAAAAAGGCCAAAACAGAGAAGTAGTCGAAGTGGTCGAAAATGTAGTCGTAGTAGTCGGAGGTGTAGTTAAAGCAGTCGGAAATGTAGTCGAAGTGTCAAAGATGTAGTCGTAGAAGTCGAAGATGCAGTCTAAGTAGACGAAGATGTAGTCTTAGTAGTCGGAGGTGTAACTGAAGCAGTCAGAGATGTAGTCATAGTAGTCAGAGAAATAGTTGAAGCAGTCAGAGATGCAGTCGAAGTAGTCAAAGATGTAGTGTAGTCGAAGATGTAGTCGTAGTAGTTGGAGGTATAGTTGAAGCAGTCGGAGATATAGTCGTAAAAGTCAAAGATGTAGTTGAAGCAGTCGGAGATATAGTCAAAGTAGTCGTTGATGTAGCTGTAGGAGTCGGAGATGTAGTTGAAGTAGTTGGAGATGTAGTCGAAGAAGTTGGAGATGTAGTCGAAGCAATAGGAGATGTAATCGAAGAAGTTGGAGATGTAGTCGAAGCAATAGGAGATGTAGTCCTAGTAGTCCGAGAAATAGTCGATGTAGTCGGAGATGCAGTTGAAGCAGTCGGAGATGTAGTCAAAGTAGTCGTAGTAGTAGTCGGTTTAGTCAGAGATGTAGTTGAAGCAGTCCGAGATGTAGTCGAAGTAGACGCAGGTGTGATTGAAGCAATCAGAGATTTAGTTGTAGTAGCTGGAGCTAGAGTCTTTTCCTAAATTGACCTTCGCTCTGTATATCATCAAATTAAAATCTGTCCAAGTGACATTTCTAAGACTGCTTTTTTCACGCGATACGGACTCTTCAAGTTCCTAGTCATGTCTTTCGGGCTCACAAATGCTCCTACCAACTTCATGTATCTCATGAATTCGGTATTCATGCCCGAACTTGACAAGTTCGTTGTGGTTTTCATTGATGACATCCTTATTTATTCAAAGAATGAGGAAGATCTTGCTAAGACCTGCACATTGTTCTTCAGTGCCTTAGAGACCATCAGCTCTATGCTTAGTTTTCCAAGTGTGAATTCTGGCTGGATAGTGTAAAATTTTTGGGCCACACTATTTCCAGCGAAGGCATAGCCGTTGATCCTAGCAAAGTACAAGAGGTGATGGAATGGAAACCTCCCACCTCCATCCATAAGATTTGCAATTTTCTTGGTTTAGCTGGTTATTATCACCACTTTATTCCAGAGTTCTCCAGAATTACTAAGCCTATGACTGAACTATTGAAGAAAGGAGTGAAGTTTGTGTGGAGCGAGAAATGGAAAAAGCTTTCCACACTGTTCGTGAACACTTGACTACAACCCCAGTCTTTGCTCAACCTGATAACAACAAGCCATTTGATGTTTATTGTGACGCATGCGGCATTGGTCTTGGTTGTGTGCTTATGCAAGATAACCATTGCCTACTCTTCACGAGCTCTTTGACCTTATGAACAGAATTATCCAACACATGATCTCGAGCTAGCAGCTGTTATTCATGGTTTAAAGATTTGGAGATATTATCTTATGGGCACTCATTGCAGTATCTACACTGATGACAAAAGTCTTAAATATATCTTCACCCAAGTTGATCTAAATATGAGACAAAGAAGATGGTTGGAATTAATCAAAGATTATGATCTTGAGGTGCACTATCACCCAGGAAAGGCTAATGTAGTCGCAGATGCGCTAAGCCGCAACGCTCATTACAATTGCTTGCCGCAGAATTCTATAATGGAACATTATGTCATGAGATGAGGAAACTCAATTTGGAAATGATTCCCCAAGGCACTCTAAACCATATTTCCATTGAACCAACCCTCCACGATAGAATCATCATGGCACAATTACATGATGAAGGTGTTAAAATCATCAAGCAAAAACTCTCTCAAGGAGAGGAGAAATATAAATGTTTTCGCCAAGACAAGAATGGAGTTCTATGTTTTGAATCTTGCATAGTGGTTCCAAAGAATCATGAGCTTCAAAAACAAATTCTTGACGAGGCACATCTTTCCAGGTTCTCTATTCACCCGGGTAGTAGCAAAATGTATCAAGATCTTAGGCCAAACTTTTGGTGGACTAGAATGAAAAGGGAAATTGCCAAGTATGTCTCGGAAGGTGACACATGTCAGAGGGTTAAAGCTAGCCACTTGAAAGTAGCCGGTACACTTCAAACCTTGCCTATACCATCATGGAAATGGGAAGACATAAGTATGGATTTCAATGTTGGATTGCCCAAAACCTCCCAAAAGCACGATTCTATATGGGTTATCGTGGATAGACTCACGAAAATAGCACCGTTTGAGGCCTTGTATGGTCAAAGGTGAAGAACTACTTTGAGTTGGTCCCAAGCCAGAGAATGTAAAATATTCGGACCAGACTTGGTAATCGAGTTAGAGGAAAAGGTAAGAGTAATACAAGAGAATCTAAGAGTTGCACAGTCTAGACAAAAGAGCTATTTTGGTAAAAGGAGAAAACCTTTGCAATTTGAAGTTGGTGATCATGTCTACCTTGGGGTTTCACCAACCAAGGGTGTGCAAAGGTTTGGAGTGAGAGGGAAGTTAGCTCTCCGATATGTTGGTCCTTAAGAAATCATCAAAATTTGCGGACCCGTGGCCTATAGAGTGCGACTTCCTCCGCAACTTGCAGCCATCCATGATATCTTTCATGTCTCTCAACTCAAGAAGTGTATTCGAGTTCCGACCAGAATTGTTGAACAAAAGGAAATATTGGTAGAACCGGACCTCTCTTATGTTGAATATCCTATAAAAGTTCTTGCTCAAAAGGAAAGGGTCACTAGAAGGAAAGTGGTTAAAATTTATAAAATCCAACGGAGCCATCACACCGAAGAGGAAGCCACTTGGGAAACTGAAAGCTATCTAAATCAAAATTTCCGCTGTTTTCTAAACTCACCCAAAGGTACACGCACTTTCCACACTAGGCGTACTTATCTGAATCTCGGGACGAGATTCTTTTTAAGGGGGGAAGGCTATAACACCCTAGGTGTTTAAAATCCTAAGCAAGAAAACCTAAATATAGCATCATGCATAATAACCCAGAATCATTGAAACAATGCATTTACTTATGTATGTGCATATGCATGTGTATGAATATGTATGTGCATGTGTATGTATGTGCGTATGTGAGGCTTTTTCCTTTTGTGTTTATAAACTTTTCATGCTCCACTTTTTATGACAAATATAGTATAATAAAATACACACATATTTTTAGTACCTTACAAAGTGTACTTCAAACACCATTTGCAAATTCAAATTTTAAACACATGAATAGAAATTCAAATCCTAGTTGACTTAAGTTTAAAATAACTTTTAAACCATGGGTCTAATGAACTTTTTCCTGAAACAAATGTTGTAGACTATGGAACTCTCTACAACTTTTGTTTCCAAACATTTTCGAGTTTCCATGCAAAAGCTTGAGAAAAAATGAAGTCAAACTCAGTTGACCACGGTCATCTCTTTTTTCTCTCTCCCTCCCATTCTCTTCTCTCTCTCCCTCCTCTATTTTGTCCCGTCGAGGGGCAGCGGCCGCCGGCCACCTGGCCAGCAATGCCTGCCAGCGAGCCGTGTCAAAGGACAGCTCCCCGACAGGCCCGCGGCCGAATCGCCCTCCTCTGCCCGGCATCCACCCCTGCCCGACGCGCGGGCGCCATGCGGCCGTCGATTCCCGACGGCGGAGCCACGACATGCCGGCAACGCCGCGGCCTTGTCCTGGCCGCACCTCCCTCAGTTTGGCCGCGCCCAGCCCCTCATCCCCTTCCCTGTGCGCCTATAAAAGGACTGCACCGAGCCCCTGCTCATGCACGTCTGAGTCCCACCTTCCGCTCCACTTCCACCCGAGTCAAGCCCCTGAGTCGGTTTCCCATGGACCCCTGAAGCTACCCGACTTCCCCATGCCGCCCCTGCCTCGCCAGACAGCCAGCGGTGAGCCACCTCCATGCTGCCGCCCCACTTCTCCCGCAGGCAGCCCAACTCCGGCCATCTCTAGCCCCAACCGAGCCCACCCACAGGTAGCCCTCGCCGTCCTTGTGCTCCCCCACCCCTTTCCCCTCACCGTCGGCGAGCCTGCTTGCCGGATTTCGGCCGGGAAACACCCAGCCCCACCCAGGGACTACATTGCAAGCGCCAAGTTCTTTTTAGGGTCCTTTCTGCTAGATCCAGGGACCTATCTGCGAGAACTGGAATTAACTTTGGTTTTCAAGAGGCTGTCAATTGTAAAATAAATCTAAATTCATAGAAAAATCAGAAAAATACAAACTAAATTTGTTGTGACTCTCTTGATGAATCCTATAACTTTTGCATAGAAGGATGACCAATTACAAACTATAACTTGATATAATATTAATCTTATTTTAAATAGCCCATAAATGTATCTCTTGATCTAGGACAGTACTGTGGATAATTTTTGCACTGTAAGCTAGTCTCTACTTGTTAAGACTTGTGTAAAATCTCAAGGCTAGAACAAGTCTCTACGATAAGTTTCTGTTGGATCTTGTTTCATGTGCTATTTTGCTAGAGTTATTTGTTCATGTTGTTCTACTAATATGTTAGGGTTGACACGTTTATAGTAGAGTAATCTTGATGCATAAATGCTATGAACAAAGTTTGGAACTTTTTACTTCTGTCTAACTTGCTCATATTTTTTAGTTAAGAAAAACTACATTAAATCAAAGTAACTAGTTTTGGTTCTTAGAAGAATAAAAAATTTTAACCAGAGACTAACTTTGAGTAGATCATCATGTTGGAAAAGTTTGAGACACAAAAACTTTGTGGAACTGCCTGTAGAAATAAATCTTGATTAATGTAGATGTATCTTGACTTATTTTCTATGCTCTGTATCTTTCACACTAAAACCTGAAAAATTTACGGTAGACTCACCATAAGTTTAGGAGTACTCAGTAAAATATTGAGCACTAGTTTTTGCATATTTTTTTCTGTATAAATGGATATTGATCTTAGTAGTAGCTGTTTAATGTATTTTTCATGATTAATCTGCTGAATTAAAATGGTTGGTGCTCGGCATAAAAATCTCAACATCAGAAACTATCTCTATGAGTGCTTACTCTTAAAAAATGGCCATTTATGAAATGACAAAATCCCTCACTTACTTAATGAAGTTAGTTAATCTAGACACTACTCGATAAATGACTGCCTAAGGAAAAGAAAATGAAGTGCTTTACAACTTAACTTGAGTTTTGTTGAATTACAACTTTATAGTGAAATAGTTATTTATCTTGTACCATTAAAACAACTCATACATATGCATTCATATAGAATCGACGACTCTCGCCGACGGAACCTACGAGCTGGTGCTGGAGCTCGAGAGTGAGCAGCGCAAAGCTCGGATCAATCTAACTGAAGTCATCAAAGACCCGAACCAAAGTTCGGAAGAGCCCAAGGCTAGCTTTCCTGATGAAGGCAAGCCCCGTAGCATAACCCCTACTTTTAAACTTATGCAACTTTTATTTATATATAGTATTGTGCATTAAGTTTGTATGAGTTGATTGGAACCCTAGTGGCATGATCCTAGGTACCTATGATAAGAACACTAGTCTGTGTCGGTCGTTAGATTGCCATGCTAATAGGACTCCGGTAAAAGTCGAGTGATTTCCTGTCAATCGCGAGATATAGGAGTTGCTTCTTTTACTTATGTTTGAATCATAAGGTCGACGGATGGGGCTATGTTATGATATTCCTGGTGATGATTGAGGCCCCGTCTATTTAGCGAAAATGCTAAGATCGCGGTGTGTGGTAGTGGTGGTTATGTTTTTGAACGTACTAACCACATGCCGAGAATATGGTAATCGGTAAGCTTAAGTACCTGATCTATATTCAAGGACGGTGGCCCTATTCCATGAAACGGGGATAAAGGGAAAAAGTTGCACGTGTGACTCTATGAGTAACCACGTGACGTGTGTTTAGGTTTCCCCTTGCAAGGTTAAGAAATTCGATTCGAATCGTCTGTTTCTCACGGTCATTGAGACTGCTTGACCCTTTTACGACATAGAGTAAGAAGAGGAACAATGATGATGATTAATCTGGTTGGATGCACAATTAATTAGTTCCACCATGCGTGATTTGGATAGTTGCTTACCAAGAATGGTTAATCAACTAGAACTTGATGCTAAAACTTGGAAGCAAGGACTCACTCTTAGATGGTTTTTGGCAAAAATAACCCCTCAGCCAAAAGCCTTGCTTGTCTAGGTGTCGGCTAAGTATATACCACTAGTCAGGTAAGCCTTGATGAGTATTAGTATACTCAGCCTTGCTTGTGGCTTTTTTTTCGGGTGAGACCTTATAGTACATGGTTGCTTGTTTGACTTGGCCGTGTATTCTTACTCCTGGTTGGTCGGTGGAATGGGATGCGTCTCCGGCCAACGATGATAACACTAAATGATGTCATGTACTGGCTTCATCATGATGTCTTGTATCATCGTTAGAACTATCGTTTATTTTCTGCTGCACTATTAAACTTTAAAAGTACTTGTTTATGAATATTTTTGAACTTGATTTGTAATAATAATTCCTGTTGAACTCTGTGATGTAAAATTTGTGGATTGTTGTAATCTCTAGGCTCACCTTCGTGTGGGTTGTATTTACGCATTGTTTCGATCGAAATTCCAGTGTTTGCATCGGAATGTTACTCGACAGACTGTCATTTTACTCCGTTTTAAGTGCGTGTTAGCGCCGATTGCCTCTATGGTGATGGTTAGCGTACTTAAGCCGGATTAATTCGGGCGGTTCTGCCACAAAGTCCTCAAGCTAAGTTCATGTGGGAGTTAAACTAAGGATGAAGATACACTTCAGTAAAAAAAAATTGCACGAGATGCAAAAGGAGGCATAAGTCACGTTTCAAAGTGCATTGTGTGCATACTAATGCCCTTTTGTTATGTTCATTTAAATTTGTCTCAACCTTGTTTGAGTCTTGCTGAAAAAAAATAAAATTTGTGAATAATAAAAAAATTCAAAATAAAAGAATCTCTCTTACCTATTCAAAATAAATGAATCTCTCTTTTAAAAAAATGATGAAATAAAATAATGGCAAATATTTTGGGGTCCATGCTAATTTAACCTTTGAATCTGATTTTCCTTAAGCATGGATGCGAACAACTAATCTCAAGGCAACAATGAAATCCTTTCAAAATTCCTTAAATGTTCCTCGAGTATTTGTTGTCCATTAACCTTTTGCTGGGAATAAAATACACAATCGAGGAGCAATGTACAATAACTTTGACACTAACACAACGCTCCATGGTCCCATGGGAAGACAGATGCACGAGTAACCAAGCAGAACAAATGCAAAACTTTGTTGCATTCGCAACTTTTGCATTTTTGTTCTGAGCTGGGGAAGATCTGCCACGTAAGTATCGCAAACCTCGCGCATCCTTCCCCATGTTTCTATCCTACTAGATTACCCATCATGCCCTCTTTGCAATTATTAAAAGAATATAAAAAATCATAATGAAAATAATAACAAAAAAATTTAGGTGCTTCAAACACTTCACGCGCCTTGCTTCAGCAAAATTTATACTCCCCGGTGATTCAAAATCGGCAGAGTCCTTGCTTGTTTCCACCTTTGTTTTTTTTTTGAATAAAAACAGGTACAAGAATATGTGTGGGGGAGATCTCTCTCACTCACCAGGTAAACTCATTCGAGATCTTCCCGCCAACATATTGCACAACATCAGATGGCCCAGCACACTAAAGAACAGGACAAATGGGATCCAGAGAGGGATGGCCGAACATCTGGTTTGACCAAACCGCCTCTAACTCCCCTTAGTTTTCTCTTCTTCCTGTTCAACGATGGTTTGTGCAACACCACCCTTGAACTCCCTGATTCTTGAGTTTAAACAAATTTCATATTGATCATTAAAATTAAACTCAATGAACCTTGCCAATCTCCTCATGTTAAACATGTCTTTCTATGGTTGGCTTGCATATACTTTATTCCTCTCTTACATTCCTATTACGTGTGAACAACTTATCATGGGGAAAGTATGTTATCTAAGTAGTTGATGAATGAGATATGGTATGATGAAAGGAACCTTGCTTCTCTTTGCAAAGTACTTGGGAACTTTATCTTTCAAAAATTCAAAAATTCAAAATCAATAGCTTGACTCCTCGATGATGCTAAATTCCTACCAAAACCATATGATGATCCCATCAAAAACCTTATACATATGCTACTTGATTTTGCATTGACCCTTGTCAAATTGTTTGTGACCTTTGTGAGAAACTTTTCATACTCTCATGATCAAGATCACATACACTCCACCCATATATGCTGACTTCTACACTGGAAGTTGCTCAAAAACATTTTACCCATCCATCCATATCATTCCACGAAATAAAAGCTCCACGATATGTGTTGGGCTCTCTCTCCATCTTTTGATAAAAGGAGACATTGGCTATCGAAAAAAGAGGAAGAGAAAAATAAAAGTTGGACATATGAAGGTCCAAGCATAGAAAATAAAGAGTTGGACGCATGAAGGTTCAAATATATGAAAAAAATGAGAATAGTCATGTCCTCAAAAACATTTCAAAAGGGAGAGAGATCATAGAAAGAGGAGTTTTCATTCATCTTTCATCCACATATTTTCCACACACTTGCACATCTTGATCAGAGTGTATGATTTGCTCCTCCTTGGGTCTGGTTTTTGACTTCGCAACATATGCAATGCATGTATGCCTCCTTTTCATTCCATACCATATGCTCCGCAAAATCCTTTTTAGAAGTAGGATGAAAAGAGGCAAACACTGCCTTGGTAAGGAACTATACACATTGAGCGATCTGAGAGAATCATTCGAGGAGCAAGTCTAAGTTTGTTTTTAAAATTGTGGCAGAACCACCCGAATTAACCCGACTCAAGTGCACTAACCATCATCCATAACGATGAACCGGCTACCATGCACTCCAAATGGAGTAATCCGACAGTCTGTCGGGTAAATCCTGATGCGACCACTTTAGATTTCGATCGAAACAAAGCGTACACATAACTCGCATGAAGGCAAGTCCAGAGCTTACAACATTCCACAGATTTTTTCTTCACAAGTCGGACATCAATTATTACAAGTTGAAATCACCACTCGAGTACTTTTAAGTTTAACATAAAACTTTATTCAGAGTTTTAACAGCAGTGGAAAGAAAAACACGATCCTCTATCGTCGATTTGGATACCACGATGAAGCCCATATGTGGCATCACTCAGCAGAGTCATTGTTAGCCAGGGACGGATCCCACTCCACTATCCAACAAGTCGGCAAAGCACTCGGCTAGGCTAAACCAGGTATCATATCTTCAAAAGACACACCTGAAAACATTGCCACAAGCAAGGCTGAGTATTCTAATACTCAGCATGGCTTACCCGACTAGTGGTATGTAAATACCGACTACTAAGCATGCATGGCTCTAGGGTTCTAGGGTTTCTTTTTGCTGAAAAGCAACAGCGAGTAAGTCCTTAATTTCATATTTTAGCTTTCAATATTCTGGTCCATTTAACCAGTCTAGGTGAGCATCTATCTCTAATCAAACATGGTGAAAAAACATTTAATCATCCAACAAGTTTCATCATAGCCATAGTTCCTCTTGTCACCCTATATGGCAAAAGTATTAAGCAATCTCAATTACCGTGAGAAACGGACGATTCAAATCGAATTTCTTAACCTTTCAAGGGAAATCTAAACACACGTCACGTGGTTACTCACAGAGTCACACGTGCAACTTTTCCTCTTTATTCCCGTTTTATGGATCAGGGTCACCGGCCTCGAGTACAAGAGGTCCACGAACCACGGCGACGCCGGGCCATGATCTCTCTTGCACTCACCATTGGGCCCATGGGACAGAGTCAAGACGGTGGAGCCTGTCCACGCACCGATTCAATCGAGCACTTAAGCTTACCGATTACCATATTCTCGGCATGTGGTTAGTACTTTTAAACGCTTAACCACCACTACCACACACTGCGGCCTTAGCATTTTTCACTACTCAGATGGGGCCTCAACCACGAGTACTTTACCACAGCCCCGCCTGTCGACCTTATAGTTGCAGTATGCGGTAAAACATTCAACTACTATAATTCTCGCGAGTGGTAGGAAACCACTCGACTTTTACCGTACCTATTAGCAGAGCAACTACTCGACTTCCTGTTCTTGTAGTCATTACAAATGTGCCTAGGATCATGCAGCTAGGGTTCCAATCAACTCCTATGAACTTAAATGCACAGGTAAAAAGGAACAACATTTGCATAATTTAAATACTGGGATCATGAACCGGGGCTTGCCTTCTTATGTGAAACTAGTCGGGGCTTCGTGCTGAACGTTGGTCTGGGTCTTCAGCGACTTCATTTAGGTTCACCTGAGCTTTGGGCTGCTCACTCTCGGACTCGGGCACCAGATTGTAGATCCCGTCGGCGAGAGTAGTCAAATCTATACGAATGCACATGTATGAGTGGTTTTACTGGTACAAGATTGCATTATAAGTAGTTAAAACTTAAGTTAAGTAGTCGAGTACTTCATTTTCTTTTCCCTGGGCAGTCATTTATTGAGTACTTATCTGGATTAACTGACTTCATTAATTTAGCGAGTGGTTTTGCATGTTGTACAACCATTTTTAATAGTAAGAATTTGTTAACCAAAACTACTCGTAGAGATAGTTTCTGGGTTGCAAAACTACTCATACAGGTAGTTCCTGTGTTGAGATTTTTATACAGAGCTTGATACATAAGTACAAACTCGCTATAAAAGTTGTAGCCATTTTTATTCAGCAGGTTAAACATGAAAATTTCATTACACGGCTACTGCTAGATTCAAGATCTATTTTGCACAGAACAAACCATGCAAGAACTGGTGTTCCACTTTTTACTGAACAAACCTACTCGCATGAGTAGTTTACTGCAATTTTTTGTAGATATTTCCTAACCAAGAACCAGACGTTAACATTTTAGTTTAAAAGGAATCTAGCCTATAACAGAAGTACTCGAAACTACTAGTTGTGCTTGGATTCAGAGCATGAAATTTTTAGGAAAGACTAAACTCTTAGCACTAAAGCTACCATCAACATTTCATGAGCAGATCTTTCCTGAAACTCTTGGAACAAAATAAAAGCCATTTAAACTTGGTTTAAATCCACAACTAAAATTGAGTGGAAACAGTTCCAAGGTCTTTTACAAAGTTGTAGATCTTAACTTAAAGATTTCAGAACATCTTAGTTTGTGTTCTCAGGATTTTTCTGTGAGTTGCTTTGCATCTACAAAGTTAATAGATTGGTTTTCAAAGTTCTTGTACCTGGTTTACAGATGGGTCCCTGAGATTTACACAAAGCTTCTCGAAAAGATTGGAATCGAAGCAAAAGAGTCCTTTGCGCAGGAAAATGGCTACTGCCAACCAAAATCCGGCGACTAGGGTGGCTAGTGGTGAGGGGCGAAGGTGGGAGAGGCAAGAGAGGAACAAACCGCACCTGTTTGAGGCCTTAGGTCAGGAAGGGGTGGACCGAAACGGCTTGCCCGCGGTGGCTCATAGCCGGCGGCGGGTGCGGATGGTGGAGGCGGCCCTCCGGAGAGGAAGATAGCACAGGGAACGGCTGTGCAGCCTCGAGGTGAGGCGGAGAAGGTGGTGGGAGGGTTGGTTTGGACAATGTGGGGGCGGAGTGGTGTGTCCACGCGCAGGTGTTGACTCGCCGGAGTTGGAGGTTGGGGTGTCGAGCTCAGGTGCCTCGGGTGGGCTTTTATAGGCGATGGAGGGGGAATGGCGGCCTAGCAACAAGCCTCAAGGGAAGGCGAGACCAGGGGCAAAACCAGGGGTGCAGCCGCCTTGCTGGCGCCGTCGGGGTCTCGCCGTGGTGCCAGCAGCGCCCGCGACAGAGGAATGTCGCCGCATGGAGGTTTCCTGAGGGGGAGAGCAAGATTTTGTGGGCCAGCTGGAGATCTTCCGGTTGCTGGCACGACCACATGACCGGCGGGCTCGGTTGCGCCGGTTTGCATCGGCCAGCTGGCCTATCAGCGATGGGACAGGGCAGGGGAGGAGAGAGGAGGGAGAAGATGATGGGACTTATGTGCATTAAACAAAAACAACAGGGGCCTGGGTGAAAAAGGAGCTAAAACTCATTCTTTCCAAGGTCAAAACAAAAACATTTGAATACCATTTTTGTTCAACTTTTCAAGATAAACATTTTATCTTTTATGACTATGTCCATTTGAGGAACTTATAAAAAGTTATTTTGAAATTACGAAAACAAGTATTTAAAAGACATGTCATTTCATGTGAATTTTGCACTGTTAGCCTTTGAGTTCAACTATATTTTTGTTGCTCTTGATATGACAGATGTGCCATTAAATTTTCAGAGTCATTTGTGATCAACTTTGAAAGTTAGAATGGTTTGTTGGCAAAGGTTCATATGTACATGCATATATACATACACACCTATACATTTACTTGAAAGATAGATTTGATATGTTATTTTATATTTTTCTTGCTCATTTATGCCTAATTTCATGGTTTGGATCTTTTCTTAGACTTTTAGACACCTAGGGTGTCACAAAAATCTTTCAAAAACCCAAGCTATCTAAGCAGGTGAAGTAAGGAAGATTTGATTCTAATCCGTTCCATTCGTCAACTACTCAAGATCGCATGGTAGATGTCAGACCCGGGCCCACGAGACTGTGCACATGGCCTACATCTTACAGGATAAGGGGTGGAACATGGCCCACGCCCTACACTAGTTGTAACTACTCATAGCTTAGTAAGACTACTCATACAGTAGCAAAACTAGTCGGAGACAGTAGGAAACTACTCGAAAATTACTCGGGTAGGACTCCTGGGCTTGTATCCGACTAGGACTTCCATGTAACCCTGTCCCCCCAAACTATATAAGGGCGGACAGGAACCCCCTCCAAATAGGAGATCACCTAATCACCACCTAAGGCAATACAAACCACACAGGATGTAGGGTATTACGCTCTCGGTGGCCCAAACCTGTCTAAACTTTGTATTCCTTGCACCTTCAAGTTCCTGATCTCGGCGACACCCTACCTACAAACTCACCACCTTGGGGGTATCCCTCGATGGGCGTAGCGATAAAACGCCGATAGCTGGCGCGCTAGGTAGGGGTGTTCATTGAGCATCCACCGAAGAACTCAATGGCATCTCTCAGCTTCACCAGCACCGTGCTCGACAAGGGCACAACTTTCATCTTCGGCTCCTGGATCTGTGTCGCCAACAGCTTGGGTGGCTTCAACAACCACCTAGTCGACTCCAGGAAGCCAAAGACCTCTACACCAACTCGATGCAGTGACCTCGACGAGTTCATCGACAACCTTGACGAGTTGCTGCTCCCCCATCTAGCCAGGCAGATTGAAAGGATGTCCGTTTTAGACGCGACTTCAACTCGTGCTGCAGCAGGACTAGTCGGATCGAACTCAAACAGATCTGAGAGGGCTACACAGTCCAAATCCATCTCCGAATTGGAGGAGGACTTAGATCGTTTGCTCAAACTCGAGGACTCGGGCTCCAATGAAGAGTACTCGTCGATTAGGTCTACACCTTCAAGCCAGATCCGAGGAGGACTAGAAGACGAGGGAGCCACCGCTTTTCGGGAGGCCCCCGTTCTTGACAACCACTCGCAACCCGATGACTACCCTGAATCCTTTTCAGGTAGTCACCTAGGTTTGACCATAACATCTATGCTGCAAGGCTGTTTCGTGTACTGGAAGGGCTTAGAGCCCTCTGAACTACTCGAATACGACTCCCGCCTTGTGGCCTTCACGTAGGAACTACCCTTCCAGGAGGGCAAACCCCTCTCTCCCATCTCCAAAGGGGGAGAGGGCAGCACAGAGCTACTCGAGTACAGCCATATGGATGACAACTCGCCGGATCGTCAAGTCTATATGGCTTCCCTTCGCAATGCGGATGACGATGAGCCGGGTTCCGAGTACGACAACGAACTACTTGCGGACGTGTCTGCCGGTGAGCGTACGGCGGACGCGCCCCAGGATGAGAACGAGAAGCACATATAGATCCGGTGGTTGAACAACGCCAAGTGTGCCCAGCGCAGGCGGAACACAGAAAACTGCGCTTGCAACCTAATGCACCAAAGGAACCTCAACAACGCTTTTGCAGCAGCTGCAGATCAGGAGTATTGTACACCGATTGGCACCATTGCAGAAGCAGCGCTCGTAGCTCAATAATTACCACCCAACCCCCAGATACAAAGGCTGCAGTATCTAACCCAGCGCGCGCTCGTGCAACTCGATGGGCAACATCCAGTGTCCTGCACTCGGAACATGCCCTCGAGATTTGAGCACCATGGTGACACTGCACAGATTAGTCGCACCCCTGGAGGAGGCCCCGGGTACCGGAGGAACGACAATCGCCAGTGCAACTAGGGCCAGCAGTCCGCGCATGGCATCGTCGAACAAGAGGTACAACAATCCACTCGCCCACCTCGCAACCGGCGTGACGCAAGGCCTCAAGGCGAAACTCCACCCGAGGCCAGCCTTCACGACACTCCCACGATTGATCTTAGGCAGAAGATCAATGATGGCCGTGATGCGTGGCGCATCATCGAGGCAAGGAGAAGGGACCGTCCCGACAGGTACCACGACGACGACGATAAAAACCGCTTCCCCGCCTTCACCTCCAACAACACTCATAAATCCTACCAAGAGGATTTTAAACTAGTCAGGATCCCCAAGTATGACGGCAAGCAAGACCCGCGCTAATGGATTCTATGCTACTCCGTTGCCATCAAGGTCTCAGGGGGATCCAACTCCACCAAGGCACTCTACTTCCCGGTAGCATTGGAATCCTCACCCCTCACTTGGCTTGAAAGCCTCAAACCAAACTCCATCGACTCCTAGGAGGACCTCAAGCGGGCCTTCATCGACAACTTCCAGGGATCCATGATCAGAGCAGGCACTCGCCACGATCTGTCCTAGGTCAAGCAGGAGATGAACGAGACCCTGAGATCCTACACCCGGCGTTTCCTCGAGACGCGAGCCACCATCGCCAACATCATCAACGAGGACATCATTCGCTGCTTCGAGAACGGGCTCTTCTCGAAGCACATGTACCACGGCTTCGAACGCAACCGCCCAACTACTGCCGTGGAACTACGCGACATGATGGCACGGTGGGTCGATCAGGAGGATGAGAAGAACGATCGCTTTCCCAAGCGCAACAATGACAAGCAGGGCAACGACAACAACCATTTCGACATGGGATAGCGGAACGACTTGGGGAACCACTGAAAGCGCAAGCCAGACCAAGAAGTCATGGTTGTTGAGCGCAATCCGCAGGGCAAGAAGCAGGGCAGCAATCAAGCTCAGTTTGAAAAAGTCCTGCACAAATGATGCCCGATGCACCCGAAGGCCCAGCACATGCTCTTCGAGTGCGTCAGCCTCCACAAGTCACTCAACGCTCCACTCCTTCCTCAATACGCGAAGCGGAAGGATCAGGAGGACGACGATGAGGGTGACAAGTCAGGGGCTCAAGATTTCCAAGACCCAAAGAATGTCATCAACGTCATCTTCGGTGGAGATAGCGGCTTCCCCTCCAAGCGCGCGCAGAAGCTGACCCTGCGCAAAATCCTCTATGTCGAGCCCGCCATACAAAAGCTTCTGAGATACAGTGAGGTTCCAATCTCCTTTTCCAAGGATGATCAGTGGACCAGCTTCTCTGGGCCGGGAAAATTCCCGCTCATCCTAGATCCTGTTATGCTGGTCTCACAGCTGACCCGAGTACTCATCGATGGCGGGAGCGGCCTCAACCTGCTCTTCGTGAGTACTCTGAAGAAGATGGGGTTGGACATTTCCGAGATGCTCACCCATAGCAGAGCTCCGTTCTATTGCATCGTCCCGGGAAACGCGGCTACACCACTTGGTTCAGTGGTCCTACCAGTCACCTTTGGGACGAAGGACAACTACCGCATGGAGTACATCAAGTTCGAGGTGGCTGACTTTGAGTCGTCATACCATGCCATCCTCAGCAGACCAGCATTGGCGAAATTCATGGTCGTGCCTCACTACGTCTAACTATTACTCAAGATGCCAGGCCAGACAGGCGTCCTCACATTCCGCGGCAACTTGAAGAAGTCGTACGACTGCGACCAAGAGGCGATCGAGTACGCCGCGACATCACGCGTGCCACAGCCTTCTGCGGAAGTCTTCTCGGCCGAGCAAAAGCTCACAAACTCAGAGATGGAGATCTCCAGCCAAAGTCCTAGCCAGTCGAGGGTTAAACCCAACCCCAGCGACGTCGGTGTCAAGGCGATCCAGCTGCAAGAAGGCGACTCATCCAAGACTGCTTTGATCGGAGGCGGCTTGAGTGACAAATAGGATAGCGCGCTCGTCAACTTCCTTAGGGCTAACCGAGACATATTCACGTGGAAACCAGTGGATATGCCAGGGGTGTCCAAGGAGTTGATCGAGCATTGCCTAATAGTCGACCCCAAAGCCACTCTAAAGAAGCAACGACTATGACGCTTCACTCCCGACAAGAAGGAGGCCATCAAGAAGGAGCTAGCAAAACTAATCGCGGCTGGTTTAATTAAAGAAGTACACCACCCCGAGTGGTTAGCCAACCCTGTACTAGTCTTTAAAAAGAATAATAATGAATGGAGGATGTGTGTGGATTACATTGATCTCAACAAACACTGCCCGAAGGATCCCTTCACGCTCCCACACATCGACCAAGTCATCGACTCTACGGCTGGCTGCGTCCTGCTCTCTTTCCTCGACTGCTACTCGGGTTATCACCAGATCGCTCTCAAGGAAGAAGACTAGATCAAGACAGCGTTCATAACCGCCTTTGGAGCATATGCCTACAAAACCATGTCCTTCGGGTTGAAGAATGCAAGAGCCACCTATCAGCGGGCCATCCAATTACGCCTTGCTGATCAGCTACATCCCAATGTTGAAGCTTACGTGGATGACATGGTCATCAAGACCATATCCCACGATGAGTTCATCCCTGATCTCGAGGAAACCTTCAACAACTTTCGCAAGTTTCAATGGAAACTTAACCCAACCAAGTGCATCTTCGACGTGCCACAAGGAAAAGTACTCGGTTTCATCGTTAGTCACCGAGGAATTGAAGCAAACCCGGAGAAGATCACCGCCGTCACAGGCATGGATGCTCCACGAACGATCAAGGATGTCCAGAAGATCACAGGCTATATGGCGGCCCTGAACAGATTTATCTTGCACTTGGAGAGCGGGGAATACCCTTCTTCAAATTGCTCAAGCGCCACAACAAGTTCCAGTGGACCGAGGAGGTGAAGCAGGCGCTGGAAGATCTCAAGCATCATTTGCAGTCGCCCCCATCCTAACGGCTCCACAACCAGGTGAGAACCTGCTACTCTACATCGCCGCGACTACTAACTTCGTCAGCACGGCAATCATGGTGGAGCGCCAAGAGGAAGGCCATGCCTTCATTGTGCAGCGGCCAGTCTACTTCATCAGCGAAGTTCTTTCTGAATCCAATGTTCGTTACCCGACAATTCAGAAACTACTCTACGGTATACTCATCACCTCAAGGAAGCTTCGCACTATTTCGACGCATACATCATCTCGGTTGTCACTAATTTTCCATTGGCGGATATTCTCCACAATCGGGATGCCACCGGGCGTATCTCCAAGTGGGCAGTGGAACTAGGGGCTCTCACCCTCGACTTCAAGCCCCGGACGGCCATCAAGTCGCAAGCACTAGTCGATTTCATGGCGGAGTGGCAAGAAATCCAAGTGGAAGCCCCAGCCAACCAGCCAGAGCATTAGGTCATGTACTTTGATGGCTCACTCAAGCTCGGGGGCGGTGGCGTGGGAGTACTCTTCATCAGTCCAAAAGGAGAACAACTCAAGTATGTGTTTCAAATACTATTTGAGGTCTCCAACAACGAAGCCGAGTACGAGGCACTATTGCCCCGACTACTTGTCTATGGCGACTCTTTGCTAGTGGTCCAACAAGTCAACAAAGAGTGGGACGTAAACAAGGACACCATGGACGCATACGTCGCGGAAATATGCAAGCTTGAGAACAAGTTCTCGGGGATGGAAATTCACCATGTGATTCGCGACAACAATGTGAGAGCGGATGTGCTCTCAAAACTGGGTTCTAGTCGAGCCATCGTCCCACCGGGAGTTTTTGTTCACGAGTTGCATCACCCATCCATCAAGACACCAGATCCATGTACCATCACTCAGGGTCCAATGGAACCCGACCGAGAGGTCTTGACAATCGAGGTTGACTGGCGGGTGATGTTTATCAACTACATCCATAAGCACAAACTACCCCCCGGCGTCAACCCAAAAAGCGCTAAGGCCACACGCATTCTAAGTCACAACAAAGGGTACGTTCTAGTCGGGGACAACTTGTACAAGCGTGGATCAGCATCAGGCATACTCATGAAGTGTGTCCGTACGGAGGAAGGCAGAGAAATACTCCAGGAGATTCACGAAGGCATGTGCGGGAACCATGCTGCTTCTTGCACACTAGTCGGTAAGGCTTTTAGATTTGGTTTCTACTGGCCGACTGCTTTGGCAGACGCCGAAGCACTCGTTCGCCGGTGCACAAACTGCCAGTTCTTCAGCAAACAGCCCCATGTCCCGGCTCACAACCTTATCACCATACCACCTTCATGGCCGTTTGCATGCTGGGGCCTGGACATGATAGGGCCTTTGACAACTACGCCAGGTGGTTTTACTCACGTGTTGGTGGCCATCGACAAGTTTACGAAGTGGATCGAGTACAAGCCAATCACAACACTCTCTGTAGATCTAGTGGTTAGCTTCATCTGCGACATCTTGCACCGATTCGGCTTCCCCAACACCATCATCACGGACCTAGGATCCAATTTCCACTCGCATCAGTTCTGGGATTTTTGTGAACGCAGTGCTATTGAAGTCAAGTACGTTTTAGTGGCTCACCCGCGGGCCAACGGCAGGTTGAGCGCGCCAATGGCTTGATTCTTGATGGTTTGAAGAAAAGACTCTACGACGAGAATAGCAAAATGGGCGGCAAGTGGATCAATGAGATCTCATCAGTAATCTGGGGCCTTTGCACACAACCAAGCAAAGCCACATGATAGTCACCTTTCTGTCTTGTCTATGGGTACGAAGCTATATTACCGGCTGATGTCATGTGAAAATCTCCTCGACTGGAGATGTATGAAGAAGGCGAGGCTGTTCACGCAAGACATCACGAACTTGACTCAGCTGAGGAAATCAGATGCAATGTCTTGCTCTAGTCGGCCCGCTACTTACAAGGAGTCCGTCGTTACCACGCTCGGAACGTTCAACAACGTTCTTTCAACGTTGGAGATATGGTCCTTCATCGGATCCAAGACGAAACCGGGCTGCACAAGCTTAATTCGCGATGGGAGGGACCCTTCCTCATGCACAAGGTTACAGTACCAGGGTCGTATCGCTTACAGTACCCTGATGGACAGGAGGTCCCAAACTCCTGGAATATCGAGCACCTATGGCGTTTTCACCCTTAGCAAACTTGTATCCCAAGTTGTCAGCCGCGGCGTAGCATGGTCTACTGGAGGGGCATCGCTCTCACACTTCTAGTACTACTCCGTTTACTAGTTCACGACTAGTACTACGTGTAGTTTACTGAAGGGGCATCGTTCCCATACTGCCAGTACTACTCCGTCTACAGGTTCTCGACTGGTACTACGTAGAGTTTACTACATGGGCCTTGCTCCCATACTGCCAGTACTACTCCATTTACTAGTTAACAACTGGTACTATGTGAAGTTTACTGCATGGGCCTCACTCCCATACCTCCAGTACTACTCCGTTTACTAGTTCACGACTGGTACTACGTGCAGTTTACTGCAAGGGAATTGCTCCCATACTGCCAGTACTACTTCGTTTACTACTTCACGACTAGTACTACGCGGAGTTTACCGCATGGGCTTCGCTCCCACGCTTCCAGTAACGGCCAAATTACTAGTTCTCGACTGGTACTCTATGTTACTGAAGGGGCCTCGCTCCTATGACACTGCGTTTACTAGTACCCGACTAGTTTTACGCGTGTTCGACTACTTAGACTACTCGTCTCGCCTACAAAACTAGTCGGAATCGACTCCGACTAGTCGGCCTGATCGACAGTTCAAGATCCAGCGGCAACTTGGCCAATGCCTAGGCTTGGGGGCTGGCGCCACCGACTACAAGGTGTATCTTATGCGACTCATCTAGCTCCCAGGCTCGGGGGCTGGATACGACACGGCTCTCAGCGACAAAGGTTTGATTTGAGCGGTAATCTAGGGCGCTTTTTGGTGAAGTTATTTGTTTAACCATTTTTTCAGGGAATTCATCCCCTAAAAAGCTATTTTTCGAATTTCTGTACTAACTTGCCCATCTTAACCATCAAATCTTTACCGTCATATATTGCATGCCACGATTCTTTGGATCCTTTACTCAAAACCTTGAGAATTTGGATTCAAGGCTCGGGGGCTGCAGGGCACGTGTCATTAGCAACTTATTTTTCAAATCTTTTGGAAGATAAGGACAAAAGACTCAAGACTAAATTGACCCTCAGCCTAATTCTACGAGTCAACCTGAGGCTCAGGGGCTACTCCATATGGAGTGCGAGTTCAATCGCACCCCATATAAAAGAAGACTTGACAAACTACTCGGCGCATGAGCACCTCACAACCTCAATGCAGCCAAGAAAGTACTTGGAAGACACCTTCAAGATGGAATTCGGGAGAACTCGAAGACGCCTTCAAAAGTACACGGAAGCCTGCAGTACTCCACTACGAAGAGCTCCTGGCTTGTCAGGCTCGGGCCCATGTGTGACACCTCAGGTGTTTAAATTACTAAACAAGTCTCATTAGCATAGCAATATGCTTAATAACTAAGAAAAATTTAAAGGAAATAAATTATTAGTTGGTTTTGCTTGGATTTGAAAGTATGTGTACATGTGCATAAGTACATGTACTTTAATCAAACAAATTAAATAACTTTCACATCAAAGCAAATATGGCTACGAAATTGAATAGGCACACCCTTAAGGACATGATAAACAAAAGTCTAGTTGAAGCCTAGGGGAGAATACAAATTTTTGCCCAGGAAATGACGTGCCCTCCGAATCAAGCTTTTTGATTTTTCAATTTAACTTTCAAACTAGAACTCAAATG
The DNA here is from genome assembly GCA_032594955.1 of Panicum miliaceum. NCBI lineage: Eukaryota > Viridiplantae > Streptophyta > Magnoliopsida > Poales > Poaceae > Panicum > Panicum miliaceum. The sequence continues at coordinate 14,446,259 of CM064071.1, read as the reverse complement.
AACTTTAGCCTGAAACCAAACTTGTGCAACTTTTCATTTTGACAAACTTTCATGTTCATAGATTTTCGAGTTACAACAAAAAAATAGGAGAAAAATATGGTTTTACAGTTCAGCCCCTCGGTTTTCTTCTATTTTCCCTTTCAGTCCCTCCCTTCCCCTGCTGTGCCCTGACAGCCTGCAGAGCCGGCCGCCACGTCGCCGGCGATGCCTGCAGCCCGCGCCACGACAAGCCAACCAGGGCCAAGCCAGCTGACCCGCGCCCCAGCCGCACGCCTCCCTCCCCACGCCGCAAGCCTGCCCAGCCCGAGCGTGCCACGTGCACGACATCGTCGCCCGCCGCGCCCAATGGCCAGACCGAGCCGTGCCCGAGCCCCCGCCGCGTCCCACCAGTCCCCGCGCTCGCTGGCTGACAAGCCCGCTGCTGCAGCTGCTTGCCAAACACTCGCGCCGCGTGATCTCCCGCTCCCCACGCCAAATCCTCAGCGCCCAACCCCCTACCTGCGCGCGCCGCATGCCGCGCCGGCACTGCCACCACCCGCCGTGCCCAGTGGCGCACCCCCGTCGTGCCACCCCTCCCCAGCATCGCCTCGGCCCTCTCCCTCCCTCCTGCCGCTTATAAAAGGCAGCACGAAGCTCCCCGCCGCTGCCATGGCCGCCGCCGTACCAAGCTCACTGTGGAGCTCACCTCTCCGGCCACCCATTGCCAGAGCTGAGCCTCCAACCACCACCACACCGCCCCACCGAAGCACACTACCCCGCCCATCGCCGCCCAGACCCGCCGGAGCAAGGCCGCCACCAGCAACTACCGCCGCCGCCCCTGTCCGCCGTGGGCACACCGCCTCCGACCCTCCTCCTCCCTAGCCAAGCCCCGCAACGGGTTCCCCTCGACGCCGCGAAGCTCACCGACCCACCCCCGCAGGCTCTAGCTCGCCGGAGCATCATCGCCAATGCACCGCACCGCCGCCGCCCCCTGCTCCGCGCCGACGAGCCACCTCCGGCCATCCCCAACCCCGACCAAGGCCCCCACAAGGTAGCTCTTGCCTCCCTAGTACTCCCCGACCCTTTTTCCCTCGCCGTCGACGAGCCCCCTCGCCGGAATTTGGCCGGCTGCCATGCCAGCGCCGCCCAGGGACCACATTACAATGACTGAAATCTTTAAAAGGGTCTGCACGCAAGTTTACAGGGGCATATCTGCAAACCAGTGTTTTAACTTTAGATTCAAAAATAGTGAACTTTTAAAATTCATATAAAATCGTAGAAAAATAAAAAAAAAATGAAAAATCAACTGTTGTAGAATCCTTAAAAGAAAATCTACAACTTTTGTTCCATGCTTTCCTTCAGTAGCTTGCTATATTTGGTTCTATATTAAATGGAATGTTAAATAGCATTTAAATGAACCCACTGTTGTAGACCAGTGCTGCATCTGATTTTTGGACAGTGGCTTAGTTTCTTGATGTGTAGGCCAGTGTAAAATGTTCAGTACCAGAACCCATCTCTAGCCAAACTTTTTGTTAGACTTTGTTTTATGCCATGAAGGGATAGAACTAATTTTTCCTACTGTTCTATAGTGATTCATGTTATGAAACTATTTCTATGCTGCTATAGTGATACCTAGATGCCACAGAAAAATTTAGGGACTGTTTACCTTTCTGTAACCTACTCAAGTAATTTTTGTGGTGGAAAAATGCATTAAATCAAAGTAATTAGTTTTTATGCTCGGAAAATGTTCATATTTTTGCAGCAGGATAATTTTGGTTAGAACATGCTGTATAAAAACTTTCATACTCAGAAACCCTGTAAAACATCTTGTAGAAATTAATCTTTATTAAAATAGGTGTGTCTTGTCCTAATTATTATACTCTGTGTCATGCACAATAAAATCTGAAAACTTTACAGGAACACACATATGGCTAGGTTAATACCTACAAAAGTTTTAGCATCAATACTTGTATAGTTTGTTCAGTATAGAAATAACTAGGTTATAGCCAAAAGTTTTAGCATCAATACTTGTATAGTTTGTTCAGTATAGAAATAACTAGGTTATAGCAATGGCTGTGTATTACATTTTTCAAAATTAATCTGCTACACAGAAATTTCTGAAATTTTTATAGTGGCTGTTGTCTCTGCATAATGTACTCTAAATAAAAATTTCATCACCAGAAGTTACCTAGTCCAGAAGTTGTGTTTAATCCATATTGTGCTTAGAAAATTTAGTTTCCAAAAGAACACAACCCCCCCTTTCTTGTTTAATGGAGTTAATTAGTTTAAGTTATACTCTATTAACGATTGCCTAAGAAATCTTAACTAAGTAACTTTACAACCAAATCTATGTTTTGTTGACTGCAACTTTATCATGAAGGAAAATAAATATCATATACCATCACTACAACTCACACTTTTGCATTCATATAGAATCGACTGCTCTCGCTGACGGAACGTACGAGATGGTGCCCGAGTTCGAGAGTGAGCAGCGTGAAGCTCAAGTGAATCTAACTGAATTTTTTGAAGACCCAAACCAAAGTTCGGAAGAGCCCAAGGCTAGCTTTGCTCAAGAAGGCAAGCCCCGGAGCATGAACCCTATTTTTCAAATTATGCAACTTATTACTCTATATTGCTTGTGCATTAAGTTTATTGGAGTTGAATGAAAACTTAGTTCATGATCTTAGGTTCCTATGGTCTGAGCACTAGGACTCCGGTAAAAGTCGAGTGATTTCCTGTCACTCGCGAGAATATAGGAGTTGAATGTTTACTAAATGCTGCAATCATAAAGTCGACGGACGGGGCTATGGTGCAATGTTTATGATGATGATTGAGACCCCGTCTGTTTAGTGAAAAATGCTAAGGCCGCAGTGTGTGGTAGTGGTGGTTAAGTCTTTGAACGTACTAACCACATGCCGAGAATATGGTAATCGGTAAGCTTACGTACTGGATTGAACCGAGGCCGGAATATACTCCCCACCGTCTTGAATTCGCTCACATCTAGCTATTGGCGGGTGCATGTGCCGCCATGGCCCGGCTGGGTCCGTGGTCCATGGGGACGTGTAGTCGAGGGCGGTGGGACTGTTCCGTGAAGCGGGAATTGAAGGGAAAAGTTGCACGTGTGACTCTGGGAGTAACCACATGACCTGTGTTTAGGTCTGCCTTGCAAGGTTAAGAAATTCGATTCGAATCGTCCGTTTCTCGCGGTTATTGAGACTGCTTGACCCTTTTACCACATAGAGTAAGAAATGGAACAATGATGATGATTAATCTTGTTGGATACAAATTAATTCGTTCACCAGGTATGATATTGGATAGTTGCTTACCTAGAATGGTTAAAGAAAACTAGAATCTGGAGCTAAAATTTGAATGTAAGGACCTACTTGTATATGATTTTCGGCAAAACAAACCCCTCCACCCAAAAGCCTTGCATGCCTAGGAGTTGGCTAAGTATATTCCACTAGTCGGGTAAGCCTTGCTGAGTATTAGTATACTCAGCCTTGCTTGTGGCTTGTTTTCAAGTGATACTTTTCAGGACATGGTTGCTAGTTTGACTTGGCCGTGTACTCTTCTTCCTGGTTGGTCAGTGGAATGGGATGCGTCCCCGGCCAATGATGATAATGCCAAGTGATGTCTCGTACAGGCTTCATCGAGATATCATGTATCGTCGAGTAGTTTATCGTTGTTTTTTCCGCTGCAATGAACTCTGAAGAACCCGTTTATTTTTTAAACTCTGAAGTACTTTGTTTTACGAATTCTGTTTGTAATAATAAATTTATGTTGAAACCTGTGATGTAAAATTTGTGGAATGTTGTATTCTCTGGACTCGTCTTCGTGTGAGTAATTTTTGTATGTGTGGTTTCCATCAGCAAACCGTGGTTGTATCGGGAGGTTACCCGACAGACCAATGGATTATTCCGTTTGAAGTGCGAGATAGCCCTAATTGCCCTCGTGGTGATGGTTAGTGCACTTGAGCCGGATTAATTCAGGTGGTTCTGCCACAGCTGGTATCAGAGCCGAAATGCATACACCAGAGAGTATAAAAAGCCTTAAAAACTTGTTCTCATAAAACTTGACTAGAAAAATGTGTTTGCAAAATGCGTTGGCTCATTAAGGATGGTACCTAGTTCGTAAAGCCCTAGGGGATTATGGGAAAGTTACTAGATGGCTATCTAACTTATGTATATTATCAACTGACTTTCAGCACGTTACTTTCTGTCAAAACTTAATTTTATGCACAACCGACCCTTAAATTCTGTAATGACGCACTCATCGCTAAGGTAAGAAGGTAAGAATCCTCAACCAACTGAGAGAGCTTGGCCTTCCTGTCGGTGATGCGAGCCGAACGCTGCCCTCAAGCAATGGCTTACTTGAGGTGCTGCTAATATACAAACTATTAGTTGATTATATTGGGAGTAGAAGGTTTGGCGCAGGGTATGGCGATCGCTGTTCATGCCCCCATCTCAAGACGGTACCCCCGTGAATACGCTATCTCGATAGCGTATGTTACCGTCGTCTGTACGGCGAGAATTGTACGGATGCCGTTTCTATAGTGAACGGTAATGGATGCGGACGCTTTCATGAGTGTTGGCATGAAAGGTTCAATGGATATATATATATATATATATATATATATATATATATATATATATTCTCTATCTTCTGCAGGTACACTAACCGCGATTACGATAAGTTAAAGAACGGTTAGAGAATTTTCGACTAGCTATTATAGTGAGAGGCGTATTGTATATTCCACCGAAACTAACTTCGTAAGACCAAAGCTGCTTGGCAATTATTTTATTTTGTGAGGACGAATAGGGCATGCATGCATCATTACCATATATACCTGAAATTGAAAATGCGATGCTTGAGAGTGGTAAGGTTCATGCGTGCACAAGATTGTCTTACGTAAGGATTATCTAGCAATCTGTCTCTTCCTGTTGTGTCTGGAAAGATGAAATTGTTGAGAATAGAAAATAATCCCTTCTGAAGAAGCTCACGTTGAAAGTTTTGTTCCAAAAATTGTATTCCACCTCCTGTTTAAATATGAAAAATTCTGAACATGTGGATAATGAGAAACAATAAGGACCTTGAGATGTCAATTTTCTGTCCAAAATGAGCACTTCGGCCACATAACTTTTTATGCCCTCTTAATACAGTTTTCTGCAAAAGTGTTCAACACAAAACTTGTTGTAAATTTACTCAGGCAGCTACTGTTAAAATTTGGTAATTTTTGGCTGGGTAGATATTCCCTGGTGCACGAAACATTGGCTCACTGTTCACTAAATTTTCTGGGTAGACAGTAAAGTAAAACCTTAAGAGAAAAGCCATCTTAGAGCCTGATTTAGCTCTGGGTTGACTAGCTGTGCACAAATACTTTAGGAATGTTCTGGAAAAAGTTGAGAATTTTTGGACAAGAACTGTTGAAGCTATGGCTATTTTAGCGCACTATCCAGAACCTGTCCACTATGTTGTTCACAGTTTTCTTTCACTATCTCACCCATTCGATCTTTTGTTCAGATGGCCGAGCTTGTTGCCATGATGGTGGATGAGGATGGACGCGTTCACTCACAATGTCTCCACTAGGAGGGCTTTCCCTCTATCTTGTGGGATGTTCTGAGCACCGCGGGCTATCCAATTCCCCCACATTACGTGTGACTGGAGTTTGCAGAGAATGGAGTTACCAGTGCCGTGTTAACGTGACCATCTTTCCACACCCACTACACCTGGAGTGACCCGCCTTGGAGATTGAGTCTGTTGGTCACCGTTTGGCTGATACTTGGGAGCTTGCTGCCATGAGGGCACTCACCACTTTCTATGCGCAGTGCCCCGAGGTCATCACGCTCACTCCTATTGGTTTGTTTCCTGCTGCCCAGGACAACGACCCCTTTTGGCTCAACAGGGTACAGCACTCACAGTACTTGGTAGACTTTCACGCCCAGGAGACCATCGAGACCTCCATGCGGTGCATGAATGCACTGTGCCGACTTCAGGCCCTCCAGAGTCAGGCGCTTGTGCAGCTCGCCGACCTTGCACAGGCCTACCACATGATGTCAAACAACAGAGATGAGCAGATTCAGGAGCTCAGTGAGGAACTTGAGGACAGAGACACCCGGATTGGCCAACTTGAGGGCCAAGTTCAGGAGCACGACACTCTCATGGGTGAGAGAGATGACATGATAGCGCACTTGGAGGAGCAGCTCCATGATCTGAACCTGGAGTTGGAGGATGCTAATGAGCACATTCAGTGGCACCATGATCAGAATGCTCCTCCCGATGTGGTGGCTATGGAGGAAGATGTTGAGGAGCCACAGGAGATTGACGGTATTTCAGGCATGGACTTTGAGGGTGAAGCACCGCAGCCACCTCCGATGGGAGCTCACTCTCCTGCTAGCAGCGAGTAGTCCATCAACGACCTCGACAACTTCTAGATGATGACCTAGGAGGACTTTTGCATATACTCCTCGATAGTGTAGCCTAAGTTTTGGAAAGTGTTGTAATAGGCTAACTGAGAGTTGAGTACCTGTTTTGAGATGAGTGCATCTCGACTATTGGATACTCTAATCGTGTAGGCCATGGCTAAAAACTTGGTTGTTTGATTGTGATGTTGGAAACCAGTTGAATCTGCGATTGCAGAAACTTGTCGGAATTTTTACCCATGTCTCCTTACATTTCTGGGCTGAGTGTTGAATACCAAACTTGTCCTAAATTTTGTGATCTGGGTTCTCACAAAATTTCAGCACTATTGGATCTTGTTAGTTTGAGTTATAGGCAAGATACTATAACTCGCTCTGCTGAAAAACAGTCAAACCAGCGAAGCAAAGAGTGAATCTTTCGACCATCTTGGCCATCGATTTAGCGTCTGAATTGAATACCAAAGTTGTACATCTCTAAATTCCCTACCCACTGCCAAAATATGAGCTATTTTGGATGAACCTACCACGAGCCATAAGTTTCTTATGGCAGACAGTTTTCTGACCACGATTCAACCCATGATCTTTTGAGATTCTACATTTCCCGCGCCATCCCTTTTGAATCGTGTAAGCAAAATGGATCATGTTGCTAATGATAAGGCACGTACCAATCAAATTGGGTAGTAGAACTATCATATCCAACCTTATCCTTTTGGCACTAGAAGGCATAGACATTATTTTGGGAATGGATTGGATGGCTCAACATGGAGTGACATTGGATATTCTTTCAAGGGCCATTGAAATCAATTCCCCAACTCATGGAGCTGCTACTCTTTATTTGCCATTTCGGGAGTGCACAAATTCCTGTGCTTTCATGATGGAAGGAATCAAACTAGAAGATATTCTAGTGGTATGCGAGTATGCCGATATTTTTCTGGACGATTTGCCAGGAATGCCACCAGATAGGGATATTGAGTTCGTTATTGAACTGCAACCAGGCACTGCACCTATCTCCAAAAGACCCTATAGGATGCCACCTAAGGAATTGGCCGAACTAAAAACACAACTCCAAGGACTATTGGACAAAGGCTTCATTCGCCCTAGCGCATCACCTTGGGGATGTCCAGCCCTATTTGTAAAGAAAAAGGATGACAGTTTGAGGTTATGTGTTGACTATCGACCTCTCAATGCGGTGATCATTAAGAATAAATATCCACTTCCCCGCATTGATGTTCTCTTTGATCAATTATCTGGAGCTAGAGTTTTCTCAAAGATTGATCTTCGATCTGGATATCATCAGATAAAGATTCGTCCATGCGATATTCCTAAGACTGCCTTTTCCACACGATATGGACTGTATGAATTTTTGGTCATGTCCTTTGGTCTCACAAATGCTCCGGCCTATTTCATGTATCTCATGAATTCGGTATTCATGCCCGAGCTTGACAAATTTGTCATAGTTTTCATTGACGACATCCTTATTTATTCCAAGAATGAGGAAGAGCATGCTAAGCACCTGCACATTGTTCTTCAGCGTCTCAGGGACCACCAGCTCTATGCTAAATTTTCTAAGTGCGAGTTCTGGTTGAATAGTGTAAAGTTCTTGGGTCACACAATTTCCAGCGAAGGCATAGCTGTTGACCCCAGCAAGGTACAAGAGGTGATGGATTGGAAGCCTCCTACCTCTGTTCATCAGATTTGCAGTTTTCTTGGTTTAGCCGGTTACTATCGCCGCTTCATTCCGGATTTCTCCAGAATTGCTAAGCCTATGACAGAACTATTGGAAAAGGGAGTAAAGTTTGTGTGGGATGAGAGATGTGAAGAAGCTTTCCACACTCTCAGAGAACATTTGACTACGGCCCCTGTGTTGGCTCAACCCGATAACACCAAGCCGTTTGATGTTTACTGTGACGCATCTGGCACTGGTCTTGGTTGTGTGCTTATGCAAGAAAATCGAGTTATTGCTTATGCCTCACGAGCTCTTTGGCCCCATGAGCAGAATTATCCAACCCATGATCTCGAATTAGCAGCTGTCATTCATGCTCTAAAATTATGGAGACATTATCTCATTGGCACTCATTACAATATCTACACCAATCACAAAAGTCTTAAATATATCTTCACCCAAGCCGATCTGAATATGAGACAAAGAAGATGGCTAGAATTAATCAAGGATTATGACCTCGAGGTGCACTATCACCCCGGCAAGGCTAATGTAGTCGCGGATGCACTAAGCCGCAAGGCTCATTGCCATTGCCTATCAGTGGAACTCTATAATGAAACATTATGTCCAGAAATGCGGAAGCTTAGTTTGGAAATGATTCCCCAAGGCACTCTGAATCACATCTCGATTGAGCCTACTCTCCATGACCAAATCATCACGGCACAACTACATGATGAAGGTGTTAAGATCATCAAACAAAAACTCTCTCTAGAAGAAGAGAAGTATAAATGTTTCCGCCAAGACCATAAGGGAGTTCTATGGTTCGAAAGTCACATAGTCGTTCCGAAGAATCCTGAGCTCCGCAAACAAATTCTGGATGAGGCACATCTTTCCAAATTTTCTATTCACCCCGGCAGTAGCAAAATGTATCAAGACCTTAGGCAAAACTTCTGGTGGACTAGAATAAAAAGGGAAATTGCTAAATATGTCTCAGAATGTGACACATGTCAGAGAGTAAAAGCTAGCCACTTGAAAGTAGCCGGTACTCTTCAACCTTTGCCTATACCCTCCTGGAAATGGGAAGACATAAGTATGGATTTCATTGTTGGATTGCCGAGTACCGCACAGAAACATGATTCCATATGGGTTATCGTTGATAGGCTCACAAAGACGACACATTTTCTTCCGGTGCACACCACCTATACCGCCAAGAAATATGCCGAGATTTATCTCGACCGCATTGTTTGCCTACATGGAGTACCGAAGACAATTATTTCCAATCGTGGTACTTAGTTTGTAGCACACTTTTGGGAACAATTGCAAACATCTGTTGGTACTAAATTGATTCGAAGCTCCGCCTATCATCCTCAAACTGACGGACAAACCGAAAGAGTGAACCAAATTCTTGAAGACATGCTTAGAGCTTGCGTCATTCACTATGACAAGAATTGGGACAAATGCCTCTCCCTAGCAGAGTTCTCATATAACAATAGCTATCAAACGAGTTTGAAAATGGCACCATTTGAGGCTTTGTACGGACGAAGGTGTCAAACTCCTTTGAGCTGGTCACAAACCGGAGAACGCAAAATATTTGGACCAGACTTGGTAATTGAGGCAGAAGAAAATCTTAGAGCCGCACAATCCCGGCAAAAGAGCTATTTCGACCAAAGAAGAAAGCCTCTGAGATTTGAAGTTGGTGACCACGTCTACCTTCGAGTTTCACCAACCAAGGGTGTACAACGATACGGAGTCAAAGGAAAATTAGCTCCCCGTTATGTTGGTCCCTATGAAATCATCGAGAATTGTGGACCCGTTGCCAATAGACTACGACTGCCCCCTCAGCTTGCAGCCATCCATGATATCTTTCACGTGTCTCAACTCAAGAAGTGTGTTCGAGTTCCTACCGAGGTTGTGGAACAACAAGAAATATTGGTAGAACCCGACCTTTCATATGTTGAGTACCCTATAAAAATAAGTGATTAAAATATACAAAATTCAATGGAATCATCACACTGAGGAAGAAGCCACATGGGAAACTGAAAGCTATCGAAATCAAAATTTCCCTGGTTTTCTCAACTCTACCAAAGGTACACACACTGTCCCCACTAAGCTTATTGTCTGAATCTCGAGATGAGATTCTTTTAAGGGGGGAAGGCTGTGACACCTCAGGTGTTTAAATTACAAAAAAAGTCTCATTACCATAGCAATATGCTTAACTAACTAAGAAAAATTTAAAGGAAATAAATTATGAGTTGGTTTTGCTTGGATTTGAAAGTATGTGTACATGTGCATAAGTACATGTACTTTAATCAAACAAATTAAATAAGTTTCACACCAAAGAAAATATGGCTACGAAATTGAATAGGCACATCTTTAAGGACATGATAAACAAAAGTCTAGTTGAAGCCTAGGGGAGAATACAAATTTTTGCCTAGGAAAATGACGTGCCCTCCGAATCAAGCTTTATGAGTTTTCAAATTAACTTTCAAACTAGAACTCAAATGACCTTTGGCCTGAAACCAAACTTGTGCAACTTTTCATTTTTACCAACTTTCATGTTCATAGAATTTCGAGTTGCCACACAAAAATAGGAGAAAAACATGGTTTTACAGTTCAGCCCCTCGGTTTTCTTCTATTTTCCCTTTCAGTCCCTCCCTTCCCCTGCTCTTCCCCGACAGCCAGCAGAGCCGGCCGCCACGTCGCCGGCGATGCCTGCAGCCCACACCGCGACAAGCCAACCAGGGCCAAGCCCGCTGACCCGCGCCCCGGCCGCACGCCTCCCTCCCCACGCCGCAAGCCTGCCCAGCCCGAGCGTGCCACGCGCGCGACGTTGTCGCCCGCCTCTGCTCGCCGCCCGCGGCGTCCAATGGCCAGGCCGCGCCATGCCCGAGCCCCCGTTGCGTCCCGCCAGTCCCCTCGCTCGCCGCCCGAAAAGCCCGCTGCTGCAGTTGCTTGCACAACCCGCACACCGCGTGATCTCCCGCTCCCCACGCCAAATCCTCAGCGCCCAACCCCCTACCCGCGCCCGCCGCACGCCGCGCCGGCACTGCCACCGCCCGCCATGCCCAGTGGTGCACCCCCGTCGTGCCGCCCCTCCCCAGCATCGCCCCGGACCTCTCCCTCCTTCCTGCCGCCTATAAAAAGCAGCACGAAGCCACTCGCGCGCGCCTAGACTCCCCAGAAGCTCCCCGCCGCTACCATTGCCGCCGCCGTACCAAGCTCACCGTGGAGCTCACCTCTCCGGCCACCCATTGCTAGAGCTGAGCCTCCAACCGCCACCACACCGCCCCACCGAAGCTCACTGCCCCGCCCATCGCCGCCCAGACCCGCTGGAGCAAGGCCGCCACCAGCAACCGCCGCCGCCGCCCCTGTCCGCCGTGGGCACACCGCCTCCGACCCTTCTTCGCCCTAGCCAAGCCTCGGAACGGGTTCCCCTCGACGCCGCGAAGCTCACCGACCCACCCCTGCGGGCTCTAGCTCGCCAGAGCATCATCACCGACGTGCCGCGCCGCCGCCGCCCCCTGCTCCACGCCGACGAGCCACCTCCGGCCATCCCCAACCTCGACCCAGGCCCCCACAAGGTAGCGCTTGCCACCCTGGTACTCCCCGACCCTTTTTCCCTCACCGCCGACGAGCCCCCTCACCGGAATTTGGCCGGCCGCCATGCCAGCGCCGCCCAGGGACCACATTGCAATGATTGAAATCTTTAAAAGGGTCTGCACGCAAGTTTCCAGGGGATTAAAAAATAATGAACTTGTAAAATTCATATAAAATCGTAGAAAAATCGAAAAAAATGCAAACTCAACTGTTCTAGAATCCGTAAAAGAAAATCTACAACTTTTGTTACATGCTTTACTTCAGTAGCTTGCTATATTTGGTTCTATATTAAATGGAATGTTAAATAGCATTTAAATGAACCCACTGTTGTAGACCAGTGTTGCATCTGATTTTTGGACAGTGGCTTAGTTTCTTGATGTGTAGGCCAGTTTAAAATGTTCAGTACCAGAACCCATCTCTAGCTAAACTTTTTGTTAGACTTTGTTTTATGCCATGAAGGGATAGAACTAATTTTTCCTACTGTTCTATAGTGATTCATGTTATGAAACTTTTTTTATGCTGCTATAGTGATACCTATATGCCACAGAGTTTAGGGACTGTTTACCTTTCTGTAACCTACTCATGTAATTTTTGTGGTGGGAAAATGCATTAAATCAAAGTAATTAGTTTTTATGCTCGGAAAATGTTCATATTTTTACTACAGGATACATTGGGTTAGAAAATACTGTATAAAAGGTTTCATACTCAGAAACTTTGTAAAACATCTTGTAGAAATTAATATTTATTAAAATAGGTGTGTCTTGTCCTAATTATTATACTCTGTGTCATGCACAATAAAATCTGAAACATTTACAGGAACACACATATGGCTAGATTAACACCCTGTAAAATTTTTAGCATCAATACTTGTATAGTTTTTTCAGTATAGAAATAACTACGTTATAGCAATGGCTGTGTATTATATTTTTCAAAATTAATCTGCTACACAGAAATTTCTGAAATTTTTATAGTGCTGTTGTCTGTGCATAATGTACTCTAAATAAAAATTTTATCACCAGAAGTTACCTAGTCCAGAAGCTGTGTTTAATCCATTTTGAGCATAGAAAATATAGTTTCCAAAAGAACACAACCCCCCTTTCTTGTTTAATGGAGTTAATTAGTTTTAGTTATACTCTATTAATGATTGCCCAAGAAATCTTAACTAAGTAACTTTTCAACCTAATCATTGTTTTGTGGACTGCAACTTTATAATGAAGGAAAATAAATGTCATATACCATCACTACAATTCATACTTGTGCATTCATATAGAATCGACTACTCTCGCTGACGGAACGTACGAGCTGGTGCCCAAGTCCGAGAGTGAGCAGCGTGAAGCTCAATTGAATCTAACTGAAGGTTTTGAAGACCCGAACCAAAGTTCGGAAGAGCCCAAGGCTAGCTTTGCTCAAGAAGGCAAGCCCCGAAGCATGAACCCTATTTTTGAAATTATGCAAATTATTACTCTATATTGCTTGTGCATTAAGTTTATAGGAGTTGAATGAAAACTTAGTTGCATGATCTTAGGTTCCTATGGTCTGAACACTAGATATAAGGTTTGATAGAATGCTATGCTAATAGGACTCCGGTAAAAGTCGAGTGATTTCTTGTCACTCGTGAGAATATAGGAGTTGAATATTTACTACATGCTGCAATCATAAGGTCGACGGATGGGGCTATGGTGCGATGTTTATGATGATGATTGAGACCCCGTCTATTTAGTGAAAAATACTAAGGCCGCAGTGTGTGGTAGTGGTGGTTAAGTCTTTGAACGTACTAACCACATGTCGAGAATATGGTAATTGGTAAGCTTACGTACTGGATTGAACCGAGGCCGGAATATACTCCCCACCGTCTTGAATTCGTTCACATCTAGCTAATGGTGGGTGCATGTGCCGGCATGGCCCGGTTGGGTCCGTGGTCCATGGGGGCGTGTAGTCGAGGGCGGTGGGCATGTTCCGTGAAGCGGGAATTGAAGGGAAAAGTTGCACGTGTGACTCTGGGAGTAACCACGTGACCTGTGTTTAGGTCTGCCTTGCAAGGTTAAGAAATTCGATTCGAATCGTCCGTTTCTCGCGGTTATTGAGACTGCTTGACCCTTTTACCACATAGTGTAGCTTGCTATATTTGGTTCTATATTAAATGGAATGTTAAATAGCATTTAAATGAACCCACTGTTGTAGACCAGTGTTGCATCTGATTTTTGGACAGTGGCTTAGTTTCTTGATGTGTAGGCCAGTTTAAAATGTTTAGTACCAGAACCCATCTCTAGCTAAACTTTTTGTTAGACTTTGTTTTATGCCATGAAGGGATAGAACTAATTTTTCCTACTGTTCTATAGTGATTCATGTTATGAAACTTTTTTTATGCTGCTATAGTGATACCTATATGCCACAGAAAAGTTTAGGGACTGTTTACCTTTCTGTAACCTACTCATGTAATTTTTGTGGTGGGAAAATGCATTAAATCAAAGTAATTAGTTTTTATGCTCGGAAAATGTTCATATTTTTACTACAGGATACATTGGGTTAGAAAATACTGTATAAAAGGTTTCATACTCAGAAACTTTGTAAAACATCTTGTAGAAATTAATATTTATTAAAATAGGTGTGTCTTGTCCTAATTATTATACTCTGTGTCATGCACAATAAAATCTGAAACATTTACAGGAACACACATATGGCTAGATTAACACCCTGTAAAATTTTTAGCATCAATACTTGTATAGTTTTTTCAGTATAGAAATAACTACGTTATAGCAATGGCTGTGTATTATATTTTTCAAAATTAATCTGCTACACAGAAATTTCTGAAATTTTTATAGTGCTGTTGTCTCTGCATAATGTACTCTAAATAAAAATTTTATCACCAGAAGTTACCTAGTCCAGAAGCTGTGTTTAATCCATTTTGAGCATAGAAAATATAGTTTCCAAAAGAACACAACCCCCCTTTCTTGTTTAATGGAGTTAATTAGTTTTAGTTATACTCTATTAATGATTGCCCAAGAAATCTTAACTAAGTAACTTTTCAACCTAATCATTGTTTTGTGGACTGCAACTTTATCATGAAGGAAAATAAATGTCATATACCATCACTACAATTCATACTTGTGCATTCATATAGAATCGACTACTCTCGCTGACGGAACGTACGAGCTGGTGCCCGAGTCCGAGAGTGAGCAGCGTGAAGCTCAATTGAATCTAACTGAAGGTTTTGAAGACCCGAACCAAAGTTCGGAAGAGCCCAAGGCTAGCTTTGCTCAAGAAGGCAAGCCCCGAAGCATGAACCCTATTTTTGAAATTATGCAAATTATTACTCTATATTGCTTGTGCATTAAGTTTATAGGAGTTGAATGAAAACTTAGTTGCATGATCTTAGGTTCCTATGGTCTGAACACTAGATATAAGGTTTGATAGAATGCTATGCTAATAGGACTCCGGTAAAAGTCGAGTGATTTCTTGTCACTCGTGAGAATATAGGAGTTGAATATTTACTACATGCTGCAATCATAAGGTCGACGGATGGGGCTATGGTGCGATGTTTATGATGATGATTGAGACCCCGTCTATTTAGTGAAAAATACTAAGGCCGCAGTGTGTGGTAGTGGTGGTTAAGTCTTTGAACGTACTAACCACATGTCGAGAATATGGTAATTGGTAAGCTTACGTACTGGATTGAACCGAGGCCGGAATATACTCCCCACCGTCTTGAATTCGTTCACATCTAGCTAATGGTGGGTGCATGTGCCGCCATGGCCCGGTTGGGTCCGTGGTCCATGGGGGCGTGTAGTCGAGGGCGGTGGGCATGTTCCGTGAAGCGGGAATTGAAGGGAAAAGTTGCACGTGTGACTCTGGGAGTAACCACGTGACCTGTGTTTAGGTCTGCCTTGCAAGGTTAAGAAATTCGATTCGAATCGTCCGTTTCTCGCGGTTATTGAGACTACTTGACCCTTTTACCACATAGTGTAAGAAATGGAACAATGATGATGATTAATCTTGTTGGATGCAAATTAATTCTTTCACCATGTATGATATTGGATAGTTTCTTACCTAGAATGGTTAAAGAAAACTAGAATCTGGAGCTAAAATTTGAAAGTAAGGACCTACTTGTATATGTTTTTCGGCAAAACAAACCCCTCAAGCCAAAAGCCTTGCATGCCTAGGAGTCGGCTAAGTATATTCCACTAGTCGGGTAAGCCTTGCTGAGTATTAGTATACTTAGCCTTGCTTGTGGCTTGTTTTCAGGTGATACTTTTGAGGACATGGTTGCTAGTTTGACTTGGCCGTGTACTCTTCCTCCTGGTTGGTCGGTGGAATGGGATGCGTCTCCGGCCAATGATGATAATACCGAGTGATGTGTCGTACGGGCTTCATCAAGACATCATGTATCGTCGAGTAGTTTATCGTTGTTTTTCCGCTGCAATGAACTCTGAAGAACTCGTTTACTTTTATAACTCTGAAGTACTTTGTTTTATGAATTCTGTTTGTAATATTAAATTTATGTTGAAACCTGTGATGTAGAATTTGTGGAATGTTGTATTCTCTGGGCTTGCCTTCGTGTGAGTAATTTTTGTATGTGTGGTTCCGATCGGCAAACCGTGTTTGTATCGGGAGGTTACCCGACAGACCAATGGATTATTCCGTTTGAAGTGCGAGACAACCCTGATTGCCCTTGTGGTGACGGTTAGCGCACTTGAGCTGGATTAATTCAGGTGGTTCTGCCACACCATGGGACTGCGCACATGGCCTACATCTTACAAGATAAGGGGTGGAACATGGCCCACACCCTACAACAGTTGTAACTACTCGTAGCGTAGTAAGACTACTCATATAGTAGCAAAACTAGTCGGAGACAGTAGGAAACTACCCGAAAAGTACTCGGGTAGGACTCCTGGGCTTGTATCTGACTAGGACTTCCATGTAACCCTATGCCCCTCGACTATATAAGGGCAGACAGGGACCCCCTCCAAATAGGAGATCACCCGATCACCACCTAAGGCAATACAAACCACACAGGACGTAGGGTATTACGCTCTCGGTGGCCCGAACCTGTCTAAACTTTGTGTTCCTTGCACCTTGGATTTCCTGATCTCGGTGACACCCTACTTATAAACTCACCACCTCGTGGGTATCCCTCGGTGGGTGTGGCGGTAAAACACCAACAGTAGACACTTCAAAGTTCATGAGTAAAAGGGTAAGGCTTGGAATAACTTATATGCAGGCGTCATAATATTTGAGGAGATGGTCCACCTTAGTCCTCAGGCCTTTACTCGAGGATGAGCAAAGGGCTAAGTGTGGGGGTGTTGTTGACGGCCCTTGAATGCAAAATCCAACCGTCAACTATACCCAGAAATAAAGAAGAATAACCTTACTTACTTGCATAAGTTTATCACTAACCTTGCTCCACAGATGTATTGTCCACTAAGCCATTTTAGGGATCCAAGTCTGAAATAAGAGGAAAGCATGCTGAGGACGCAGAAGAAGTACATAGAAGATTCTTTGGCAGAACCGCCTAAATTAATCCCGCTTAAGTGCGCTAACCATCACCATAGAGGCAATCCGGGCTAACACGACTTAAAACGGAGTAAAATGACAGTCTGCCGGGTAACATCCCAATGCAACCATTGGAATTTTCATCAGAACAATGCATACATACAACGCACACGAAGGTGAGCCCGGAGATTACAACAATCCATAATTTTTACATTCCAGAGTTCAACAGGAATTATTATTACAAACCAAGTTCAAAAATATTCATAGACAAGTACTTTATAGTTTAATAGTGCAATGAAAAATAAATGATAGTTGTAACGATGATACAAGATATCATGATGAAGCCCGTACAGGACATCATTCAGCGTTATCATCGTTGGCCGGGGACGCATCTCATTCCACCAACCAACCAGAAGAAAGAGTACATGGCCAAGTCAAGCTAGCAACCATGTCCTCAAAGGTCTCTCCTGAAGTATATACTCTGCAAGGCTTACCCGACTAGTGGTATATACTTAGCCAGCTTCTAGACATGCAAGACTTTAGGCTGAGGGTTGTTTTTGCCAAAAAGCATCTAAGAGTGAGTCCTTGCTTTCGAGTTTTAGCATCAAGTTCTAGTTGATTAACCATTCTAAGTAAGCAACTATCCAAATCACACATGGTGGAAAAATAATTAATTGAGCATCCAACCAGATTAATCATCATCATTGTTCCTCTTCTTACTCTATGTGGTAAAAGGGTCAAGCAGTCTTAATGGCCGCGAGAAATGGACGATTCGAATTGAATTTCTTAACCTTGCAAGGGAAAACCTAAACACACGTCACTTGGTTACTCATAGAGTCACATGTGCAACTTTTCCCCTTTATTCCCATTTCATGGAACAGGGCCACCGTCCTCGAGTACGGAGGTCCACGAACCACGGAACGAAACCAGGCCGTGGCTGCTCTTGTACTCACCATGTGCCCATGGGAATGACGTCAAAACGGTGGGTGGTATGTCCACACCCCGGTTCAATCAGGTACTTAAGCTTACCAATTACCATATTCTCGGCATGTGGTTAGTACGTTCAAAAACTTAACCACCACTACCACACACCGCGACCTTAGCATTTTGCTAAACAGACGGGGCCTCTGTCATCAAAGGATATCGTAACATAGCCCCGTCCGTCGACCTTATGATTCCAACATAAGTAAAACAAGCACTTCCTATATGTTGCGAGTGACAGGAAATCACTCGACTGTTACCGGAGTCCTATTAGCATGGCAATCTAGAGACCAACACAGGCTAGTGTTCATATCATTGGTACCTAGGATCATGCATCTAGGGTTTAAATCCACTCCTTCAAACTTAATGCACAATACCATATATAAGTAAAAGTTGCATAAGTTCAAAAATAGGGGTTATGCTCCGAGGCTTGCCTTCCTGAGCAAAGCTACCCTTGGGCTCTTTGATGACTTCAATTAGATTGATCCGAGCTTCACGCTGCTCACTCTCGGGTTCTAGCACCAGCTCGTAGGTTCCGTCGGCGAGAGTCGTCGATTCTATATGAATGCATATGTATGAGTTATTTTAATGGTACAAGATAAATAACTATTTCACTATAAAGTTGTAATTCAACAAAACTCAAGTTAAGTTGTAAAGCACATCATTTTCTTTTCCTTGGGCAGTCATTTATCTAGTAGTATCTAGATTAACTAACTTCATTAAGTAAGTCAGGAGTTTTGTCATTTCATAAATGGCCATTTTTCAAGAGTAAGAATGGATTAAAAACAAAACAACTCGAGATAGTTTCAGGTGTTGACATTTTTATACCGAGCACATTACTTAAGTACAAGCTCACTGTAAAATTTTCAGCCATTTTCATTCAGCAGAGTAATCATGAAAAATACATAAACAACTACTGCTATGACCAAGATCTATTTATACAGAACAAACCATGCAAAAACTGGTGCTCAACATTTTTTAGAGTACTCCGAAACTTATGGTGAGTCTACTGTAAATTTTTCAGGTTTTAGTGTGCAAGATACAGAGCATAGTAAATAGTTCAAGATACATCTTCATTAATCAAGATCTATTTCTATAGGCACTTCCACAAAGTTTCCGTGTCTTGAACTTTTCCAACATGATAATCTACTCAAAGTTAGTCTCTAGTTAAAATTTCTTATTTTTCTAAGCACCGGAACTAGTTACTTTGATTTAATGTAGGCTTTCTTAACTAAAAACATATGAGCAAATTAAACAGAAGTAAAAAGTTCCAATTTTTGTCCATAACATTTATGCATCAAGATCACTCTACTGTAAAAGTTTCAACCCTAACATATCAGTAGAACAGCATGATCAAATAACTCTAGCAAAATAGCACATCAAACAAGGTCCAACAAAAACTACTCGTAGAGACTTGTTTTGGCCTTGACTTTTTTACACAAGTCTTAACAAACAAAGACTAGCTTACGGTCCAAAAATCATCCACAGTACTATCCTAGAACAAGAGATATATTTATGGGCTATTTAAATTAAGATTAATTTTAGATCAAGTTTTAGTTTGTAACTGGTCATCCTTCTGTGCAAAAGTTGCAGGATTCATCAAGAGGGTCACAACAAATTTTCATTTTTCTATTTTTTCTATGATTTTAGATCAATTTTACAATTGACAGCGTCTTGAAAACCAAATTTAACTCGAGTTCTCGTAGATAGGTCCCTAGATCTAGCAGAAAGGAACCTAATAAGAACTTGGCGATTGCAATGTAGTCCCTTGGCGGCGCTGGGTGTTTTCCGGCCGAAATCCGGCAAGGAGGCTCACCGGCGTCGAGGGGAAAGGGGTGGGGGAGCACGAGGACGGCGAGAGCTACCTGTAGGTGGGCTCGGCTGTGGATGGAGATGGCCGGAGTTGGGCTGCCCGTGGGAGTAGTGGGGCGGCAGCGTGGAGGTGGCTCACCGGCGGCCGTCCGGCGAGGCAGGGGCGGCGTGGGGATGCCGGGGAGCTTCAGGGGGCCATGTGAAACTGATGAAGGGGCTTGACTCGGGTGGAAGTGGAGCGGAAGGTGGGGCTCGACGGTGAGGATGAGCGGCGGCTCTAATGGCGCGGTGATGGTGGTACTCAGACAAGCTTGAGCATGGGCTAGGTGCAGCCCTTTTATAGGTGCGCGAGGGGGAGGGGAGAGGGGAGGTGGAGCTGGGCGCATCACAATGGAGGGAGGCACGACCGGGACAAGGCCGTGGAATCGCCGGCGCGTCATGGCTCGGCCGTCATGAATCGACGGCCGCGTGGCGCACGCACATCGGGCATGGGTGGATTCAGAGAAGGGGAGGGCGATTTGGCCACGGGCCTATAGGGGCGCTGCCCTTTGGCGCGGCTCACTGGCAGGCATCACCGGCCAGGTGGCCGGCAGCCGCTGCCCCTCGACGGGACAAAATAGAGGAGAGAGAGAGAGAAGGAGAGTGAAGGAAGAGAGAGAAAGAGTGAGGGGCCGGGTTCAAGTGAATTTTTCTCAAAAGTTTGCAAGAACACTTTGAAATCTACCAACATGAACGTTGTAGGGAATTTGAAACTCAACGACTTTTGTTTTGGATCAAAGTTCATTTGAGCTTTGGTTTAGAAGTTATTTTAAATTTAAGACTACTAGGATTTGAATTCCTATTCATCTCATGTGTTTAAAATTTGAATTTGCAAATGGTGCTTGAAATACACTTTGTAAGGTACTAAAATATGAGTGTGTTTTTATGCTACATTTTTTAGACAAGTTGAGCATGTATGGTTATGAACATATTTATGAAAAACCTTATATGCACACATACATGCACATGTTCATACACATTCATACACATGCATATGCACACACATAATTAAATGCATTGTTTCAATTATTTTTGGTTATTATGCATGATGCTATGTTTAGGTTTTCTTGCTTAGGATTTTAAACACCAAGGGTGTTACAGCCTTCCCCCCTTAAAAAGAATCTCATCCCACGATTCAGGTAAATAACTTAGTGTTGAAGGTGCGTGTACCTTTGGGCGAATTTAGAAAACCTCGGAAATTTTGGTTTAAATAGCTTTCAGTTTCCTAAGTGGCTTCCTCTTCGGTGTGATGGCTCCATTGGATTTTATACATTTTAACAACTTTTCTTCTAGTGACCCTTTCCTTTTGATCAAGAACTTTGATAGGATATTCAACATAAGATAGGTCCGGTTCTGCCAATATTTTCTTTTGTTCAACAATTTCGGTCGGAACTCGAATACACTTCTTGAGTTTAGAGACATGAAAGATATCATGGATGGCTGCAAGTGGAGGGGGTAGTCGCACTCTATAGGCCACGGTTCCGCAAATTTCGGTGATTTCATAAGGACCAACATATCAGCGAGCTAACTTCCCTCTCACTCGAAACCTTTGCACACCCTTGGTTGGTGAAACCCGAAGGTAGACATGATCACCAACTTCAAATTGCAAAGGCTTTCTCCTTTTATCAAAATAGTTCTTTTGTCTAGACTTTGCAACTCTTAGATTTTCTTGTATTACTCTTACTTTTTCCTCTGCCTCGATTACCAAGTCTGGTCCAAATATTTTACGTTCTCCGATTTGGGACCAACTCAAAGGAGTTTGACACCTTCGACCATACAAGGCCTCAAATGGTGCCATTTTCAAACTTGCTTGATAGCTATTGTTGTATGAGAACTCTGCTAGAGGTTAGGATTTGTCCCAACTTTTGTCATTATGGATGACACAAGCTCTAAGCATGTCTTCAAGAATTTGGTTCATTCTTTTGGTTTTCCCATCCGTTTGAGGATGGTAAGCTGAGCTTCAAATCTGTTTGGAGCCAAGAGTTGCTTCTAAGTGTTCCCAAAAACGTGCTACAAACTGAGCACCACGGCCGGAAATAATTATCTTGGGTACACCATGTAGGCAAACAATGCGATTGAGATAAGTCTTGGCATACTTCTTGGCAGTATAGGTGGTGTGTACCGGAAGAAAATGTGCCATCTTTGTGAGTCTATCAACGATAACCCATATGGAATCGTGCTCTTGGGAGGTGTTGGGCAATCCAACAATGAAATCCATACTTTCAAGTGGTTGAAGTGTACCGGCTACTTTCAAGTGGCTAGCTTTAACCCTCTGACATGTGTCACCTTCTGAGACATACTTGACAATTTCCCTTTTCATTCTAGTCCACCAAAAGTTTCGCCTAAGATCTTGATACATTTTGCTACTACCCGAGTGAATAGAGAACTTGGAAAGATGTGCCTCGTCAAGAATTTGTTTTCAGAGCTCATCATTCTTTGGAACCACTATGCGAGATTCAAACCATAGAACTCCATTCTTGTCTTGGAGAAAACATTTATATTTCTTCTCTCCTTGAGAGAGTTTTTGCTTGATGATTTTAACACCTTCATCATGTAACTGTGCCATGATGATTCGATCGTGGAGGGTTGGTTCAATGGAAATGTAGTTTAGAGTGCCTTTGGGAATCATTTCCAAATTGAGTTTCCTCATCTCATGACATAATGTTCCATTATAGAATTCTGCAGACAAGCAATTGCAATGAGCCTTGCGGCTTAGCGCATCTGTGACTACATTAGCCTTTCCTGGGTGATAGTGCCCCTCAAGATCATAATCTTTGATTAATTCCAACCATCTTCTTTGTCTCATATTTAGATCAGCTTGGGTGAAGATATATTTGAGATTTTTGTGATCAGTGTAGATATTGCAATGAGTGCCCAAAAGATAAGGTCTCCAAATCTTTAAAGCATGAATGACAGGTGCTAGCTCGAGATCATGTGTTGGATAATTTTGTACATGAAGTCGAAGAGCTCGTGAAGCGTAGGCAATGACTCGGTTATCTTGCATAAGCACACAACCAAGACCAGTGCTGGATGCGTCACAATAAACATCGAATGGCTTGGTGTTATCGGGTTGAGCCAAGACTGGGGCTGTAGTCAAGTGTTCATGAAGAGTGTGGAAAGGTTTTTCACATTTCTCGCTCCACAGAAACTTCACTCCTTTCTTCAATAGTTCAGTCATAGGCTTAGCAATTCTGGAGAAAACTATGAATCGGATGGACGGAGGTGGGAGGTTTCCAATCCATCACCTCTTGTACTTTGCTAGGATCAATGGCTATGCCTTCACTGGAAATAGTGTGGCCCAAAAGTTTTACACTATCCAGCTAGAATTCACACTTGGAAAACTTAGCTTAGAGCTGATGGTCTCTAAGATGCTGAAGAACAATGCGCAGGTGCTTCACATGCTCTTCCTCATTTTTGGAATATATAAGGATGTCGTCGATGAAGACCACAACGAACCTCTCAAGCTCGGGCATGAATATCAAATTCATGAGATACATGAAGTAGGCAGGAGCATTTGTGAGACCGAAAGACATGACCAGATACTCATATAGCCCGTATCGTGTGGGAAAGGAAGTCTTAGGGATATCACATGGACGAATCTTGATCTGATGATAGCCAGAGCGAAGATCAATTTTTGAGAAGACTCTAGCTCCCACTAATTGATCGAAGAGGACATCAATGCGGGGAAGTGGTTAAAACTTTTGAAACCTGACAATCTACTCAAAGGTAGTCTTTGGTTAAAATTTCTTATTTTTCTAACCACCAGAACTAGTTACTTTGATTTAATGTAGTTTTTCTTAACTAAAAACTTATAAGCAAGTTAGACAGAAGTAAAAAGTTCCAAACTTTGTCCATAGCATTTATGCATCAAGGTTACTCTACTGTAAAAGTTTCAACCCTAACATATCAGTAGAACAGCATGAACAAATAACTCTAGCAAAATAGCACATCAAACAAGGTCCAACAAAAACTACTCGTGGAGACTTGTTCTGGCCTTGAGATTTTTACACAAGTCTTAACAAACTGAGACTAGCTTACAGTCACAAAATCATCCACAGTACTATCCTAGATCAAGAGATAAATTTATGGGCTATTTAAAACAAGATTAATTTTGGATCAAGTTATAGTTTGTAACTAGTCATCCTTCTCTTCAAAAGTTGTTGGATTCATTAAGAGGGTCACAAAAAATTTTAGTTTGCATTTTTCTGATTTTTCTATGATTTTAGATTGATTTTACAATTGACAGCCTCTTGAAAACCAAATTTAACTCGAGTTCTCACAGATGGGTCCCTGGATCTAGCAGAAAGGATCCTAAAAACAACTTGGCGATTGCAATGTAGTCCCTGGGTGGGGCTGGGTGTTTCCCGGCCGAAATCCGGAGAGGAGGCTCGCCGGCGGCAAGGGGAAAGGGGTGGAGGAGCACGAGGATGGCGAGGGCTACCTGTAGGTGGGCTCGGTTGGGTGCTGGAAATTGCCGGAGTTGGGCTGCCCGCGGGAGCAGTGGGGTGGCGGCGTGGAGGTGGTTCGCCGACGGCCGTCAAGCGAGGAAGGGGCGGCGTGGGGAAGTCAGGGAGCTTTAGGGGGCCATGGGAAACCGATTAAGGGGCTTGACTCGTGTGGAAGTGGAGCGGAAGGTGGGGCTCGTCGGTGAGGTTGAGCAGCGGCGCTAATGGCACGGTGATGGTGGTACTCGGACGCGCGTGAGCAGGGGCTCGGTGCAGCCCTTTTATAGGCGCGCAAGGGAGAGGGGAGAGGGGAGATGGAGCTGGGCACGGCACAACGGAGGGAGGTGCGGCCGGGACAAGGCTGCGGCAAGGGCGCAGCATCACCGGCGCGTCGTGGCTCGGCCGTCGGGAATTGACGGCCGCTTGGCGCGCGTGTCGGGCATGGGTGGATTCGGGGCAGGGGAGGGCGATTCAGCCGCGGGCCGGTCGAGGCCTGTCAGGGAGCTGCCCTTTGGCGTGGCTCGCCGGTAATCATCACCGGCCTGGTGGCCGGCAGCCGCTGCCCTTCGACGGGACAGAACAGGGGAGGGAGAGAGAGAAGGAGAGTGAGGGAAGAGAGAGAAAGAGTGAGGGGCCGGGTTCAAATGAATTTTTCTCAAAAGTTTGCAAGGACACTTTGAAATCTACCAAAATGGACGTTGTTGGAATTTGAAAATCTACGACTTTCATTTTGGATCAAAGTTCATTTGAGCTTTGGTTTAGTAGTTATTTTAAATTTAACACTATAAGGATTTGAATTCCTATTCATCTCATGTGTTTAAAATTTGAATTTGCAAATGGTGGTTGAAGTACACTTTGTAAGGTACTAAAGTATGAGTGTGGTTTTATGCTACATTTCTTTTTGACAAGTTGAGCATGTATGGTTATGAACATATTTATGAAAAACTTTATATGCACACATACATGCACATGCACATACACATTCATACACATGCATATGCACACCCATTCATACACATGCATTGTTTCTATGATTCTGGGTTATTATGCATGATGGTATGTTTAGGTTTTCTTGCTTAGGATTTTAAACACCTAGGGTGTTACAGATCCCATCCTGCATCACACGAGTAAAGAAGGGCCAACATGACATGATAAACCAATTAAACTTTAGGTGAAACACCCAGAATCCACATAAGGAGCCCACAAGGAGTGCACCGACCGAAGATTGGGCCAAAAGGCCTCAGAAAGGGTGTGGCCGAACCCCTGGTTTGGCCGAACCCCAACTGGGCCCAATCAGGCCCAACTTTCTCCTTGAGTCTCCCACCGCGTTTCCTACACCGGTTTCGGATGGTAGCACCCCGAAAGTTTCCCTGAGGATCCACCGTTGGGGGGCTATATAAGGAGGAGGAGAGCCCCCCATTCAAACACACCACAAGAGAGCAGAGCTCCACTCCAAGGTGAAGCCCTACCTCCGTAGTGCTTAGAAAATAGGGAGAGAGTAAGGGGTGGTTTGGGGGAAGTGCCGGCTTGTCGGCACTCTCCCCCGGTCTTGTACCTTGACGGATGCTTCCTTTCTAAGTAAGTGTTCGTGATCTCCTATTATGGTTAGTCTCTTGGTTAAGTAAGTTCTACTCTTTACTTGCTTGCGGGATCAATGTCCGCTCTTAAGCGGTTGTTTCTAGCTTAAAGACTTGAGTCTTAAGACGAAGTCCGACTGGGGCTAGAAGCAGTAATCGATAGCATAGATGTGGTATCTAGGCTTGAAGTTACCTTTGTTTGCTACCCTTCCCCACAGTCTATCGGGGTAGACGGCAGGTGGTGACAGCCCTGTCCATCCCTTGTAATCCCCCACGTTCAGGTTGGGCGTTGAGCTAATAGCTGGATACTCTTAGCAGACTAGGAGTAAGCCGGTGCCCGAAGTAAACAAGTAGAGGTTGAACCTATCTTTACCAAAACTCTTAAGCCATAGGAATCCTCTCTATCCTTGCCTACCTATCTCTTGTTGTCCTTGGATGAACCAGTTAGAAAGCCAATACCTCCGTTCCTCGTGGAAATATGATACCCTAGAATATTCATGGGTGAAATGCTACAACAGTATCTCCATGCGCTTGCGGATTATTTTATGAACGTTAAGAAATACCAACATGCAATAGGCAGTATAGTACCCGTGGGTGGAGGCGGTACAATGCTTCACCTGCAAGCATCTCTAGGGACGCATCTTTGGCTCTAGATTCTCCCTCGACGGCTAGCCTAGCTCTCGGCACCGACGTTTTGATGGAAGATATAGTTGCCGGCACCGCATCAAGTATTGCAGCATCAGAAGCTTTCTCTGGCTCGGGGGCTGGAGCCTCTGTGGCATCGCCAGGCTGCTCCTAGCCCAGGGCAGAGGATGGCCTACACACAAGAAACAATTAAGACTTATTACTTATGACCATAAATCTGCAATACACAAGGGGAAAAGCACTCAAATACTTACAGTGCGGACTTCCTCACTACTAACTTCTTTTTCAGTGGCTTAGGTGCTGGAGCAACACCTAAAGTACTCGGTAATGCTGTTTTGCCAGCCATGGGCGGTATTTGCCCCAACGCGGCAGGAGTAACGGCCACCATCAACTTTGGGTCAGCCGAGGGCGGCGTTTGGCCCGGTGTGATCCTTGCAGAACCTGATGACGGGTCCACTTTGATGGAGGGCACATCTTGTTCCCTTACAGTATCATCCCCGACTACTTCCCCGACCTTTTGCCTTGCATGCTTGGGGTTCGGGGAACTAGTATTGAAGATTCAAGAAAAGAGCGGAGATATCAATTCGAACCGGTAAACGAGAATGAGTTAAAGAACTCGCAAGTTCAAGAAAGAAACTTACCCAGGTACCTTGTCTTCATCATCAACCGTTGAAGCACTTGCCCTGCATTTCCGGCTGGCGACTCTTGGCTTCTTCGAGTGGCTAGGGAGAAGGTCACCAACAGAAGAGCTCATGCCTTCTTGGGAGCTCCTTGTCCTCTTGCTTTTTATCACCTCCGCCACTGTGCGATCGTCATCAGTACCCTCGTCGTCCTCTCCACTCACTGGATCAACAGTGGGTTGGGGCATTCGGGGCGCCCGAAACGCCGATGGCATCAGGTGGCTTGGATGTTCAATATCCGGCATTGGAGGCATGCTCCTATATACATTTACATTATCCGGTAACAAGATTTCAAGATTTGACAGTACAAAATCAGACTAAAGAATATCAGAAGTACTCGACAGAAGGATACGGCTACTAACCCCTACCTGTTTGGGAGGGTTCTTTGCCGAATTGGCACATATGGCACGGTCTCAGCACCCATGAGTACCCGGCTTACTTGCAGTATGGCTTCATTTTTCTCAATGCGCTCTGCAGAAAACCGAGACGGATCTGAGAGTCCAAGGTACTCGAAGCCAAGTCATGTGCACTTTCGCAGTGGCTGGATCCGCCTGCCTAGCCATGAGTACATCACCGATACTCCAGTGACTCGTGCATCTCTGTAAACCTTGATCATGCCAAGCAAATCTTTGATTTGGCTCGTGTCCAGGCAAGCCATGGTCCACTCACCGGCAATCTTGAGTGCTCCAGCGGTCCGCTCGGGAAGCGAGGGCTCATGGTTTCCAATATAGAACCATCGCTCCCTCCACCCCGACAGACTAGTCGGGAACTTGTAGGGGATGTACTTCTTTTCCATCCCCTACCGCAACTGGATTCCGGCTCCACCGAATTCATACATGGTGTCCTTGTTGGGCTATGGCTTGAGATGAAAAAGGTGGCATAAGAGATCGAACTGGGGTTCTATCACTAAGAAAGCTTCACAGAAGTGGACAAAGATGGCGATGTGAAGAATCGACTTGGGGTTGAGATGATGAAGTTGGATGCTGTAATAGAAAAGAAGACTGCGGAAGAAATCAGAAGCCAGGAGGGCTAACCCACGCTCGACAAAATACTAAAACAACACTATCTCCTCAGCCTTGTCAAACAGCCTTTTATCACCAGTGGCAGGGCGCCACTGGATAATCTCCTTGGGCTGAAGGAGGCATTCATCTACCAACGTTTTGAGGTTAGCCTCAGAACACTTACTTGTTCTCCACCCATCGCCCACTGTAGCGGCGGCCTTGGAATCCTTCCCCTTCGTCTTGGTGGCACTCTTCTTTCTTGCCATCCTTGTTGTCACGAGTTGCTTCACTCGCATGCGCTCGGGGGCTGAGGACTAGGGCAATGGAACGGCGCTCTATTGGAGGATGAAGGTCTCGGCGACTACTCCTAACAGGAGAGGATCAGCTGCGATTAGCCTGGATCTGAATCTGGAGGCGGCGGTGTCACACCCGGTTTTAAGGACAAAACCAAATGCCTAACTATATGTATGCCAAGGTCAAGTTCCATACATATAGTGACTTCATCAGTGAATAATCAACAACAGTATCATGAAAACAGAACTAAAAGACTATAAAAGATTATCAAGGTTATACAACTTATCTTGGAAACGAAGGCATCAAACTTCACAGGCAATCAACCGGAGGTTGCGTACACCTAGAACTCAGCATCATCTTCAAAAGGCTTCACATCAACTTTCCCTTCTAAGCAGCAATTATAACAAGCATGAGTACACTTATGGTTGGTACTCAGCAAGTGTTGGGAATTATATGACATGAATGCCAAAAGTAAGGAAAGGCGGACTGGCTTACTGCGATAAGCAATTTTAGTGGGTTAAGTTTTATTAGCACCTGATTACTAAGGTATAAGTTCATACGAAAACCCACATTAAAAGAAATAGAACAGGTATAATAGAAACATAACCATAAACATGGTCCATGATTTACTTCATCTTCAAGTTCATGTAACACCTTAGGTGTTTAAATTACAAAGTAAGCCTCCTTAGCTTAACACGAAGCATAAACAACTAAGAAAAGTTTAAAAGAAATGAATTATAAATTGGTTTGCTTTGAATTGAAAATAGTTGTGTGTATGTGCATAAGTACATGTACTTTAATCAAACAAATTAAATAACTTTCACATCGATGCAAGCATGGCTACAAAATTGAATAGGCACATCGTTCTTGACATGATAAACAAAAGTCTAGTTGAAGCCTAGGAGAGAATGCAAAGTTTTGCCCACGAAATGACTTTGGCCTGAAACAAAACTTGTGTAACTTTTCATTTTGAACAACTTTCGTGTTCATGGATTTTTGAGTTACAACGCAGAAATTTGAGAAACACTTGAAATTGCAAACCAGTCCCTGCCTTTTCTTCTATTTTCACTGCAGACCCTTCTTCTCCGCCTCGCCTGACCCTCCGACACGCAGTCGCTGCAGGCCACTTGGGCGGCGATGCCTGACCGGCGCTAGGCGCCAAGCCAATGCCCGGCCGCGCCCGCACGACGCGCTCCTTCGCAGTCCGCGCACGCCACACGCGCACCAGCGACGCGCGCCTCTACTCGCCGCCCGCCGCGCCCAATGGGCAAGTCGCGCCGTGCCCGTGTCCCTGCCGCGTCCCGCCAGTCGCCGCGCTCGCCGCCCGGCAAGACAGCTGCTACAGCTCGTCGCCCAACCCGCGCGTTGCGTGATCTCCCGCTCCCCACGCCAAATCTGCTGTGGCAGAACCACCTGAATTAATCCGGCTCAAGTGTATTAACCATCACCATTAAGGCAATCTCGGTTAACCTTACACTTCAAACGGAGTAATCCACTGGTCTGTCGGGTATAACCTCCCGATACAACCACGGTAGAGCGGATCGAATGCCATACATACAAATGCTCATGCGACGATGAGCCCAGAGAATACCACATTCCAGGAAATATTACAACATTAGCATAAGTAAATATTACAGACCACGTTTTGAGCTTAGAAACCAAATACTTCAATGATCATACTAAGAAGTTCTTCAGAGTTTAAGTTGCAGCGGAAAATAAAACAACGAAAGCTACTCGACGATAAGGATGTCTCGATGAAGCCCGTACGATACATCACTCGGCATTGTCTCCGTTGGACGGGGGCGTATCCCATTCCACCGACCAACCAGGGGGAAGAGTGCAGGGCCAAGTCAAGCTAGCAATCATATCTTCGAAAGTCTCACCTGAAAACGAGCCACAAGCAAGGCTGAGTATACTAATACTCAGCAAGACTTACCCGAGTAGTGGGATCTACTCCACCGACTCTAGACATGCAAGGCTTTTTGGCTCAGGGGTTTGTTTTGTCGAAAGCATCTACAAGTGGGTCCTTACTTTCAACTTTTAGCTCAGGATTCTAGTTTCATTAACCATTCTAGATAAGCAGCTATCCAATAGCATACATGGTGAAGCATTAAATTTTCATCCAACCAGTTCATTCATCCTCATTGTTCCTCTTCTTACTCTGTGGGTAAAAATGGTTAAGCAGTCTCAATAGCCGTGAGAAACGGACGATTCGAATCGAATTTCTTAACCTTGCAAGGGAAACCCAAACACACGTCACGTGGTTACTCCAGAGTCACACGTGCAACCTTTCCCCTTTCTTTCCGGGTCGTGGATCGGGGCTACCCTCCGAGAGTACAAGAGCCCCACGCCACGGTTCGGCGCCGGGTCGTGACCACTCTCTGCACTCACCATATGCACATGGGACCGAAGTTCAAAGGGTAGGATGCCGTCCCCTTGCCGGGCCAATCAGGTACTTAAGCTTACCGATTCCCATAATCTCGGCATGTGTTTAGTACGTTCAAAGACTTAACCATCACTACCACACCCTGCGGCCTTAGTATTTTTCACTAGACAGACGGGCCTCAATCGTAACCATCGTTCCATAGCCCGTCCGTGTCCTTATGATTGCAGCGTGTAGTAGTCATTCAACTCCTATTTTCTCGCGAGTGACAGGAAATCACTCGACTTTTACCGGAGTCCTATTAGCACAGCACTCTATCGAACCTTACATCTAGTTTTCAAGCAAGGGTTCCTGATATCATGCAACTAAGTTTTCATTCAACTCCTATAAACTTAATGCACAGGCAAGGAGTAATGAGTTGCGTAATTTAGGAAAGAGATGGGTTATGCTCCGGGGCTTGCCTTCGCAGTTCGCTTGGGGCTCTTCCGAACTTGGGCTCGGGTCTTCAAGAGCTTCAGTTAGATTCGCTTGAGCTTCACGCTGCTCACTCTCGGACGCGGGCACCAGCTCGTAAGTTCCGTCGGCGAGAGTCGTCGATTCTACATGAGTGCACAAGTTTAAGTCGTGGCAATGGTACTCGATACGATTTAAGAGTAATTACTACAATGGATAGTTTCTGGTCATGAACTTTTGGATTTAGGCACATCAGGGAAAGATGTGCTTACTGTAAAATTTTCAGCCAATTTTATGTAACAGTTTAATTATGAAAAATATATTACATAGTCGCTGTTAGATCCTTGTTCTTTTTGTACAGAACAATTGGTGCAACAACTGAGTCCAAGATTTTTACAGAGCTTTCACTTAATCATGCAGAAGCTACTGTAATTTTTGTAGGATTTATCATGCAGTATTCAGAGCATAGAAAATATGACATTCCACACCTAGGCTATTCAAGGATTCATTTTTACAGGACCCTACACAGGGCTTTTGTCCCTGGAACTTTTTACACAGCAACCTCTACCACAGTGTATCTCCTAGTAAACATTTGAGAATTTTCCAAGCTAAGATACTATTTTCTTGATTTAACGTATGTTATTAGCACATAAATCAAATAAATAGGTTACTTTGAGCTAAAAAGTCTCCTAATTTTTCTCTGGCTTCTAGGTACCAATACATAAGCATAGAAAAAGTTTCATTGGGTGATTCACCACCTAACTGCAGGGATAAAATATTTTACTTAAACATGGTATGGAACTAAGTTTAATAAACAGTAAAGCTAGAGATGGAATTTGAGCCTGATCTTTTTACACAGTCCTTAACATCAAGCAACTAACCTACTGCCCAAAATTTAGGGTCAGCATTGTACTACAACAGTGGGTACAAAATAAGTCTATTAAAGCTTCCATTTAATGTAGAGCAAAATATGTTGAGATTCTGAGAAACTTTCTGTAACAAAAGTGGTAGAGTTCGTTCTAAAGATTCCACAACTTTTGAGTTTGCATTTTTCTGAATTTTCTACGATTTTATACGAATTTTACAATTTCACTGAATTTGAATCTAGAATTGAAACTTTCTTTTACAACTAGGTCCTTGAATCTTACGCGCAGACACTTCTAAAGATTTAAATTCTTGCAAATGGGTCCTCGGGCGGCTCAGGTACGGCGGCCGGCCGAAATTCCGGCGAGGGGCTCGCCGGTGGTGAGGGGTGAGGGTCGGGGAAGGTTCAGGGGTGCGAGGGCTACCTTGTGGGGGTGTTGTTCAGGTGGGGAACGGCCGGGAAGGGCTCGCCGGCGTTGGAGCAGAGGCGGCGGCGGCGCGGCACGCGTCGACGGCGGTGCTCCGGCGGGCTTGGGGCGGCCTGGTCCGGTCAGCGAGCTTCAGTGGCGCGTGGGGAAGCTGCTCAGGGGCTTGGCTTGGACGGAGGAGGTCGGGGTCGAGCTGTCCACGGCGAGCAGGGGCGGCGGCGGCGGCGGCAGCGCGGGCGGCGGCGCTCCGGTGGTTCTGGGCGGCGTTGGGCGGGTCGGCGAGCTTCAGGGGGATGATGTAGTGGTGGCTGGAGGTCCAATTTGGGCAGGGGGCGGCTGTGGGAGGCTGTCCACGAACGAGCGGCGCTCGGCGGCGGCAATGGCGGCGGCGAGGCGTTCTGGTTGCTGGGGCTCGCGCGGGCGGCCGGGGCGCGGCTTTTATAGGGGCAGGAGGGGGTGTGGAGGTGCCTGGGCAACGCGCGGGGCGGAGGCACGGCACGGCGCGCACTGGCCACGGCGGGCGGCAGCAGGGCGCCGGCGCGGCGTGCGGCGGGCGGGTGCGAGCTACTGGCGGCCGGAGATGTGGCGTGGCAGAGAGGAGATAGTGTGGCGCGCGGAGTGGGGGAGCAGCTGCTGCAGCGGCTCGGGCGGAGGGCAGACGCAGCGACGGGCGGGGCGTGGGAGCCGGGGCGGCACGGCGGGGCGCGGTGACTGGGCGCGACGGGCGGCGGGACTAGGCGCGGCAGCGGCGTGCGCTCACTGGGCCGCGCGGCGTGGGGAGGGGGCAAAGCCGGCCGTGGCGGGGTGGCGCGGCGGCCACTGGCCTGGCGCCTCGCGCCGGTCAGGCGTCGCCGGCCACCTGGCGCGCGACGGTCGGGCGGGGAGGAAAGAGAGGGGGGGGGGGAGGGCCTGAATGCGAGAATTTGGAAAACTTCAGGGGGCTGGGTGCAAACCGGGCGTTTTCTCCTCTTTCTAATTTGAATTTCAAAAACTTTTGAACACGAAAGTTGTTCAGAATAAATAGTCCTACAAGTTTGGTTTCAGGCAAAATCTCATTTGGCTTATGGTTTGAGAGTTAAATTTAAAAGTTCAAAAGCAACCAAATGTGCTCAAATTAAATTTGAATTCCAACTGAACTCGTTCCAATTCTTTCCACCCTTTTATTAGTTGGTTTAAGCATGGGGTTAGGCTAATGATACTGATTTTAGAGATGAAATTTTTACCAGGGTTGTCACAGCCTTCCCCCCTTAACAAGAATCTCGCCCCGAGATTCGGTAATTCTTAGTGTGGGCGTGGGTGCACATACCAGTGGTTGAGATAAGAAACCCAGGGAAATGTTGGTTCAGGTAGCTCTCAGTTTCCTAGGTGGCTTCTTCTTCCATGTGGTGATTTCATTGTACTTTATACATTCTAATCACTTTCCTCCTGGTCTCTCTCTCTTTTTGATCCAAAATCTTAACTGGGTGCTCGACATATGAGAGGTCGGGTTCCAACGATATTTCTTGTTGTTCCACAATCTCGGTAGGGACTCGAATACAGTTCTTGAGTTGAGATACGTGGAAGACATCATGGGTGGCCGTGAGCTGAGGGGGCAGTCGTAATTTGTAGGCTACGGGTCCGCAGCTCTCAATGATTTCGTAAGGACCAACATAACGGGGAGCTAGTTTGCCTTTGATTCCAAATCTTCGCACTCCCTTGGTTGGTGAAACTCGAAGATAGACATGATCGCCAACTTTGAACTTTAGGGGCTTTCTCCTTTTGTCAGAATAGCTCTTTTGTCGAGCTTGTGCAGCTCTAAGATTTGCTTGTATTACTTTTACGTTCTCCTCTGCCTCGATTACCAGGTCGGGTCCCATTATTTGACGTTCTCCGGCTTGTGACCAGCTCAAAGGGGTTCGACACCTTCGTCCATACAGGGCCTCAAATGGTGCCATTTTCAAACTCGTTTGATAGCTGTTGTTGTACGAGAACTCTGCTAGGGGTAGGCATTTGTCCCAATTCTTGTCATAGTGAATGACGCAAGCTCTCGGCATGTCTTCAAGGATTTGGTTTACTCTTTCCGTTTGTCCATCAGTCTGAGGATGGTATGCTGAGCTGCGATTCAGTTTAGTACCAAGAGACGTTTGTAGTTGTTCCCAAAAGCGTGCTACAAACTGAGGACCACGATCGAAGATAATTGTCTTAGGTATTCCATGCAGGCAAACAATACGATCGAGGTAAATCTCGGCATATTTCTTGGTAGCATAGGTGGTGTGTACCGGAAGAAAATGTGCCGTCTTCGTGAGTCTATCCACGATAACCCATATGGAATCGTGTTTCTGGGAAGTGTTTGGTAGTCCAACGATGAAGTCCATACTTATGTCTTCCTATTTCCATGATGGTATAGGTAACGGTTGTAGTGTACCGGCTACCTTCAAGTGGCTAGCTTTTACTCTCTGGCACGTGTCACATTCCGAGACATACGTAGCAATTTCCCTTTTCATTCTAGTCCACCAGAAGTTTTTCCTTAGGTCTTGATACATTTTGCTACTGCCGGGGTGGATAGAGAATTTGGAAAGGTGTGCCTCATCCAGAATTTGCTTGCGGAGTTCACGATTCTTCGGAACGACTATACGACTTTCGAACCATAGAACTCCCTTATGGTCCTGGCGGAAACATTTATACTTCTCCTCACCTAGAGAGAGTTTTTGTTTGATGATCTTAATTCCTTCGTCATGTAGCGGTGCCATGACGATTTGGTCTTGAAGAGTGGGCTCAACTGAGATGTGATTTAGAGTGCCTTGGGAAACCATTTCCATGTTAAGCTTCCGCATTTCTGCACACAATGTCTCATGGTAGGACTCCCTGGATAAGCAATGGCAATGGGACTTGCGGCTTAGTGCATCCGCGACTACGTTAGCCTTGCCGGGGTGATAGTGCACTTCAAGGTCATAGTCCTTGATTAATTCTAGCCATCTCCGTTGTCTCATATTCAGATCGGCTTGGGTGAAGATATACTTGAGACTCTTATGATCCGTGTCGATATTGCATTGTGTACCCATGAGATAGTGCCTCCATATTTTCAGAGCGTGAATGACCGCTGCAAGCTCAAGATCATGAGTGGGATAAGTCTGTTCGTGGGGCCGAAGGGCTCGTGAGGCATATGCAATCACTCGATTCTCTTGCATAAGCACACACCCTAGACCAGTACCCGATGCGTCACAATACACATCGAATGACTTGGTATTATCGGGTTGAGCTAACACAGGTGCAGTAGTCAGATGCTCTCTGAGGGTGTGGAAAGCTTCTTCACATTTCTCATTCCATACAAACTTTACTTCCTTCTTCAATAGTTTCGTCATGGGCTTAGCAATTCGAGAGAAATCCGGGATGAAGCGACGGTAGTAACCGGCCAAGCCGAGAAAACTACAAATCTGATGAACAGAGGTAGGGGGTTTCCAATCCATCACCTCTTGTACCTTGCTGGGGTCAACAGCTATGCCTTCGCTGGAGATCGTGTGACCTAAGAACTTTACAGTATCCAACCAGAATTCACACTTAGAAAACTTAGCATAGAGCTGATGGTCTCTGAGTCGCTGAAGAACAATGCGGAGGTGCTTGGCATGCTCTTCCTCATCCTTGGAATAGATAAGGATGTCGTCGATGAACACTACGACGAATTTGTCAAGTTCGGGCATGAATACCGAATTCATGAGATACATGAAGTAGGCAGGGGCATTGGTGAGTCCAAAGGACATGACCAAGAATTCATATAGTCCATATCGTGTGGAGAAGGCAGTCTTAGGAATATCGCACGGGCGAATCTTGATTTGATGATATCCCGAACGAAGATCAATCTTTGAGAAGACTCTAGCTCCAGCTAATTGATCGAAGAGTACATCGATACGGGGAAGTGGGTATTTATTCTTAACAGTTACCGCATTGAGAGGTCGGTAGTCCACACATAGTCTTAAACTGTCATCCTTTTTCTTTACGAATAGGGCTGGACATCCCCAAGGTGACGCGCTAGGGCGAATGAAACCTTTGTCCAGTAGTTCTTGGAGTTGAATTTTCAGTTCTGCCAATTCTTTAGGGGGCATCCTATATGGTCTTTTGGATATAGGTGCAGTGCCTGGTTGTAGTTCAATGATGAACTCAATGTCCCTATCCGGTGGCATTCCTGGTAAGTCATCCGGAAAAATGTCGGCATACTCGTTTACCACAAAAATATCATCTAGCTTAAGTCCTTCCATCTTATAAGCACCGGAATTCGTACAATCTAGGAATGGTAGGTAAAGGGTAGTGGCTCCGTGACTAGGTGAATTTATCTCAACGGCTCGGGAAGAAAGGTCCAGTGTGACTCCATGCATAGCCATCCAGTTCATTCCCAAAATAATGTCCATGCCGTCAAGGGGTAAAAGGACAAGGTCTGTGTCGATGGTTTTACTACCCAATTTGACTGGTACTTGTCTGACCATTTGGTTTGAAGCAATTTTACCACCCGGTGTTGATATCATATATGACCCTTTTGTGTGACAAACATCCAAGCCTACTTTTGCACCGAATTTTGCACTTACGAAACTATGCGATGCACCAGAATCAAATAATATAACTGCAGGCTTGTTATGGATAGAGAATGTACCCGACATCACTGGGGCTCCTTCAGGAAGTTCTGCAAGCGTGGTGAAGTTAATCCGTCCTTGCTTGACTTGCAGGGTCTGTCTCTTGCCCCTGTTCTTGGTGTTCGGGTTGGATCCTTGACCTTGGTTAGGCTGCCCAGACTGAGGGCATTCTCGTGCGAAGTGGTTGGAACTCCCGCATTTGAAACAGCGATTCGCGGGGCTAGGTCGAAGAGACTGCTGAAGAATGGGCCTCGGACCATTCTGTGGAGGCATCGGGGGTCGTACCATGCCTGGCTGCTGTGGGGGTCTGGCAATCCATCTTCCTGGTTGCGGGGCCCTTGGTGGAGCTGTGGGTGCGGTATTTTGCACGATGCGATACCTTGGTGGTTGGGCACTTGATGGTCCTGCGGGTGCCTTTCTCTTCTTCTCTGCCCGGTGTGCCATGATACAGTCTTCCTGGTTAATGGCCATATTGACCAATTCGTTGTAGGTGTCAGCCCTGGCTAGGTTCAGACGTTCCTTAAGCTTGGTGTTCAGACCTCGGCGGAAACGATCACACTTCTTGGCATCCGTATCGACGTGATAGCCCGCATACTGGCATAGGTTGTTGAATGCTTGGGCGTACTGCAGCACGGTGCGGGTGCCCTAGGTAAGTGCCAGAAACTCATTCAACTTCCTCTCCATGAGGCCCTCGGGAATATGATGTGCCCGGAACGCGGTCTTGAATTCATCCCAGTCGACCACATGATCAGCCGGGAGCATCGCAGAATAGTGGTCCCACCACAGACGAGCGGTACCGCGAAGCTGTTGCGCGGCAAAACGGGCTTTGTTGGCCTCTGAGCATGGGGCCACAAGTAATGTGAACTTGGATTCGATGGTGCGAATCCATGCATCTGCGTCCAGGGGCTCCTCGGTCTTATGGAACAAGGGCGGCTGGGTCCCCAAGAAATCCGTGTATCCTGCAGCTTGGGGTTGGTGAGCATTGTGCCCGCCCCTCTGCTGGTGCTGTCCTTGCACGATCTGACGCAGCAGCTCGGTTTGAGCGGCCATCACTTCCACCAAACTGGGCGGGGGTGGTGGCGATTGTCGCGAGCGGCTGCCACCGGCACCAA
Source organism: Panicum miliaceum (assembly GCA_032594955.1). Lineage (NCBI taxonomy): Eukaryota > Viridiplantae > Streptophyta > Magnoliopsida > Poales > Poaceae > Panicum > Panicum miliaceum. Next base: position 14,407,802 of record CM064071.1, on the reverse strand, counting down.
AACCCTCGGGGTTGCCACGGGTTGATCCAACCATCTGAAACGTGAAAGGTTACCATTAGCAACGCGATCCATATTACTTCCTTGATTCATAAATAATTGGTGTAGTCATAGACTTCCGAAATCACAGCTAGAAGTATGGACAGAATCTCTGTTTGCTACGAGAAAAAAAAAATCATAGCTTGCTGTGGGTCCATCCAAAATATCTCATACTTTGGCAGCAGTCAGAGAATTTAGGAATGCACCACTTTGGTATTTAACTTCGGAGCTAGAACTATGGCTAAGGTGGTCGAAAGGCTCGTCCTTTGCCTTACTGTCTTAGCTGTTTTTCAGCAGATTGATCGGTACCGTTTCGCCTATTTCTTAAACTAGCGAGGTCCAATGATGCTGAATTTTTGTGAGAACCTAGATCACAAAATTTAGCACAAGTTTGGTATTCAACACTCAGCCAAGAAATGCAAGGAGACATGGATAAAAATTCCAACAAGTCTCAGCGATTGTGGATTTCATCGTTTACCAAATTACAACGAAATCTCCCAAGTTTATCGCCGTTCCTGACAAGTTGAGGGTATCCACATGGTTCAGGTGTACCCATCACAAAAGAGTTACTCAACTCCTAGTTAGCCTATTACAACACTTGCCAAAAGATAGGCTACCCTATCGAGGAGTATGTGAAAAAGTCCTCCTAGGTCGTCATCTAGAAATCATCCAAGTCGTTGACGGACGACTCGCTGTGAGCAAGAGAGTGAGCTCCCATCTGAGGTGCCTGTGGTACCTCACCCTCAAAATCCATACCGGAGATACCATCAATCTCCTGTGGCTCCTCCTCATCCTCCTCCATGTCCTCCTCATGGGGATGGTCATTCTGATCATGGTGCCACTGAATGTGCTCATTAGCATCCTCCAACTCAAGGCTCAGATCATGGAGCTGCTCCTCCAACTGTGCTATCGTGGCATCTCTCTCACCCATGAGAGTGTCCTGCTCCTGAATTGGGCCCTCAAGTTGGCCAATCTGAGCATCTCTGTCCTCAAGATCCTGACCGAGCTCCTTAATCTGCTCATCCCTGGTATCTGCCATCATGTGGTAGGCCTGAGCAAGATCAGTGAGCTGCTCAAGCGCCTGATTCTGGAGAGTCTGAAGCCGGTAGAGTGCACTCATGCACCGCACGGAGGTATGAATAGTTTCTTGGGCGTGAAAGTTTACCAAGTACTGTGCGTGCTGCACCCTGTTGAGCCAAAAGGGGTCGTTGTCCTGGGCAGCAGGAAACAAGCCAATGGGAACGAGTGTGACAACCTCGGGACGCTGCGCACAAAAAGTGGTGAGCGCCCTCATGGCTGCAAGCTCCCAAGTATCGGTCAAACGGCGACCAACAGCCTCAAGCTCCAAGGCGGGCCACTCCGGGTGTAGCGGGTGCGGAAAAATAGTCACGTTGACACGGCACTGGGTAACTCCATTTTCCGCAAACTCCAGTCCGGCGTAACGTGGGGGAACGAGATAGCCCGCGGTACGCAGAACATCCCACAAAATAGAGGGAAAGCCCTCCCAGTGGAGACACTGCGAGTGTACGCGTCCATCCTCATCCACCATCATAGCAACAGGCTCGGCCATCTGAACAAAAGATCAAATGGAGTGAGATAGCGAAAAACTGTGAACAGCACAAGGACAGATTCTGCATAGTGTGCAAAAATAACCATAACTTCCACAGTTCTAATCCAAAAATTCTCAAATTTCACCAGATCACTCCTAAGGTATTTGTGAACAACTTTGCTAGTCAACTCCAGAGCTAGATAGGTCTCTAAGATGGTCTTTCTCTTCAGGTTTTACCTTACTGTCTACCCAGAATTTTCAGTGAACAGAGGGCTAGAGTTTCGTGCACCAAGGAAAATCTACCCAGCCAAAATTTACCAAATTTTAACAGCAGCTACCTGGGTAAATTGGGAACAAGTTTCGTGTTGTGCTCTTTTGCAGAAAACCGCAGGAAGGGGGCCTAAAAATTTAAGAGGCAGAAGGGCTTATTCTGGACAGAATTCAGACATTCCAAGGTTTCTGTTATTTCTCACTATCCATAAGTTCAGAATTTTTCATTTTTGAACAGAAGATAGAACACAAAATTTGGAACAATTTCTTCAACATGAACTTTATCAGAAAAGGTCATTTTCTTTGGCCAATAAATCGCTCTTTTCGGTCACGGCAGATTTCGGACAGTTTCGCTAGATGGTCCTTATGCAAACCATGCTTAGATACGCAAGAACCTTACCACTCTCATACAACGTATTTTCAATTTCCGATATATATGGTGATGATGCATGCACGTCCTATTCATCCTCACAAAATAAAATAACTGCCAAATACTTTTGGTCTTGCGAAGGTAGTTTTTGTGGCATACACAATACGGCTCTCCTATAATAGCTAGTCGAGTCTTTCTAATCGTTCCTTAACTTATCGTAATCGCGGTTAGTGTACCTGCAGAAGATTGACAAGCATATATATTTCATGAACCTTTCATGCCAGCACTCATGAAAGCGTCCGTATTCATTACCGTTTACTTATAGAAACGATATCTGTACAATTTCCGCCGTACAGACGACGTTAACATACGCTATCGAGATAGCGTATTCACGGGGGTACCGTCATGAGACGGGGGTATGAACAGCGATCGCCATACCCTGCGCCAAACCTTCTACTCCCAATATGTTCAACTAATAGTTGGCATATTGGCAGCACCTCAAGTAAGCCACTGCTTGAGGGCAGCGTTCGGTTCGCATCACCGACAGGAAGGCCAAGCTCTCTCAGTTGGCTGAGGATCCTTACCTTCTTACCTTAGCGATGAGTGCGTCGTTACAGAATTTAAGGTCGGTTGTGCATGAAAGTAAGTTTTGACAGAAAGTAATATGCTGGAAGTCAGTTGATAATATTTCATAAGTCAGGTAGCCACCTAGTAACTTTCCCATAATCCCTTAGGGCTTTACGAACTAGGCACCATCCTTAACGTACCAACGCATTTCGCAACACACCTTCTAGTCAAGTTTTATGAAAATAAGTTTTTACGGCTTGTCGCATTCTCTGGCGTATGTATTTTGGCTCTGGCGCCAGCTGTTGCCAGCTGTGGCACCAGCTACGGCTCTGATACCAGCTGTGGCAGAACCACCTGAATTAATCCGGCTCAAGTGTATTAACCATCACCATTAAGGCAATCTCGGTTAACCTTACACTTCAAACGGAGTAATCCACTGGTCTGTCGGGTATAACCTCCCGATACAACCACGGTAGAGCGGATCGAATGCCATACATACAAATGCTCATGCGACGATGAGCCCAGAGAATACCACATTCCAGGAAATATTACAACATTAGCATAAGTAAATATTACAGACCACGTTTTGAGCTTAGAAACCAAATACTTCAATGATCATACTAAGAAGTTCTTCAGAGTTTAAGTTGCAGCGGAAAATAAAACAACGAAAGCTACTCGACGATAAGGATGTCTCGACGAAGCCCGTACGAGACATCACTCGGCATTGTCTCCGTTGGACGGGGGCGTATCCCATTCCACCGACCAACTAGGGGGAAGAGTGCAGGGCCAAGTCAAGCTAGCAATCATATCTTCGAAGGTCTCACCTGAAAACGAGCCACAAGCAAGGCTGAGTATACTAATACTCAGCAAGACTTACCCGAGTAGTGGGATCTACTCCAGCGACTCTAGACATGCAAGGCTTTTTGGCTCAGGGGTTTGTTTTGCCGAAAGCATCTACAAGTGGGTCCTTACTTTCAACTTTTAGCTCAGGATTCTAGTTTCATTAACCATTCTAGATAAGCAGCTATCCAATAGCATACATGGTGAAGCATTAAATTTTCATCCAACCAGTTCATTTATCCTCATTGTTCCTCTTCTTACTCTGTGGGTAAAAATGGTTAAGCAGTCTCAATATCCGTGAGAAAACAGACGATTCGAATCGAATTTCTTAACCTTGCAAGGGAAACCCAAACACACGTCACGTGGTTACTCCCTAAAGTCACACGTGCAACCTTTCCCCTTTCTTTCCGGGTCGTGGATCGGGGCTACCCTCCGAGAGTACAAGAGCCCCACGCCACGGTTCGGCGGCGGGTCGTGACCACTCTCTGCACTCGCCATATGCACATGGGACCGAAGTTCAAAGGGTAGGATGCCGTCCCCTTGCCGGGCCAATCAGGTACTTAAGCTTACCGATTCCCATAATCTCGGCATGTGTTTAGTACGTTCAAAGACTTAACCATCACTACCACACCCAGCGGCCTTAGTATATTTCACTAGACAGACGGGCCTCAATCGTAACCATCGTTCCATAGCCCGTCCGTGTCCTTATGATTGCAGCGTGTAGTAGTCATTCAACTCCTATTTTCTCGCGAGTGATAGGAAATCACTCGACTTTTACCGGAGTCCTATTAGCACAGCACTCTATCGAACCTTACATCTAGTTTTCAAGCAAGGGTTCCTGATATCATGCAACTAAGTTTTCATTCAACTCCTATAAACTTAATGCACAGGCAAGGAGTAATGAGTTGCGTAATTTAGGAAAGAGATGGGTTATGCTCCGGGGCTTGCCTTCGCAGTTCGCTTGGGGCTCTTCCGAACTTGGGCTCGGGTCTTCAAGAGCTTCAGTTAGATTCGCTTGAGCTTCACGCTGCTCACTCTCGGACGCGGGCACCAGCTCGTAAGTTCCGTCGGCGAGAGTCGTCGATTCTACATGAGTGCACAAGTTTAAGTCGTGGCAATGGTACTCGATACGATTTAAGAGTAATTACTACAATGGATAGTTTCTGGTCATGAACTTTTGGATTGAGGCACATCAGGGAAAGATGTGCTTACTGTAAAATTTTCAGCCAATTTTATGTAACAGTTTAATTATGAAAAATATATTACATAGTCGCTGTTAGATCCTTGTTCTTTTTGTACAGAACAATTGGTGCAACAACTGAGTCCAAGATTTTGCCAGAGCTTTCACTTAAGCATGGAGAAGCTACTGTAATTTTTGTAGGATTTATCATGCAGTATTCAGAGCATAGAAAATATGACATTCCACACCTAGGCTATTCAAGGATTCATTTTTACAGGACCCTACACAGGGCTTTTGTCCCTGGAACTTTTTACACAGCAACCTCTACCACAGTGTATCTCCTAGTAAAAATTTGAGAATTTGCCAAGCTAAGATACTATTTTCTTGATTTAACGTATGTTATTAGCACATAAATCAAATAAATAGGTTACTTTGAGCTAAAAAGTCTCCTAATTTTTCTCTTGCTTCTAGGTACCAATACATAAGCATAGAAAAAGTTTCATTGGGTGATTCACCACCTAACTGCAGGGATAAAATATTTTACTTAAACATGGTATGGAACTAAGTTTAATAAACAGTAAAGCTAAAGATGGAATTTGGGCCTGATCTTTTTACACAGTCCTAAACATCAAGCAACTAACCTACTGGCCAAAATTTAGGGTCAGCATTGTTCTACAACAGTGGGTACAAAATAAGTCTATTAAAGCTTCCATTTAATGTAGAGCAAAATATGTTGAGATTCTGAGAAACTTTCTGTAACAACAGTGGTAGAGTTCGTTCTAAGGATTCCAGAACAGTTGAGTTTGCATTTTTCTGAATTTTCTACGATTTTATACGAATTTTACAAGTTCACTGAATTTGAATCTAGAATTGAAACTTTCTTTTACAACTAGGTCCTTGAATCTTACGCGCAGACCCTTCTAAAGATTTAAATTCTTGCAATTGGGTCCTCGGGCGGCTCAGGTACGGCGGCCGGCCGAAAGGGGTGAGGGTCGGGGAAGGTTCAGGGGTGCGAGGGCTACCTTGTGGGGGTGTTGTTCAGGTGGGGAACGGCCGGGAAGGGCTCGCCGGCGTTGGAGCAGAGGCGGCGGCGGCGCGGCACGCGTCGACGGCGGTGCTCCGGCGGGCTTGGGGCGGCCTGGTCCGGTCAGCGAGCTTCAGTGGCGCGTGGGGAAGCTGCTCAGGGGCTTGGCTTGGACGGAGGAGGTCGGGGTCGAGCTGTCCACGGCGAGCAGGGGCGGCGGCGGCGGCGGCAGCGCGGGCGGCGGTGCTCCGGTGGTTCTGGGCGGCGTTGGGCGGGTCGGCGAGCTTCAGGGGGATGATGTAGTGGTGGCTGGAGGTCCAATTTGGGCAGGGGGCGGCTGTCCACGAACGGGCGGCACTCGGCGGCGGCAATGGCGGCGGCGAGGCGTTCTGGTTGCTGGGGCTCGCGCGGGCGGCCGGGGCGCGGCTTTTATAGGTGCAGGAGGGGGTGTGGACGTGCCTGGGCAACGCGCGGGGCGGAGGCACGGCACGGCGCGCACTGGCCACGGCGGGCGGCAGCAGGGCGCCGGCGCGGCGTGCGGCGGGCGGGCGCGAGCTACTGGCGGCCGGAGATGTGGCGTGGCAGAGAGGAGATAGTGTGGCGCGCGGAGTGGGGGAGCAGCTACTGCAGCGGCTCGGGCGGAGGGCAGATGCAGCGACGGGCGGGGCGCGGGAGCCGGGGCGGCACGGCGGGGCGCGGTGACTGGGCGCGACGGGCGGCGGGGCTGGGCGCGGCAGCGGCGTGCGCACGCGCGGGCGCTCACTGGGCCGCGCGGCGTGGGGAGGGGGCAAAGCCGGCCGTGGCGGGGTGGCGCGGCGGCCACTGGCCGGCGCCTCGCGCCGGTCAGGCGTCGCCGGCCACCTGGCGCGCGGCGGTCGGGCGGGGAGGAGAGAGAGGGGGGGGGGGGGGGGGGGGCGAGGGCCTGAATGCGAGAATTTGGAAAACTTCTGGGGGCTGGGTGCAAACCGGGCATTTTCTCCTCTTTCTAATTTGAATTTCAAAAACTTTTGAACACGAAAGTTGTTCAGAATAAAAAGTCCTACAAGTTTGGTTTCAGGCAAAATCTCATTTGTCTTATGGTTTGAGAGTTAAATTTAAAAGTTCAAAAGTAACCAAATGTGCTCAAATTAAATTTGAATTCCAACTGAACTCGTTCCAATTCTTTCCACCCTTTTATTAGTTGGTTTAAGCATGGGGTTAGGCTAATGATACTGATTTTAGAGATGAAATTTTTACCAGGGTTGTCACATCTTCAGCGCCCAATCCCCTGCCCGCGCCCGCCGCACGCCGCGCCGGCTTTGTTCGCCGCCCGTCGCGACCAGTAGCGCGCCCCCGTCGTGCCGTTCGCGCCCGCGCCTCGCAGTCCAAGTCCCGTCCCTCCTCCCGCCTCTCTGCTGCCTACAAAAGGCCGCACTGAGTCCCCCTAGCGCGCCTAGACACCAGAACGCCGCCACCGCCACCATTACCGCCGTCGTGCTCAGCTCACCATGGAGCTCACCTCTTCAGCCACCCTTTGCCAGAGCTGAGTCTCCAACCATCACCACAGCACCCCACCGCAGCTCACTGCCCCACCCATCGTCGCCCGGAACCGCTGGAGCATCGCCAGCGCCGCCCGCGCCGCCGCCGCTCCTTGCTGCTCCGTGGACAGCTCACTCCGAAGCTCCGCCGTCCAAGCCAAGCTTCGAAACGGGTTTCCCTCGACGCCGCGAAGCTCATCGACCAGCCCACACCCTCCCCTCCTCGCTGGAGCACCGTCGCCGATGTTCCGCCCCGCCGCCGCCCCTCTGCTCCGCACCGACGAGCCACCTCCGGCCACCCCAACCCCGACCAAGGCCATCCCGAGGTAGCTCTCACCTCCCTGGTTCTCCCCAACCCTTTTTCCCTCGCCACCGACGAGCTCCCTCACCGGAATCTGGCTGACCGCCATGCCAGCGCCGCCTAGGGACCCAATTGCATCGATTGAAATCTTTAAAAGAGTCTGCACGCAAGTTTTCAGGGACCCCTCTGTAAAAGAAAGTTTTAACCCTAGATTCAAAATCGGTGAACTTGTAAAATTCATGTAAAATCGTAGAAAAATCGAACAAATAAAAACTTAACTGTTCTGGAATCTTTAGATGCAAATCTTCAACTTTTGTTACATGTATTTCTTCAGTTGCTTGCTAAATCTTTCTATAAATTAAATGGAAGGTTTAATAGACTTTAAATGTAACCCCTGTTGTAGACAAAGTCTAAACCTGAAAATTTAACAGTAGATTGGTTCCTTGATTTGTAGGCCAGTGTAAAAATATTAGGGCTAGAACCCTTCTCTAGATAAACTTCTTAATAAAACTTGTTTATGACATGAAATAAAAAAACTATTTTGTAACTGCTGTTATATTGTGATTCATGTGGTGAAACTTTTTTAGAGCTATTGTATTAATGCCTAAATTCCACAGAAAAAGTTTAGAACCTTTTTACTTTCTGTAACCTATTCATATAATTTTGTGGTGAGAAAAATGCACTAATTCAAATAATTAGTTTCTATGCTTGGAAAATGTTCAACTTTTTACTGTAGCACGCTTTAGAGTAGCTCTTTCTGTATAAAAAGTTTCATACACAGAAACCCTGTAAAAATACTGTAGAAATTAATCTTTATTAAACTAGGTGTATCTTGTCCTATTTATTATGCTTTGTAACTTGCACAGTAAAATCCGAAAAATTTACAGTAACACACATAGATAGATTAATCTGCTGTAAAATTTTTGGTGTCAATACTTGAATAGAATGGTGTCAATGCTGTAAAATCTATTAACAATTGCCCAAAGAAATCTTAACTAAGTGACTTCCCAACAAAATCGATGTTTTGTAGACTGCAACTTTATCGTGAAGGAAAATAATTGTCTTATACCATCACTATAACTTACACTTGTGCATTCATATAGAATCGACTACTCTCGCCGACGGAACGTACGAGCTGGTGCCCGCGTCCGAGAATGAGCAGCGTGAAGCTCAAGTGAATCTAACTGAAGCTTTCGAAGACCCGATCCCAAGTTCGGACGAGCCCCAAGCTAGCTTTACCCAAGAAGGCAAGCCCCGGAGCATGAACCCAATTTTTCTAAAATTATGCAACTTATTACTCTATTTTACTTGTGCATTAAGTTTATAGGAGTTGAATGAAAACTTAGTTGCATGATCCTAGGTACCCATGCTCTGAACACCAGAGGTAAGGTTCGATAGAATGCTATGCTAATAGGACTCGGTAAAAGTCGAGTGATTTCCTATCACTCGCGAGAATATAGGAGTTGAATGTTTACTACATGCTGCAATCATAAGGTCGACGGACGGGGCTATGGTACGATGTTTATGTTGATGATTGAGGCCCCGTCTGTTTAGTGAAAAATACTAAGGCCGCAGTGTGTGGTAGTGGTGGTTAAGTTTTTGAATGTACTAACCACATGCCGAGAATATGGTAATCGGTAAGCTTAAGTACCAGATTGAACCGAGGCCATATACTCCGCACTGTGTTGAATTCGTTCACATCTAGCTAATGGCGGGTGCATTTGCCACCACGGCCCGACGTACCGTGGTCTGTGGGGACGTGTAGTCGAGGGCGGTGGGCCTGTTCCTGAAGCGGGAATTGAAGGGAAAAGTTGCACGTGTTTAGGTTTCCCTTGCAAGGATAAGAAATTCGATTCGAATCGTCCGTTTCTCGCGGTTATTGAGAATGCTTGACCCTTTTACCACATAGGGTAAGAAGAGGAACAATGATGATGATTAATCTTGTTGGATGCAAAATAATTCTTCCACCATGTATGATATTGGATAGTTGCTTACCTAGAATAGTTAAAGAAAGCTAGAACTTGGAGCTAAAATTTGAAAGTAAGGACCTACTTACATATGCTTTTCGGCAAAACAAACCCCTCGAGCCAAAAGCCTTGCATATCTAGGAGTCGGCTAAGTATATTCCACTAGTCGGGTAAGCCTTGCTGAGTATTAGTATACTCAGCCTTGCTTGTGGCTTTTTTTCAGGTGAAACTTTCGAGGACATGATCGCTAGTTTGACTTGGCCTTTTACCCTTCCTCCTGGTTGGTCGGTGGAATGGGATACGCCCCCGGCCAACGATGATAATGCCGAGTGATGCCTCGTACGGGCTTCATCGAGACATCCTGTATCGTCGAGTAGTTATCGTTATTTTTCCACTGCTTTGAACTCTGAAGAACTCATTTATTTTGAACTCTGAAGTACCTTGTTTTAAGAATTTGAACTCTGTTGTAATAATAATTTGTGTTGAACTTGTGATGTAAAATTGTGGAATGTTGTATCCTCTGGGCTCACCTTCGTGTGAGTACATGTATGTGTGGTTTCGATCGGCAAAAATCGTGGTTGTATGGGGAGGTTACCCGACAGACTAGTGGATTATTCCGTTTGAAGTGCGAGTTAGCCCTGATTGCCCTTGTGGTGATGGTTAGCGCGTTTGAGCCGGATTAATTCAGGTGGTTCTGCCACAGTTCATTAATCATGTGAGGGTCCAAGCCACTCTTAACCGTGAGCACGGCTGATGTATCAGTTTTCACTCTGCAGAGGTTGTACACTTTACCCACAATTCGTGTCTCCCGATTTGCCCAAGGTAGCTAGCCTCTTAAACACTTCCGAGGTGAGTGGCAAGGGATTCACTACGAGGCCTTTACAAAGATTCCCTAACTCATGACAATCCGCTAAGGTTTCAAGTCAAAGCGGTCATAACTCTCCCTAATGAGGTAGACGCCTTAACAAGGACCATATCATACCCTGAAAAGGACTGAGCTACACCCCGATGATGCAACCCCTCTTGCCCTATCAGTAAGATTGTCATAAGCTAGAGTCTCTAACTAATTATCCAAGACCAGAGCCATATAGTAATGTGGTTGCACTATTTTTCTGGGTGGTTCTCCATGTTCGGATTAAATATATGATCATGTGATTAACAACACAAGGAGCGTGAACATGGATACAATAGGTGTAGCATCATCATTGTTATCATCATGGTTATATATTATTCCCAAACCAGAACCACTTATAGCAACTAAGCAGAAGCTACCCAACATAAAGGTAAACCCTAGGTTGACAAGGAATGATCATAAAGGCTAGGCATATCCTTAATTAGGATGCATCAAAATTAAGACACATGCATGAATAAAAGAAAAGTTATATTTATTGTGATTAGTAGGACAAAAGCATGATCAAGGAACACTTCCCTTTGTTTTAGAGAATAACTGCTCAGAGTCTTTAACTCTTGTTCTTGAAACTCTTAATCTTCAAAGCTCTTGGATCGCGCTCCTTCTAACATCAAAAGAGCATCGGGCCCAAGCAAAACAACAAACAAACAAACAAGAACAACTAAGAACAAGTACACCAAATAAAAGGAAAACTTTAAAAGAGCATACTAAGGGATAGGGCTCGTTGCTACGGTCACGAGAGCGCAAGAAATGCGGAAGACGGAGCTACGATTGAAAATAAACAGCTATTTGAAGATTTATGTTATAAAAGAGAACAACAGAACTATAAGCTTCATTTATTTTCATTTAGAAAACACATGTAAAGGATATTTGAAAGAGATATCCAAGAATAATAATTAACTCATATTATATTTTGCATTTGTAAAAGCGGAGTAGAATATAGTCAAATTTTATTTATAATTGTCTATGTTCAAATTACTCTAATTAAACAATTAATTAGAAAAGAACTTGTGAGAACATCTAAACGTCGAACTTTATGATTCGTGTTGAACTAAATAAATTAAATTATAAATACATTTGAAGTTACATTAATTATGAAAACCGGAGTATAGATCTAATTGGACTTTAATTGGAAAACTAGATGAGAGGATATTAATCAAATTAATTCTATATTTAATTTTAAAAACAGAAACTATAATATAACAACGCTACAAAACGATAGCTTAGGGTTTTAGAAGACTAACGCAAAAAGAATGGATCAAAACGGATCTAAAACGAGGGAACTACACATGAAACAAGGTTGCAAGGACCAATACGCGATTAACTATAGATTTCAGGGGCTAGCAGGGAATATCTTCAAGACACAGAAACAGTGCTCGCAAATAGATCAAAGTTTAGGGTTAGATCTGAAAAAGATCATGGGTGGGGCTGTGTTGTAAAGATCTAATCTACTAGGGGGTTTTCTGTAGATTTCACAAGACACAAAGAAAAATTGATTTATTACACAGTTTCTCGGGGGCTTAGATGCAAAAAGCTTGGGAACTGCTCCCATGGTGGCCGGCACCCACTGTTGGCTGGATTCTCGGCGATTCCGGGCATGGGAGATCGCGAGGAGCGGGGCAAAAGAAAGAGGACGACGTGGGGATTCGATTTTGGGGCGAAACACCCTGGCTCGGCATGGTACGCACAATAAGGAGAAAGGGGCGCCGTGCAGAACCTGGACTCGGTCGAGGCCGGTTGCTGGTGGCTGGCAGGTGAGGATGGGCAGCAAGGCATGCAGAGCCTTGATGGGCAAACGACAGGAGGTGCAGAGCGACGATGCAGCAAGAGTGCGAAGCAAGGCCGGGGCGTGTGCTGCAGGGAGGTGCGCGATTGCAGCAGAGGTAAAGCAGGAAGGGCCATGCTTTGGTTTTATAGGCGCAGTAGCCCTAGCATGAGCGTGGCATGTATGCCACTCTTCTAAGTGGCAACACAGACATGATGCTAGCCATGCCGAGGCTGACCCGGGCTAGGAGCTGCAGGCAGGGTAGGGTTAGACCGAGATAGGTTCAGGTGTGGGCCGAACAGTTGCGGCCATGGGCCGAGAGCTGAACCTGGGCTAGCCGAGTAGGTTCGGTTGGTGCTGGCCTGGAACACCGAACTGGGCTGCGGGAAGAAGAAAAGACGGGAAGGTAGAACCGGACCAGCGCAAACTGACGGGCCGGTCGAGAGAGAGGATCGATCGCGGATAGAACAAGATAGAGAGATAGAGATAGAGAAAGGTCGAGCGGGCTGCACAAATTCTTTCATAGAGAGTGGATTGCCGGGCTTGCGTGACGCACACGCCGAGGACAACAATGTGAGCCATCCAGTCTCGAATGAAACCAAAATGGCACGTAGCAAACAACTAGATCGGTTTGCAGGTGACATAAAAGAATACGACGAGGTCGGGTATGTGTGGCCAGATCGGACTCGATCGACGAGTCCTAGCACGCACGCACAGGAAAGCTAAGTTTGGCATGACATAGCTGTCGTGTCGAGGAAGGAAAAAGAGAGGAGAAGGATGTTGATGGCTGAACTGGGTCGGATCAGGTTAGGTTCGAGGTAGGTTTGGCTCGTTAGCAAAGATGGCCCATTCGAGAGCTCGAAAGAGAGAGAGAGGGGTCTGCAGCTATGGTGCTAGGTTCCGGAGCTAGTGGTGGCTCCAGCGGAGCTTCATCTGAAAACACCGAGAACGAGGCATGGGCCACTGTTTTGAACATGATTTGGTCGGGGAGAAACATTAGAGAATCAGGAGCTCGATGGGGCATCTTAAGGATTCGGTGAGGACAAACTTAAAAGGATGGACAACAAAGAAATGGCTCGGTCCGACTACGAGGAGACAAAGAAAGAAAGAAAGAAAGAAAGAAAGAAAGGGGAAGTGGAAAGCTTCTGGATAACTCCAACTTGGTGAAGGAAGGCGATTGACGGTGAGAGGTTGTCAGTTAGCTTCGATAAACTTCAGGAAGGAATGACAAAGGGGAAAACAAGGGGGTTTGATTCATTACATCAAATGGAAGCTTTTGATTATTTATCGATAAAACGTGATAGATGATGAGATTACGGCGGTCGCCGAGCTCAACAGCACGGTTCTACGACCTTGGGATGAATTGGACCAAAAATGAATTAAGTCCAGCTCGAGATGAAAAGAAAACGAATTCATTTTCCAAAACATATTTTCAGGCTTAAAATAAATCTAGAAAAGTCCAGATAAACATTTTAAACCATGAAAAATATATCCAGAAGAATCCCAAAAATTCTGAGGAAAACTCGGGAGGTAATTTGGAACATGAGGAATCCAAATAAAATATTTGGGACATAAAAAAGATTTTAGAACCTTCCAAAAAAATTGATCTAGCTCTAGGATAAATGAGAATAATTGCTAGAAAAATCTGGAAAATTCTCAAAAAACCCTATAGATGGATGAACACATTCTAAAAGACATTCACATCCTAAAACTAAATATTTTAGGGTGTGACAGGCGGCGCCTGAGTTACGGAGGAAGACAAAGGACTAAAGCGGTGAAAGCACAAGCGCAAGGGTAAACCCTAAGTCATTGCGCGGTTAAATAACTAGCGGCGCACCCAGTTGAGGAGTTTTTTCTCACGATATAATTTGTTTTGAGTGGCAATTTAGGATAATTTTGGGGAAGTTATTTGATTAATTATTTTTTCAGGGATATTATCCCAAAAAAAGGGGGTTTTCGAATTTCAAACCAATTTTTTCCTATCTTAACCATCAACTCAAGTTCGTAAAATACTCTACAAGGCATGCCACATTCATTTGGATGCTTTTTTCCAAACCTTTGGGATTTGGATTCAAGGCTTGGGGGCTGCGGGATACGTGTCATCGATGGCATATTATTCAAAAATATTTGGAAGATAAGAAAAGAAGATTCAAGACTAATTTGACCCTCAGCCTGATTCTTCGATTCAACCTAAGGCTCGGGGGCTACTCCATATGGAGTCGATTTTCATCGCACCCCATATAAAAGAAAACTTAAAACTACTCGAAGCATGAGCACCTCACAGCCTTGAGGCAACCAAGGAAGTACTCGGAGGACGCCTTCAAGACGGAGTTTCAAAAGAAACCAAAGACGACTTCAGAAATACTCGGAAGCCTGCGGTACTCGGCTACTAAGAGCTCGGGGGCTTGTCAGTCCCGGGGCCATGAGACTACGCACATGGCATACAATATTCTGGAATAAGGGATGCGGCGTGTCCCATACCTTATATCTGTTGTAAAGTACTCGGATACGAGTAGGACTAGTCGGTATAGAAGGAAACTAACTAGGTTGTACTCGGGTAGGACTCCTAAGCTAGTATTAGGCTAGGATTCCATATAACCCTATCCCCCCAGAGTATATAAGGGCGGGCAGGGATCCCCTCCAAAGCATAACCAATCCAAGGCAATAAAAACCACCATACAGGACGTAGGGTATTACGCACATCACGGCCCGAACCTATCTAAACCTTGTGTTACTTGCACCTTCGAGTTCCTGATCTTGGCGACACCCTACCTACAACCTACCAACTCAGTGGTATACCTCGGTGGGCTTGGCGGTAAAACACAGAAAGCAGAGGAGCAGCAGAAGGGTTTTGAAAATAATTAAAGATATTAAGTCTCCACTAGTTCTGATTCCACCGCAGAAATAGCCGTTTAAATTGTATTTATCGCCTGATGAACAATCGATTGGATTGGTCTCGATACAGGAATTTGAAGGGAAGGAGCGTGTTATTTTGTATCTTAGCAGAAGACTCGTAGATGTCGAAATGCGATACCCTCCTGTTGAAAGGTTATGCTTGTGCCTTTATTTTTCATGTACAAAACTAAGGCATTATCTTTTATTAGCGGAATGCATAGTAGTTTGCAAAGATGATGTAGTGAAGTATATCCTGTCTCTGCTGATACTGAAAGGGAGGATTTGAAAATGGATTCTTGCTCTTACAGAATTTGATTTGCCTTATAAATCACTAAAGCTATTAAGGGTCAGGCAATAGCTGATTTTGTAGCTCAGCATCATGGTTCGTTGCAAGGGTTTGTCGAGCCGATGCCATGGACATTATTCTTTGATGGATCATCCTATGCCCAATAGTGTGGTATCGGCCTTGTCCTCATTTCGCCTCAGGGGGCAAGTTTTGAGTTTGCTTTCTCGATTGATCCTGAAAGTACCAACAATCAAGCAGAATATTTGGCGATTCTCAAAGGCATTAAGTTATTAAAAGAAGTCAAAGCCGATATAGTGGAAATTTTTGAGGATTCGCAACTGTGACCAATCAACTAATTAGCAAATATGAGTGCAACAATGAGATTTTACTCGAACATTTTGGAGAGTGCCAACAGTTGCTGGATGAGTACGTGTATGTGACGATAGAGCACATTCCTAAGACACACAACGAGGAAGCGAATCGGCTAGCTCAAACTGTCTCTAGTTATTGGCGGAAAGCCTACTTTTTGCTTGACGATTTAGCTGTCGATGATTGGAGAAAAGAGATCCTGGAATACTTAAAGGACCCATCGCAGAGGGTATATCTAAGGTTATTATGGATGAAGTACACGAAGGTATTTGTGGAGCTCATCAATCGGCTTACAAGATGATGTGGGTAATCCGACGCAATGGTTATTTTTGGCCAACAATGTTAGAAAACTGTTTCAAATATTACAAGGGGTGTCAAGAATGCCAGAGGTTTGGTGATGTTCAGGGGGCCCCAGCGTCAGCTATGAATCCGATAATAAAGCCATGGCCATTTAGAGGTTGGGGATTGACCTAATCGGCCAGATATATCCGCATCTAGTAAAGGGCATAAGTTTATTCCAGCAGCTATAGATTATTTTACCCATTGAAGACGGCGACTTCAAATGATATAACTCCATTCATCAAGGAACATATTGTTTATCGATTTTGAATTCCACAAACGATTACGACGGATCAAGGGACAATGTTCACATCCGATGAGTTCAAGAATTTTGCTGCTAGTCTAGGGATCAAACTATTAAATTCTTCACCTTACTATGCCTAGTCTAATGGACAGGCAGAAGCTTCAAATAAGAGTTTGATTAAATCGATCAAGCGTAAGGTTGATGAATATCCGAGGAAGTGGCATGATTTCCTGTCGGAAGCATTGTGGGCTTATCGAATGGCTTGTCATGGTGCTACGAAGGTGTAGCCTTATCAATTAGTCTATGAACACGAAGAAGTTCTTCCTTGGGAATTGAAAACTAGTTCAAGGTGATTGGAACTTTAGAACCAGTTAACGGCCGATGATTATAAAACTTTGATGGTAGATGAGTCAGAAGAATTAGCGGGGCATCGGCTACAAGCCTTGGGGAATATCGAGGCGAATAAGTGAAAAGTTGCTAAAGCATATGATAAAAAGGTCAAACCTAAGGCATTTTAGGAAGAAGGTTTGATTTGGAAGTTGATCTTGCTGGTAGGGACTAAAGATGTTCGTTTCGGATAGTGGTCACCTAATTGGGAATGACCTTGTCGGATAAGGCAGTGTTTGCCTGGCAGCGCCTACATCATTGAGACTTTAGAAGGGAGGGGGGTGTATTTCCTAGAGCGCTTAACGGAAAGTATCTGAAGAAGTATTTTCCTAGTGTATGGGTTGGTTCATGAGAAGCCGATACGAAGGAAGTAGCTATCGACTAAGAAATAGCTGACACGATAGGTGTCGCCATTAGAGCAAAAAATTCAAAAAACATCCAAGAGTACATACACATACACAGACGGGAGTTGCCCATTCATTGGAGGTTTTTCAGATACAATCTAATGGTCAAGGAAGAGCTTATTTACAACACCATCGGCGTCAACCGCATTGCCGATGATCTTAGCAATTCCTTCAGAATCATCGATCAGCTCAACATAATCCGCTAGTCCGTCTCCTTCAGGGAAGATAGGCTGCAAATGGTGCAGCTCACATCCGGAGCGGATCTACGCAATGGCTAGAGCAGTTGTAGCCCCCTGACGGACCCCACGGGGAGCGACTGGGGATGTCTTGTAGCCAATCGACGAGCAGGGCGCCCCTTACATTCACCACTTCGGATGCGCCATTCGCCGCTTGCTAGAGGGCTTGGAGCTGTGACTCCAGAGCTGTTTATATTGAATAAGGGTTGATAAGAACAAAGCATATGAGGGAGAATTCTATTTTAGAGAAGAAACCCTACCTGCTACTCTAGAGTCGGCATTAGCCAGCATTGCCCGGGCGGTGGAGGTTTCGCCTTCGGCATCGGTAAGGGCAGCTTGGGTAGCCTTGAGGTAGAACTCGAGCCTCCCTACCTCGCGGGTTGCTTTGGAATATAGGTTGCGGGTTTTGTTCCTCTCACGAAGGAAGCGTCGCGCATCATCGTCATTGTAGGAATCGGCGGAGTCAAAAGAGGAACTGGCTCGCGCTACGGAGTGAGCATCACAAGTGGCACGAGACGCTTCGCCAGTCGCTAATGGTAGGAGAGGGGATCTAGGAAGGGAAATATCCCTGCAAGATCAAAAGGATCAATGGCGTGAATGTGAACAATATGAAGTGAGAAGTCATCCTTACCCTTGGTGGCGGAGACGTATGTGGAGTGGCAGATTGATCTCTGGGGCTTCCTTCATCGCGCGCTTGTCACGGTTCATGGCCTCGACTTGAATAATTTGGGAGAAGATTGGGAGATATGAGAAAGTGCAAATTGTGGCTAAGAATGGATCTTCAACTTCAGATGTGCTTGAGGTTTGTATTTATAGCCACAGGACGAAATAGTGATAAATGCATTGGGACTCGCGAAGGCGACTTCCAGTGGGAAAGATGAAGTGCCACCTTAGGAATTGGAGAGGTTGCATCGAAAATTGTGGAGGCATGGCGCATGTGGAGTTATGAAGGCCAAGGTTCATGGGATTTGATATGAAAACGTGACTTCAGCTAATTTGAACTCGGCTAGATCGAATATGAGGTGATCGTGCTGAATTTGGGTTCTATCAAAAGGAATGATATTCAGAAATTGGGGGGCACATGTTGACACCAAAATTTTGCAGAAGTAAATTTATAGAAGGAAAATGAAGCCGATGGAGAATTCTAGGGAGAAAGCCGCTTGAGCACATGAGTCAAAGTTGTCAGGAGAATCTGGTGAAAGATGTGGTACCAGGCATCAGCGGAAGATTCCATGATACTCTGATTTCTTATTTAAAGAGTCTTATAGATATAATAGTATTTTCTTTTTAAAAGTCAAGTTTGTAATAGATTGTGATCGATCAAGAGTCTATAGTTTTTAGGGTATAAATAGGAGCAGTCAAGGTTTGTAAAGAATAATCATCAATTAATACAACTTTTCTCGGCACTTTGCCAAAACCCTAGGAGTAGAAGTAGCATACTTTTTCTCAGCAAATTCTTCAACAGGCAGAGCTGCATCGGATCGATCTCCGGCTTGTTGGTAAGTTCGTATCTATCTGATTTTCTCGGCCTTAATTCCTGGCGCATCACTGTAGTTTCATCTAGTTCATCTACCAGTTATCGATTCCTATCAAGTTCTTGTAATGATGTGCCTATTCAATTTCGTAGTCATATTTGCATCGATGTGAAGTTATTTAATTTTTTTGATTAAAGTACATGTACTCATGCACCTATACATATGAATGTATACATATCCTGTAGAAGCAAGGTATGAGGAATTGATTTAAATATTTCTTAGCTCTTCATTTATATTGTTACACTAATGACCTGGTTTTTGTTATTCTGACACCTAGGGTGTCACAGCCTTCCCCCATTAAAAAGAATCTCGTCCCGAGATCCGGACAATACATTTAGTGTGGATAGTGGGTACCTTTGGTAGGATCGAGAAAACCGGGGAAATTTTGGTTTAGTTGGCTTTCAGTTTCCCATGTGGCTTCTTTCTCAGTGTGATGATTCCATTGAATTTTATACATTTTAATCACTTTCCTTCTAGTGCCTCTTTCTTTTTGATCAAGGTTTTTGATAGGATACTCAGCATATGAGAGGTCAGGTTCTACAAATATTTCTTGTTGTTCCACTACCTCGGTAGGAACTCGAATACACTTCTTGAGTTGAGACACGTGAAAGACATCATGGATGACTGCAAGCTGAGGGGGCAGTCGTACTCTATAGGCCACAGGTCCATAACTCTCGATGATTTCATAGGGACCAACATATCGGGGAGCTAGTTTTCCTTTGACTCCGAATTGTTGTACACCCTTGGTTGGTGAAACCCGAAGGAAGACATGATCACCAACTTCAAATTTCAGTGGCTTTCACCTTGTGTCGAAATAGCTCTTTTGCCTGGATTGTGCGGCTCTAAGATTTTTTTGTATTACTCTTACTTTTTCCTCTGCCTCGATTACCATGTCTGGTCCAAATATTTTGCGTTCTCCGGTTTGTGACCAGCTCAAAGGAGTTCGACACCTTCGACCGTACAAGGCCTCAAATGGTGCCATTTTCAAACTCGCTTGATAGCTATTGTTGTATGAGAACACTGCTAGGGATAGGCATTTGTCCCAACTCTTGTCATAGTGAATGACATAAGCTCTAAGCATGTCTTCAAGAATTTGATTCACTCTTTCAGTTTGTCCGTCAGTTTGAGGATGATATGCTGAGCTTCGAATAAATTTAGTACCAAGAGATGCTTGCAATTGTTCCCAAAAGTGTGCTACAAACTGAGCACCACGATCGGAAATAATAGTATTCAGTACTCCATGTAGGCAAACAATGCGGTCGAGATAAATTTCGGCATATTTCTTGGCAGTATAGGTGGTGTGCACTGGAAGAAAATGTGCCGTCTTTGTGAGTCTATCAACGATAACCCATATGGAATCATGTTTCTGTGAGGTGCTTGGCAACCCAACAATGAAATTCATACTTATGTCTTCCCATTTCCAGGAGGGTATAGGCAAAGGTTGAAGTGTACCAGCTACTTTCAAGTGGCTAGCTTTTACTCTCTGACATGTGTCACATTCTGAGACATATTTAGCAATTTCCCTTTTCATTCTAGTCCACCAGAAGTTTTGCCTAAGATCTTGATACATTTTGCTACTGCCGAGGTGAATAGAAAACTTGGAAAGATGTGCCTCATCAAGAATTTGTTTGCGGAGCTCATGATTCTTCGGAACGACTATGCGACTTTCGAACCATAGAACTCCCTTATGGTCTTGGCGGAAACATTTATACTTCGCTTCTCCTAGAGAGAGTTTTTGTTTGATGATCTTAACACCTTCATCATGTAGTTGTGCCATGATGATTTGATCATGGAGAGTGGGCTCAACCGAGATGTGATTCAGAGTGCCTTGGGGAATCATTTCCAAACTAAGCTTCCTCATTTCTGAACATAATGTTTCATTATAGAATTCCACTGATAGGCAATGGCAATGAGCCTTGTGGCTTAGTGCATCCGCGACTACATTAGTCTTGCCTGGGTGATAGTGCACCTCGAGGTCATAATCTTTGATTAATTCTAGCCATCTTCTTTGTCTCATATTCAGATCGGCTTGGGTGAAGATATATTTGAGACTTTTATGATCAGTGTAGATATTACAATGAGTGCCCATGAGATAATGTCTCCATATTTTTAGAGCATGAATGACAGCTGCTAATTCGAGATCATGGGTCAGATAATTCTGCTCATGGGGCCGAAGAGCTCGTGAGGCATAAGCAATAACTCGATTACCTTACATAAGCACACAACCCAGACCAGTGCCAGATGCATCACAGTAAACATCAAACGGCTTGGTGTTATCGGGTTGAGCTAACACGGGGGCTGTAGTCAAATGTTCTCTGAGAGTGTGGAAAGCTTCTTCATATTTCTCATCCCACACAAACTTTACTCCCTTTTTCAATAGTTCAGTCCTAGGCTTAGCAATTCTGGAGAAATCCGGAATGACGCGGCGATAGTAACCTGCTAAACCAAGAAAACTGCGAAGCTGATTAACAAAGGTAGGAGGCTTCCAATTCATAACCTCTTGTACCTTGTTGGGGTCAACGGCTATGCCTTCGCTGGAAATTGTGTGACCCAAGAATTTCACACTATTCAACTAGAATTCGCACTTAGAAAATTTAGCATAGAGTTGATGGTCCCTGAGACGCTGAAGAACAATGTGCAAGTGCTTAGCATGCTCTTCCTCATTCTTGGAATAAATAAGGATGTCATCAATGAAAACCACGACGAACTTGTCGAGCTCGGGCATGAATACCGAATTCATGAGATACATGAAGTAGGCAGGAGCATTTGTGAGACCAAAAGACATGACCAAAAATTCATATAGCCCATATCGTGTGGAAAAGGCAGTCTTAGGAATATCGCATGGACGAATCTTTATCTGATGATATCCAGAACGAAGATCAATCTTTGAGAAAACCCTAGCTCCAGATAATTGATCAAAGAGAACATCAATGCGGGGAAGTGGGTATTTATTTTTAATGGTCACCGTATTCAGAGGTCGGTAGTCAACACATAACCTCAAACTGTCATCCTTTTTCTTTACAAATAGGCCTGGACAACCCCAAGGTGATGCGCTAGGACGAATGAAGCCTTTGTCTAGTAGTTTTTGGAGTTGTATTTTTAGTTCAGCCAATTCATTAGGTGGCATTCTGATACTAGCTGTGGCAGAACCACTTGAATTAATCCGGCTCAAGTGTGCTAACCATCACCACGAGGGCAATCAAGGCTAACTCGCACTTCAAATAGAGTAATCCATAGGTCTGTCGGGTAACCTCCCGATAAAACCACAGATTAGCCGATCGAAACAACACATACAAAGTACTCACACGAAGGTGAGCCCAGAGAATACAACATTCCACAAATTTCACATAACAGGGTTCAACATAAATTTATTATTACAGACCAAGTTCAAATTTGTAAAACAAAGTACTTCAGAGTTTAAAAGTAAACGAGTTCTTCAGAGTTCATTGCAGCGGAAAAACAACGATAAACTACTCGACGATACATGATGTCTCGATGAAGCCCGTACGAGACATCACTCGGCATTATCATCATTGGCCGGGGATGCATCCCATTCCACCGATCAACCAGGAGGAAGAGTACACGGCCAAGTCAAACTAGCAACCATGTCCTCAAAAGTATCACCTGAAAACAAGCCACAAGCAAGGCTGAGTATACTAATACTCAGCAAGGCTTACCCGACTAGTGGAATATACTTAGCCGACTCCTAGACATGCAAGGCTTTTGGCTTGAAGGGTTTGTTTCGCCGAAAAGCATCTACAAGTAGGTCCTTACTTTCAAATTTTAGCTCCAAGTTCTAGTTTCCTTAACTATTCTAGGTAAGCAACTATCCCATATCATACATGGTGAAAGAATTAATTTGCATCCAACAAGATTAATCATCATCATTGTTCCTCTTCTTACTCTATGTGGTAAAAGGGTCAAGCAGTCTCAATACCGCGAGAAACAGACGATTCAAATCGAATTTCTTAACCTTGCAAGGCAGACCTAAACACACGCACGTGAGTACTCCCAGAGTCCACACGCACAACTTTTCTCCTTTCTTTCCGGGTTGTGGATCGGGGCCACCCTCCGAGAGTACAAGAGGTCCACGCAATGGTAAGGCGCCAGGTCGTGACCACTCTTGCACTCGCCATATGCACATGGGACCGAAGTTCGAGGGGTGAGGGTGTCGTCCACTTGCCGGTCCGATCAGTTACTCAGCTTACCGATTACCAGATTCTCAGCATGTGGTTAGTACGTTCAAAGACTTAACCATCACTACCACACACTACAGCCTTAGCATTTTTCACTAAACAGATGGGGCCTCAATCATCAACATGAACATCGCACCATAGCCCCGTCTGTCGACCTTATGATTGCAGCATGTAGTAAACATTCAACTCCTATATTCTCGCAAGTGACAGGAAATTACTCGACTTCTACTTCTACCGGAGTCCTATTAGCATAGCATTCTATCGAACCTTACATCTAGTGTTCAGAGCATGGGTACCTAGGATCATGCAACTAAGTTTTCATTCAACTCCTATAAACTTAATGCACAAGTAGATAGAAACATAAGTTGCATATAAATTGAAAGTAGGGGGATTCATGCTCCGGGGCTTGCCTTCCTGAGCAAAGCTAGCCTTGGGCTCTTCCGAACTTCAGTTCGGGTCATCGGAAACTTCAGTTAGATTCACTTGAGCTTCACGCTGCTCACTCTCGGACTTGAGCACTAGCTCGTACGTTCCGTCAGCGAGAGTAGTCGATTCTATATGAATGCACAAGTATGAGTTGTAGTGATGGTACATCTTAAACTACTTAAGTTCTTTAAAAAAGAAGGGGTTGTGTTATATTGGAAACTTTATTTTCTAAGCACAACCATGGATTAAACACAACTACTGATCTAGGTAACTTCTGGTGATGAAAATTTTATGCAGAGTACAACATGCATAGACAAAACCACTAAAAAAATTTCATATATTTTTGTGCAGCAGATTAAACATGAAAAATGTAATACACATACACTACTAGAACCTAGTTATTTCTACAGGGTGCTAAAAATTTTACAGGGTGCTAATACATCCATATATGTGTTAGTGTAAATTGTATAGATTTTATTGTGCATGATACAGAGCATAAGAAATCAGACAAGATACACGTACTTTAGTAAAGATCAATTTCTACAGGATGTTCTACAGGGT
Source organism: Panicum miliaceum (assembly GCA_032594955.1). NCBI lineage: Eukaryota > Viridiplantae > Streptophyta > Magnoliopsida > Poales > Poaceae > Panicum > Panicum miliaceum. The sequence continues at coordinate 14,383,628 of CM064071.1, read as the reverse complement.
TTCAGTGCATCAAACTTTTCATACAGCATGATCTACTCGAAAGTGTCCCATAGTAAAAGGATGAATATTTTCCAAGCACAAAAACTGATTACTTTGATTTAATGCATTTCTCCACCACAAAAATTATATAAGTAGGTTACAGAAAGGGAAAAAGTCCCTAACTTTTTCTTTGGCATCTAAGTATCCATGTAACAGTACAGGAGAAGTATCATAGTATGAATAATAATAGAACAGTGGGAAAAACTAATTCTATCATTTCATGGCATATAAAAAAATCTATCAAGAAGTTTAGCTAGAGGTATGTTCTGGTCATGACCTTTTTACACAGGTCTACACATCAAGGAACTAACCTACTGTCCAAAACTCAGGTTCAACCTTTGTCTACAATAGTGGGTACAAATAAAGGCTGTTAAACCTTCCATTTTATCTACAGCAAAATATACTAAGAAACTGGGCAAGTGCATGTAACAACAATTGTAGATCTACTCATGAGGAACTCAGGGAAATTTAGTTTACATTTTTAGGATTTTTCTACTATTTTTAAACGATTTTCAAAGTTCACTGTTTTGAATCTAGAGGTGCAACTTTCTTTTACAGAGGGATCCCTGGAATCTTGCGTGCAGGCCCCTGGAAAAAATGAAATCAAAGCAATGTGGCCCTCGGCGACCGGCCAGCAAGCTCGGGCTCGATTCCGGCGAGGGGAGGGGCCGGCGGTGAGGGGAAAGAGGGGGACGAGCGAGATGGAAGTGAGGGTTCCCTCGGAGATGTCTCGGTTGGGGCGAAGGTGGCCGGAGCTGGGCCGCCCGCGGCGACCAAGGGGCGGCGGCGGTGCTACGGCTAGGGTGGGCGGCGAGGGCCCGGTCGGGGAGCTACGGTGGGGCGGTGTGGTGGGGGTTGGGGGCTCCGTTTGGGCCGAGAAGAGGCGGAGCGGCGAGGTGGCATGCAGCCGGGCTCGCCGGCAATGGTGGTCGGTCGGGGGAGTGGCGAGGGCGGCCGGGCTCGCCGGCAAAGGTGGGCGGCCGGGCTCGCCAGCAATGGTGGCGAGCTGCAGGGGCTGGTCGGGGGAGTGGCGAGGGCGGCCGGCTACTGGCTTGGTGCCTATTGCCGGTCATGCATCGTCGTCGATGTGGCGGCCGAGCTCTGCCTTGGTCGGGTGCAGGGGAGGGGGTTGAGATGAGAATACCGGAAAAGCGAGGGTCTCGATTGTAAAACTATATTTTTCTCGCATTTTTGTGTTGCAACTCAAAATTCTCTGAACACGAAAGTTGTTCAAAAGGAAAAGTGTTACAAGTTTTGTTTCTGGCCAAAGTTCATTCGAGTTATAGTTCAGAAGTTATTTTAAAATCTCAAAAAGCTTGATTAGGATGGCACGTCATTTCATGGGCAAAACTTCATATTCTCCCTAGGCTTCACCTAGAATTTTGTTTATCATGTCATTAATGATGTGACTACACAATTTCGTAGTCATATTTGCATCGATGTGAAGTTATTTAATTTGTTTAATTAAAGTACATGTAGTCATGCACCTATACATATGCATGTATACATATCCTGTAGAAGCAAGGTACGAGGAATTGATTTAAATGTTTCTTAGCTTTTCATTTATATTGTTACACTAATGACCTGGTTTTTGTTATTCTGACACCTAGGGTGTCACATGGAGATGTCCTGCTAGCCCACAAAATCTCGCCCTCCCCCTCAGGAAGCCTGCACACGGCGGTTTTCTTCTGCCGTGGGCGCTCCTGGCGCCACGGCGAGCCCCCGCCGGCGCCAGTGAGGCAGCTGCGCCCCCGGTTTTGCCCCCTGGTCGGGCCTTCCCCAGCGGCTCGTGCCCAGGCTGCCATCCTTCCTCTCGCACCTATAAAAGCCCCACACGAGGCCCTTAAGCTCGCCGCCCCAACACCAACTCCGGCCAGCAATCACTCACGCATGGACGCACCACTCTGCCCCCATATTGCCCAAACCAACCCTCCCACCACCTTCTCCGCCTCACACCGAAGCTGAACGGCCGCTCCCCACGACCTCCTCCTCACTGGAGCACCGCCACCACCACCCGCACCCGCCGCCGGCTCTGTGCGACCGTGGGCAAGCCGCTTCGGTCCACCCCTTCCCCACCCAAGGCCTCCAACAGGTGTGGTTTTTTCCCCTCTTGCCTCTCACACCTTCGCCCCTCGCCGCCGGCAACCCTTGTCACCGGAATTTGGCCGGCAGTCATCGTTCCCCACACAGAGGACCCTTTTGCGTCGATTTCAATCTTTCCGAGAAGATTTCCGTAAAATCTTAGGGGCTCCTTTATAAACCAGAACTAGAACTTTGAAAACCAATCTATTAACTTTGAAAATGCAAATCCACTCACAGAGGAATCCTAAAAATACAAACTAAGAGGTTCTGGACTCCTTAAGTTAAGATCTACAACTTTGTAAAAGGACCTTGGAACCGTTTCCACATAATTTTAGTTGTAGATTTAAATCAATCATAAATGTCTTTTTGTTGTTTCAAGAGTTTCAGGGAAGAACTGCTCTTGAGTTTTGGATGGTAGCTTCTGTACTAAAAGTATAGTCTTTCATAAAAAATTTCATGGTACAAATCCAGTCACAACTAGATGTTTTGAGTACTTTTTGTTATATGCTACATCCAGTTAAACTAGAATTTTAACCTCTGATTCTTGCATAGGAAAAATCAACAAAATTTATAATAAAATACTCATGCAAGTAAGTTTGTTCAGTAAAAAGTTGCGCACCAGTTTGTTCTGAACAAATAGATCTTGATCCTAGCAGTAGCTGCTTAATGAATTTTTCATGATTAACCTGCTGAATGAAAATGGCTAAAAATTTTATAGTGAGTTTGTACTTAAGTAATGTGCTCTGCATAAAAATCTTAACAACAGAAACTACCTCTACGAGTAGTTTTGTTTAACCCATGCTTCCTGTTGGAAATGACCGTTTACAACATGACAAAACCACTAACTCACTTAATGAATATAGTTAATCCAGATAAGTGCTCGATCAATGACTGCCCAGGGAAACAAAAATGAAGTGCTCAACTACTTAACTCAAGTTTTGTTGAATGACTACTTTATAGTGAAATGGTTAATTATCTTATACCAGCAAAACCACTCCTACATGTGCATTCATATAGAATCGACTACTCTCGCCGACGGAACCTACGATCTGGTGCCCGAGTCTGAGAGTGAGCAGCGTGAAGCTCAAGTTAATCTAACTGAAGCCACTGAAGACCCGAACCAACATTCGGAAGAACCCCCGACTAGTTTTGCCCAAGAAGGCAAGCCCCGGTGCATAATCCCAGTTTTCCAATTTATGCAACTGTTGTTCCTTTGTGCTGTGCATCTAAGTTCATAGGAGTTGATTGTAACCCTAGCTGCATGATCCTAGGCACCTATGTATTGAATACTAGAACGGGAAGTTCGAGTAGTTGCTATGCTAATAGGTACGGTAAAAGTCGAGTGGTTTCCTGCCACTCGCGAGAACTATAGGAGTTGAATGTTTTACTGCATACTGCAACTATAAGGTCCACAGGCGGGGTGTGGCAGAACCACCTGAATTAATCCGGCTCAAGTGCGCTAACCATTGCCATGAGGGCAATCAGGACTAACTCGCATTTCAAACGGAGTAATCCATAGGTCTGTCGGGTAACCACCCGATACAACCACGGGTTTGCCGATCGAAACAACACATACAAAGTACTCACACGAAGGTGAGCCAGAGAATACAACATTCCACAAATTTTACATCACAGGGTTCAACATAAATTTATTATTACAGACCAAGTTCGAATTCGTAAAACAAAGTACTTTAGAGTTTAAAAGTAAACGGGTTCTTCAGAGTTCATTGCAGCGGAAAAAAAACAACGATAAACTACTCGACGATACATGATGTCTCGATGAAGCCCGTACGAGACATCACTCGGTATTATCAGCATCGGTCGGGGACGCATCCCATTCCACCGACCAACCAGGAGGAAGAGTACACGGCCAAGTCAAACTAGCTACCATGTCCTCAAAAGTGTCACCTGAAAACAAGCCACAAGCAAGGCTGAGTATACTAATACTCAGCAAGGCTTACCCGACTAGTGGAATATACTTAGCCGACTCCTAGACATGCAAGGCTTTTGGCTTGAGGGGCCGAAAAGCATATACAAGTAGGTTCTTACTTTCAAATTTTAGCTCCAGATTCTAGTTTTTCTTTAACCATTCTAGGTAAGCAACTATCCAATATCATACATGGTGAAAGAATTAATTTGCATCCAACAAGTTTAATCATCATCATTGTTCCATTTCTTACTCTATGTGGTAAAAGGGTCAAGCAGTCTCAATACCACGAGAAACGGACGATTCGAATCGAATTTCTTAACCTTGCAAGGCAGACCTAAACACATGTCACGTGGTTACTCCCAGAGTCACACGTGCAACTTTCCCTTCAATTCCCGCTTCACGGAACAAGTCCACCGCCCTCGACTACACGTCCTCATGGACCATGGAATGATGGCGGGCTATGGCGACACATGCACCCGCCATTAGCTAGATGTGAACAAATTCAAGACGGTGGGGAGTATATTCCGGCCTCGGTTCAATCCAGTACGTAAGCTTACCGATTACCATATTCTCGGCATGTGCTTAGTACGTTCAAAGACTTAACCACCACTACCAAACACTGCGGCCTTAGCATTTTTCACTAAACAGACGGGGCCTCAATCATCATCATGAGCATCGCACCATAGCCCCGTCCGTCGATCTTATGATTGCAGCATGTAGTAAACATTCAACTCGTATATTCTCGCGAGTGATAGGAAATCACTCGACTTTTACCGGAGTCCTATTAGCATAGCATTCTATCGAACCTTATATCTAGTGTTCAGATCATAGGAATCTGAGATCATGCAACTAAGTTTTCATTCAACTCCTATAAATTTAATGCACAAGCAATATAGAGTAATAAGTTGCATAATTTGAAAAATAGGGTTCATGCTCCGGGGCTTGCCTTCCTGAGCAAAGCTGGCCTTGGGCTCTTCCGAACTTTGGTTCGGGTCTTCGAAAACTTCAGTTAGATTCACTTGAGCTTCACGCTGCTCACTCGGACTCGGGCACCAGCTCGTACGTTCCGTCAGCGAGAGTAGTCGATTCTATATGAATGCACAAGCATGAGTTGTATTGATGGTATATGACATTTATTTTCTTCACGATAAAGTTGCAGTCCACAAAAACATAGATTTGGTTGTAAAGTTACTTATTTAAGATTTCTTGGGCAATTGTTAATAGAGTACATCTTAAACTACTTAAGTTCATTAAACAAGAAGGGGTTGTGTTATATTGGAAACTTAATTTTCTAAGCACAAACATGGATTAAACACAATTACTGTACTCGGTAACTTCTGGTGATGAAACTTTTATTCAGAGTACCACATGCAGAGACAAAATCACTGCAAAAATTTCATGCATTTTTGTGTAGCAGATTAAATATGAAAAATGTAATACACAGCCACTACTAGAACCTAGTTATTTTTATACTGAACGAACCATGCAAGTACTGATGCTAAAAAGTTTACAGGTTGTTAACCTATCCATATATGTGTTATTGTAAATTTTTCAGATTTTATTGTGCATGATACCGAGCATAATAAATAGGACAATATACACCTATTGTAAAAAAGATTAATTTCTATAGGATGTTATACAAGATTTCTGAGTATGAAACTTTTTATACAGCATATGATAACCCAAAGTGTCCCATAGTAAAAAGATGAACATTTTTCAAGCAAAAAAACTAATTACTTTGATTTAATGCATTTTTCCACCACAAAAACTATATAAGTAGGTTACAGAAAAGTAAAAAGTTCCTAAGTTCTTCTGTGGCATCTGGATATCAATATAACAGCACAGAAAAAGTTTCATAACATGAATCACTATAGAACAGTAGGAACATTTTGTTCTATCCCTTCATGGTATAAAACAAAGTCCAATAAAAAGTTTAGCTAGAGATGGGTTCTGGTCCTGAGCTTTTTGCACTAGCCTACACATCAAGAAACTAATCGACTTTCCAAAAATTAGGTTCAGCCTTTGTCTACAACAGTGGGTACAAATAAAGGCTATTAAACCTTCCATTTAATCTAGGGCAAAATATAGCAAGCAACTGAAGAAATACATGTAACAAAAGTTGTAGACCTTCTTCTAAGGATTAGAGAACAGTTGCGTTTGTATTTTTCTGATTTTTTTATGATTTTTAAAGCATTTTCAAAGTTTGCTGTTTTTGAATCTAGGGTCAAAACACTTATTCGCAGATATGCCCCTGGAAACTTGCGTGCAGACCCTTAACAAGATTGAAAACAAAGCAATTGGGTCCCTGGCGGGGCTGGCAAGGCGGTCGGCCAAATTTCGACGAGGAGGCTCGCCAGCGGCGAGGGGAAAGGGTCAGGGGAGTACCAGGGCGGCGAGTGCTACCTCGTGGTGGCTTTGGTCGGGGTCGGGAACGGCCGGAGGTGGGTCTCCCACGGCAGACAGGGGGCGGCGGCGGTGCTGTGAGGCGGCGACGGTGCTCCGGCGAGGCTGGGATGGCGTGGTCGGGTCAGGGAGCTGCGGTGGATGGTGGAGGACCGATTCCGAGAGTCGGCTCCAGGGAAGGGAGACCGGAGGTGGCGTGCCCACGGCGGACAGGGGCGGCGGCGGCGGTTGCTAGCGGCGGCTTTCCTCCGGCGGGGTTCTGGGCGCGCGAGAGGGCTCAGTGCGGCCTTTTGTAGGCAGCAGAGAGGAGGGAGGAGGGGCGGGGCTGGACTGCGAGGCTGGGGAGGGGCGGCACGACGGGGGCCCCCCCATTGGGCCGTTGGGGCGGTGCGAAGAGCGCTGGCGCGGCGTGCGGCGAACCAGAGTGGCCGATTGGGCGCGGGGGATTTGGCGTGGGGAAAGGGGGATCGCGCACGGCGCGATTGGTGTGAAGCCACAGCTGCTGCCTTGCCGGGCGGCAAGCGTACGGACTGGCTTGGCATGGCGCGACGCGCAGGCATCGCACGGCGCGTGGCTTGTGGGAGCCAGGCGAGGGAGGCGAGCAGGGGAGGGTGTTGTGAGGTGGGCGCGGGTCAGCGAGCTTGGCCCTGGTTGGCTTGGCCCCTAGCACCGGTCAGGCATCGTCGGGCAGGTGGCCAGCGGCGTCTATGCGGCGGTCGGGCGGAGCAGGGGCGGGAGCTGAGGGAGAAACTGAATTGCGAGAATTTGAAGAAATTTAGGGGTCTGGTCATAAAAATGATATTTTCTCACATTTCAGTGATGCAACTCAAAATTCTCTGAACATGAAAGTTGTTTAAAATGAAAAGTGACACATGTTTTGTTTTAGGACAAAGTTCATTTGAGTTATATTTCAAAAGTTATTTTAAAAACTCAAAAAGCTTGATTCGGATGGCACGTCATTTGATGGGCAAAACTTCATATTCTCCCCTAGGCTTCAACTAGACTTTTATTTATCATGTCACTGATGATGTGCCGATTCAATTTCGTAGTAATATTTGCATCGATGTGAAAGTTATTTAATTTGTTTATTTAAAGTACATGTACTCATGCACATATACACTTACGTTCAATATAAATGCAAAACCAAATTATAATACATTTCTTTTAAACTTTTCTTAGTCATTTATGCATATTGTTATGCTAATGAGACTTGTTTAGCAAATTAAACACCTGAGGTGTCACACGGGCCTATGGTACGATGCTCATGGTTGAGGCCCTGTCTGAGTAGAGAAAAAATGCTAAGGCCGCAGTATGTGGTAGTGGTAGTTAAGCGTTTGAACGTACTAACCATATGTCAAAAATATGGTACTCGATAAGCTAAGTACCCGATTGGCCCGACAAGTGGACTTTACTTTCACCCTACTTGAATGAAGTTCAGATGGGTATACACATGCGAGTGCAGAGCGTGGCTCTGTAGTCGGGGAGGGTGACCCTGATCCACAACCCGGAAAGAAAGGGGAAAAGTTGCTTGGGGTGACCCTTCGGTACTCCAGGCGTGTGTGTTAGGTTGACCTTGCAAGGTTAAGAAATTCAATACGAAGTGTCCGTTTCTTGCGGTAATTGAGACTGCTTAATACTTCTGCCACGTAGAGTAACAAGAGGAACTATGGTTATGATGAAACTTGTTGGATAATTAAATATTTTCCACCATATTTGCTTAGAGATAGATGCTCACTTAGAATGGTTAAATGAACTAGAATATTGAAAGCTAAAATATGAAATTAAGGACTTACTCTTTGTTGCTTTTTAGCAAAAAGAAACACTAGAACCTTAGATCCATGCATGCTTAGGACTCGGTATTTACATACCATTAGTCGGGTAAGCCTTGCTGAGTATTAGTATACTCAGCCTTGCTTGTGGCAATGTTTTAAGGTGTGTCTTTTGAAGATATGATAGCTGGTTTGACTTGGCCATGTACTTTGCCACCTGGTTAGTCCGTGGAGTGGGATTCGTCCTCGGCCAACAATGACTCTGCCGAGTGATGCCGCGTAACAGCTTCATCGTGGTATCCAAATCGACGATAGACGATCGTGTTTTCTTTCTGCTGCTTGTAAACTCTGAATAAAGTTTTTATGTTTGAGCTCTGAAGTACTCGGTTGATGAACTCGGTTTGTAATAAATAATTGTCAGACTTGTGAGATAAAAGCTATGGAATGTTGTAATCTTTGGACTCGCCTTCGTGCGAGTTAAGTGTAAGCTTTGTTTCGATCAAAATATTAAGTGGTCGCATCAGGATTTACCCAACAGACTGTCGGATTACTCCGTTTGAAGTGCATTGTAGCCGGTTTGTCTTTATGGATGATGGTTAGTGCACTTGAGCTGGATTAATTCGGGCGGTTCTGCCACACTCCGAGCCCCACCCAAGACCCCAAAAGGTAGCTCACAACATCCTCTTGCCTCCCAGCCCCTTGCCCCTCGCCGCCGGCAAGCCTCCTTGCCGGATTTCAGCCGGGAACCGCCCAGCTCCGCCTAGGGACTAGATTGCAAACGCGCAGATCTTTTTAGGGTCCTTCGTGCATAAAACCAGGGACCTGTTCGTAAGGATAGAAACTGTGTTGTAGTGTTGAATCTACGAACTTGTAAAATCCGCCAAAAATTGTAGAAAAATCTGAAAAATAAAAACTAAAATGTTATGAGTTCCTTGAAACAATACCTATAACGTTCATTACATCATGAATGTATCTTTTATTATAGGCAAGCACTGATGGTAATTTTTAGGAAGTGGCTTATATTCTAGATGTGTAGCTTAGCGTAGAAATTTTAGGACCGGATCTGAAATCTAGCTATAGTTTTTTTAAATCTTGACTAATGCACTAGTTGGTAGATTTATTTGTTTACCATGTTCTATAGTAATTCTAGGGATGAAACTTTAACAGATGTGATACATTGAAACAAAGATGCTATAGAAAAAGTTTGGGACTTTTTTCTTCCGTATAACTTGCTCACATGATTTTAGCCTTGAATAAATGCATTAAATCATTATAAATAGTTACTGTGCTAGGAAAATTATGATATTTTTACCAGAGAACGTATTTAAGTAGTATGTCATTCTAGAAAAATTTGAGGTACAGAAGCTCTATAGTTCTATCCGAAAAAATGAATCTTGGATAATGTAGATATATTTTGCTGTATTTTCTATACTCTGTTAGTTGCTTAATAACATCTGAAATATTTACAGTAGGGTCACTATAGGTGTGAGAGTACTCTATAATAAGAACCATTACTGGCTTGTTTTGATCTGCATAAATGAATCTAGGTTCTAGCAGTAGTTGTTTACTTGATCATGTTAATCTATTAGGTAAAAATGGCTGAAATTTCTATAGTGAGTGTGTAATCTGTATAAAACTTGCAACATCAGAAACTTTATCTAACTTCAAATATAAATCCCACATGATATCTTGTGTCTAAATATGAAAACAAAATATTTTTGCATGTAAATAAAATGAGAAAACCCCCCTTACTTAATGGAGTTAGTTAATCTAAATAGTACTCGGTAAATGATTGCCCAAGAAAATATAAATAAAATTTTTTACAACTTTACTTAAGTTTTGTTGGATTACAACTTTATAGTGAAATAAACAATAAATCTTACCATCAAAATAACGCAAACCTATACATTCATATAGAATCGATGACTCTCGTCGATGGAACCTACGAGCTGGTGCCGGAGTCTCAGAGTGAGCAGCGCGAAGCTCAGATCAATCAAACTACAGTCGTCGAAGACCCGGACCAAAGTTCGGAAGAGCCCAAGGCTAGCACTGCTCAGGAAAGCAAGCCCCGGAGCATAACCCTTATTTTCAAAATTATGCAATATTGTAATTCTATTTACTTGTGCAGTTACGTTTATAGGAGTTTGGTTGAAACCTTGGTTGCATAATCCTCGGTACCATGCTATGAGCACTAGTTGTAAAGTTTGCTAGATTGCCATGCTAATAGGACTTCGGTAGAAGTTGAGTGATTTCCTATCACTCGCGAGATATAGGAGTTGTTTGTTTACTTATGTCGGAATCATAAGGTTGATGGGCGGGGCTATTTACGATATTAATGTTGATGGTTGAGGCCGTGTCTGTATATTGAGAATGGCTAAGGTCGCTATGTGTGGTAGTGGTGGTCGAGTTTTTGAACGTACTAACCACATGCCGAGAGTATGGTAATCGGTAAGCTTAAGTACTTGATTGAACCGGGGCGTGGAACATACCAACCCACTGTCTTGACTTCATTCCCATGCTGTCGGTGTTTTACCACTACGCCCACTGAGGGATACCCCCGAGGTGGTGAGTTTGTAGGTAGGGTGTCGCCGAGATCCGAAACTCGAAAGTGCAAGGAACACAAGGTTTAGATAGGTTCGGGCCGCCGAGAGCGTAATACCCTACGTCCGAGGGGGTGCCTGTCCGCCCTTATATAGTCTGGGGGAACAGGTTTACAAGGAAGTCCTAGTCGGATACAAGCCCAGGAGTCCTACCCGAGTACTTCCGGGTAGTTCCCTACCGTGTCCGACTAGTCTAACTACTATACGAGTAATCCTACTGCATTACGAGTAGTTACAACAGATGTAGGGCCTGGGCCATGTCTCATCCCGTATCCTAGGAGAAGTGTGCCACGTGTACAGTTTCGTATACCCGGGTCTGACAAGCCCCCGAGCTCTTCGTAGCCGAGTACTTCTGAAGGCGTCTTCGAGTTCTTCGCGAACTTCATCTTGAAGGTGTCCTCTGAGTACTTCCATGGCTGCATCGAGGTTGTGAGGTGCTCATGCCCCGGAGTAGTTGACCAGTCTTCTTTATATGGGGTGCGATTAAACTCGCACTCCAGATGGAGTAGCCCCCGAGCCTTATGTTGACTCGTAGAATCAGGCTGAGGGTCAATTTAATCTTGAGTCTTCTGTCCTTATCTTCCAGCAGATTTGAAAAATAATTCGCTGATGACACGTGTCCCGCAGCCCCCGAGCCTTGAATCCAAATCCCCAAGGTTTGGAATAAAGGATGCAAAAAGTCGTGGCATCCAATGTGTAACGGTAAAGATTTAATGGTGAATATGAGCAAAATTGGTGTAGTAAATTTGAAAACCGCTTTTTTCGGGATGAGTTCCCTGAAAAAATGGTGAAACAAATAACATCCCCAACAAACACCCAAAATTACCTCTCAAATCAATCTTTGTGCCCTGAGCCGATGCCTAAATAAATTGTGGCAAAACCGCCCGAATTAACCTGACCCAAGTGCACTAACCATCATCCATAAAGATGAACCGGCTACCATGCACATCAAACGGAATAATCCGACAGTTTGTCGGGTAAATCCCGATGCAACCACTTAATATTTTGATCGAAACAAAGCATACACATAACTCACACGAAGGCAAGTCCAGAGATTACAACATTCCATAGCTTTTATCTCACAAGTCTGACATCAAATATTACAAGTCGAGTTCACCACACGAGTACTTTAGAGTTCAACATAAAACTTTTTCAGGGTTTAACAGTAGTGGAAAGAAGAACACGATCATCTAACAAGTTTCATCATAACCATAGTTCCTCTTGTTACTCTATGTGGCAGAAGTATTAAGCAGTCTCAATTACCGCAAGAAACGGATGATTCGAGCTTCTGTTAGATTAACTTGAGCTTCGCGCTACTCACTCTCGGACTCGGGCATCAGATTGTAGGTTCCGTCTGCGAGAGTAGTCAAGTCTATATGAATGCACATGTATGAGTGGTTTCTAGGTACAGGATAAACAACTATTTCACCATAAAGTAGTCAAAACTTAAGTTAAGTAGTCGAGTACATTATTTTCTTTTCCCTGGGCAGTCATTTATCGAGTACTTTTCTTAATTGACTATCTTCATTAAGTGAGCGAATGGTTTTTCATGTTGCAAACGGTCACTTTTAACAGTGAGCATTGGTTAACCAAAACTACTTGTAGAGTTGTTTCTGGGTTGAGATTTTTATGCAAAGCTACACGTAGAGTTGTTTCTGGGTTGAGATTTTTATGCAAAACTACACGTAGAGGTAGTTTCTGTGTTGAGATTTTTAGGCAGAGCTTGTTACTTAAGTACAAACTCACTGTAAAAGTTTTAGCCATTTTTATTCAGCAGGTTAATCATGAAATGTTCATTAAACGACTACTACTAGGATCAAGATCTATTTGCATCGAACAAACTATGCAAGAACTGGTGCTCAACTTTTTACTGAACAAACCTACTCGAATGAGTAGTCTACTATAAATTTTGCAGATTTTTCTTATGCAAGAAATAGAGGCTAACATTTTAGTTAGAAGGATCTAGCCTATAACAAAAGTACTCGAAACATCTAGCTGTGCTTGGATTCAGAGCATGTAATTTTTATGAAAGACTTTACTACTAGCACTGAAGCTACCATCCAAATTTCATGAGCAGTTCTTTCCTGAAACTCTTGTAACAACTAAAAGACATTTAAACTTGATTTAAATCTACAACTAAAATTATGTGGAAACAGCTCAAGATCCTTTTACCAAGTTGTAGATCTTAACTTAAGGAGTCCAGAACATTTTAGTTTGTGTTTTTAGGATTTTTCTATGAGTTGTCTTGGATCTTCAAAGTTAATAGATTGGTTTTCAAAGTTCTAATTTCAGGCTTACAGATGAGTCCCTGAGTGTAACACCCTAATTTTCAAATTAGGAACCTAAATAAATTTTGCTAGATTGTCTTCAGGATCATAAGGTTTTTATTCAAGTTCTTTTGATTTTAGAACATTACCGTGAATTAATAAGAATTTACTTAACAATAAAAAATATATAAGGAAATATAGGTCTTGTGCATTTCATGCCGCATTGCATTGTTTTATTGCTTGCCTTCCATTTGAATTTAAATTTCAAATTCAAATTTAAATGCATTTGGTTGTTTTTTTCCTTTTCCCCCTCTTTTTCTCTCTTGGCCCGGCCTATTTCCTTCTTTTCTTCCCTCCTCTCTCTTTTTTTTCCTGTAGCCCAGCCGGCCCACTCCTTCTTTTCTTCCCCTTTCCTTTTCTCCCGCGAGGCCTAGCCCAGCCGGTTTCTTTTTCTCCTTTTCCTTTTCTCCTACGCTGCCCAGCGGCCCAGCCGCACCGCTTCTTTCTCTCCCGGCCCAAATCGGCACCTCCCTCTCCCGGTCCAAATCGGCACCTCCCTCTCCCGGTCCAAATCGGCGCCTCCCTCTCCTCTCCCTTTAGCCCGCACCGCCGGGCGAGCCCCGCCCGTTGGGGCCGTCCCCGACCTCGAGCCAGACTCGGGCTCGACCCCGAGTCCGGCAGCGCCACGACGCCGCCCCGCCCGCGCGTCGCCCTGAGTCTGTTATTTATTTAAGGGTTGGTATATACTTACACTTAGTTAATCCTTGCTAAATAAAACTTGGTCAACTAAAAATGCTTATCGCAGTCAAACTATGTCAGCTTTTCCTTAATTTTGGCCTTGCATGTCATATAATTTACTCCACTTGCTGAGTACCAACCATAAGTGTACTCACGCTTGCTTTATTAAACCAATGCTGCTTAGAACAAGATATTTGTCCAGAGTTCCCTGAAGATTTTGAGGAGTTCTAGGCGTATGTCTCCCAGTCATCTGTCTGTGAAGTTGAGGTCTGCTGCTAGTTATAAACATTTATTTATTCGCTTAAGTTAACTTTCGGTCATATAAAAAAGTACTATTATACTCTCTTTCGTTATGACATTGTTTCGGATATACACTTGTATTGTCTATCATATGTGTGAAACTTGATCCTGGCGCACATATTAGATGCATTCGGTTAATTTCCAAAAACCGGGTGTGACAGAAGTGGTATCAGAGCAGTGTTGACTGTAGCACGTTAGCCTAGTTAGTAATGGTCGAATTTTAAGGCTTATCTTGCTTAGTAACCCAACTTCTGCTTGCTTGCTTTTGAAAATTTTCTTATTTCTTGATTATATCACTATTATCTCATCTTTGACTTCATGCTTGCCTCAAAAGTGTGTTGATGTTTTTCTAAACTCCTTCTTGCTTTAAGGACACCCATAGCTTTTTCTAAATATCCTCTATCTTGCGTTGTCCTCGTTTTGCTACAGATGGCCAGAACCAGGCACATCTCCCGCAAGAGCACCGATGGATTGCCTCATCCGATCAAGCACCCTCAGGAGGTTCCCGAGCCGGAGGAGCCCGTGCAGCCAGAGGACGCCCCCGTGTTCGTGGAGATCGACGATGACGACGACGATGACTACTACGGCTACTACGGAGGAGGCTGGGTGGACACCGACACTGAGGAGGAGCCCATGGAGCTGCCTGAGGACCACCCAGACGCTGCAGGAGGCAGCGATGAGGACGCTGCAGGAGGAGACGGTGCCGATCCAGGCGCTACTGGAGGAGATGATGCATAAGATGGTGGTGATGACCCAGCTGCACCAGATGGCGGTGACGATAACCCTGATTATGGTCCAGAGCCAGCCACCGCAACAGACGTACCGCCGCCAAAGCCCCATTATGAGAAGCAGATACATCGCTTGGACTTTGCCGAAGGTCCATTTCCAACACTTCTCTGGACGGTCATGCAGAGAATCGGCTTCCCACTAATGCCACAATATGAAGCCTGCCTGTACAAGAATGCTCAGCAGGAGGAGGAGTGGTTAGTGGCAGTGGTGATCAGTGTTTCGGATGAGAGGAATGGCAGCCAGATGGAGTACTATAAGCACTTTGATGACGTGCCCAGGAGAAATTTTAACGCAGGGACCAGTGAAGCTGCCAGGAGGGCTCTCTACTATCTCTGCCATGCTTATCGGGATGAACTCCAGGGCACCGAGTTTCAGCAGTTCCCACGCCGCATGAAGGGTGCCACCAGTGCGCAGATTCCAGTTCCACCCCCTGGGGAAGGAAGCTTGCTCATGGACACCACACAAGAGTTGGTCGCCGCTCTCAGTACTGACTTGGATGCTGCCGGAGCAGAGATCCAGGAGGTCAAGAGGAAGCTGAGGAAGGCGCTCAGGGAGAAGGCGATTCTAGAAGCTTAGTTGAGGGGAGATCAAGAGTTCCCCCGGAGTACGACAGCAATGAGTCCATCGACTACCTGCCAGAGTCACCTCCCCGCAAGCGCGTCCACTACGGAGAGCTCAGCTACCGCACCTGCTACCGTTAGAGATGCTAGATCTAGGAGTCTAAGTTAGGAGTGTCCTTAAGAGTCCTTTTTTAATTGCTAGTTCGAACGGTCTTTATAGTTTGTTTAATCTTAGTTAATGTGCTTGTGTGCTTGGTTTTGTGAGAACAATATGAGTTGGATCTTTGTAATGATTGTGATGAATTGTGGAGTGATGACCACAATTACATCAAGTTTTAATAAAGATAGATAGTTTAGCAAAGCTTGGGGTTATCTATTTTATTCACTGTCTTTCTCTTATCCTTGCTCCTATCCTTTTTCCTTGATTGATTTCATGAGTCTCATTTTTCTAACCAATTAGTTGGTGAATTAGAGGAACTTAAGAAACAGCTAAAAGAATTGCTAGATAAGTGGTTCATTCATCCTAGTTCTTCACCCTGGGGAGCACCTGTGATATTCGTTGAAAAGAAGGATGGTACACAGAGGATGTTTGTTGATTATAGAGCCTTGAATGAGGTTGCCATCAAGAACAAGTATCTGTTGCCTCATATAGAAGACCTATTTGATCAGCTGAAGGGAGCTAGAGTATTCTCTAAGATTGACTTGAGGTCAGGGTATCATCAGCTGAGGATACAACCCTCAGATATTGCCAAGACAACATTCACTACCAGATACAGACTTTATGAATACACAGTAATGTCATTTGGGTTGACCAATGCTCCAGCTTATTTCATGTACTTGATGAATAAAGTATTCATGGAGTATCTTGACAAGTTCATGGTGGTGTTCATTGCTGACATTCCAGTGTACTCCAGACATGAGGAGGAACATGAGGAACATTTGAGGCTTGTTCTGCAGAAACTCAGAGAAAACCAGTTCTATGCCAAGCTCAGCAAGTGTGAATTCTGGTTGAGCGAAGTCTCGTTTCATGGTCATGTTATCACAGATGGAGGTATTGCAGTGGATCCAGGGAAGGTCAGAGATGTTTGAAGTGGGAACCGCCAACGACAGTGTCAGAGATCCGGAGTTTTCTAGGACTCGCAGGATATTACAGGAGATTTATAGAAGGCTTCTCTATGTTAGCGAAACCTCTTACTTCACTACTAGAGAAAGAAAAGAAGTTTATATGGTCAGAGGCATGCCAGAACAGCTTTGATGAGTTGAGAAAAAGGTTGACTACGGCACCAGTATTGGTTATGCCTGATATTCACAAGAGTTTCGACATCTACTATGATGCTTCTAAACAGGGTCTTGGTTGTGTATTGATGCAAGAGGGACACGTGATTGCATACGCGTCTCGTCAGTTCAGGAAACATGAGCAGAACTATCCCACACATGATCTGGAGTTAGCAGTAGTGGTACATGCTCTGAAGATCTGGAGGCACTATTTGTTGGGTCACAGATGTCAGATATTTACCGACCACAAGTGTCTAAAGTACATTTTCACTCAGAATGACCTCAACCTATGACAGCGACGATGGTTAGAGCTCATAAAGTACTATGACCTGGAGATACACTATCATCCAGGGAAGGCAAATGTGGTTGCCGATGCCTTGAGTCAGAAAAGCTATGTGAATGCGACATTGGTTAGCCAGATGCCTCGTGAATTGTATAAAGAGTTTGAACAACTCAACCTTGGGTTCGTTGCCCACACGGAAGGGTCAGCTTGAGGATGCTAAGGTTCAAGAGATAAAAGAGATGATAGAAGCAGGCAAGGCACCTGACTTCACTGAAGATGAACATGGAACTGTGTGGTTCTGAAAGAGAATATGTGTGCCCGATGTGGATCACCTTCGTGAGAAGATTTTGCAAGAAGCTCATGACTTGGCTTATTCCATCCATCCTAGCAGTACCAAGATGTATAAGGATTTGAAGGAGAGATATTGGTGGTATGGCATGAAGCGTGATGTTGCAGCTCATGTGGCACTGTGTGATGTGTGTCACAGAGTCAAGGCAGAACATCAGAGACCCACCGGTTTGTTGCAGCCATTGAAGGTGCCAGAATGGAAATGGGAAGAAATTGGCATGGATTTCATCATGGGATTGCCACACACATGAGATGGTTATGATTCTATATGGGTCATAGTGGATCGTTTGACAAAAGTAGCTCACTTCATTCCGGTGAAGACTACCTATACAAAAGTAGTTCACGTCTTGATTTTGGCAGAAGTTGCATGAGTCAATGGACACAAAGTTGATTTCAGCTCCTCTTACCATCCGCGGACTGATGGGCAGACAGAGAGGACAAATCAGGATATGCTTAGGGCTTGCGCCCTAAAACATGGAGGCAGCTGGGATAAGAGTTTGCCATTTGCAGAGTTCTCTTACAACAATAGCTATCAGGCCAGTTTGAAGATGGCACCGTTTGAGGCATTGTATGGCAGGAAGTGCAGAACTCCATTGTATTGGAGGAGACAGGTGAAAGCCAACTGTTCGGGCCTGAGATCATTAAAGAGGCCGAACGACAGACACAGGTTGTCCATGAGAATCTGAAAGTGGCTCAGTCAAGACAGAAAAGTTACGCAGATACTCGACGACGGGAGTTGACTTTTGAAGAAGGGGAATTTGTTTATCTGAAAGTATCACCTATCAGAGGTTTGCGCAAATTCAAGGTCAAAGGGAAGTTGTCACCTCATTACATTGGCCTGTTCAGGGTCTTGAAACGGAAAGGCGAGGTAGCTTACCAGCTAGAGCTACATGCGCGACTGTCAGATGTGCACAACGTGTTTCACATATTACAGTTGAAAAAGTGCTGGAGGGTACCAGAGGAACAGTTGCCACTGGAGGAGTTGAATGTGCAGGATGATTTGACTTACACAGAGTACCCAGTCAAAATCCTAGACACATTGGAGAGAATCACCCGAACTAAGAGGATTCGGATGTGTAAGGTTCAATGGAGTCACCATGTAGAGGATGTGGCTACATGGGAATGAGAGGATGAGTTAGAGGCAGAATTTCCCCAGCTCTTTGCTAGCCCAGCCGAATCTCGAGGACGAGATTCCTTATAAGGAGGGTAGGTTTGTAACACCCTAATTTTCAAATTAGGAACCTAAATAAATTTTGCTAGATTGTCTTTAGGATCCATAAGGTTTTTATTCAAGTTCTTTTGATTTTAGAACATTACCGTGAATTAATAAGAATTTACTTAACCATAAAAATAAATATAAGGAAATATAGGTCTTATGCATTTCATGCCGCATCGCATTGTTTTATTGCTTGCCTTCCATTTCAATTTAAATTTCAAATTCAAATTCAAATGCATTTGGTTGTTTTTTTTCTTTTTCCCCCTCTTTTTCTCTTTTGGCCCGGCCCATTTCCTAATTTTCTTCCCCTTTCCTTTTCTCCCGCGAGGCCCAGCCCAGCCGGTTTCTTTTTCTCCTTTTCCTTTTCTCCTGCGCAGCCCAGCGGCCCAGCCGCACCGCTTCTTTCTCTCCCGGCCAAAATCAGCACCTCCCTCTCCCGGTCCAAATCAGCACCTCCCTCTCTCGGTCCAAATCGGCGCCTCCCTCTCCTCTCCCTTTACCCCTCACCGCAAGGCGGGCCCCTCCCGTTGGCGCCGTCCCCGACCTCGAGCCAGACTCGGGCTCGACCCTGAGTTCGGCCGCGGCACGACGCCGCCCTACCCGCGTGTCGCCCCGGGCCCGCACGTCGAGGCGCCTCAGCCGCCCCTATAAAGCCGCCGCCCCACGCCCTTGAACCCCCAACCCGCAGCCGCCGCCCTCGCCTCGCGAACCCTAACCGCGCAAGCCACCGCCGCCGCACCTCGGTCGCCTGACGCCGTCGCCGCGAGCCGCCGCCGAAGTTCCACGTTGTGGTGAGGAGCGTCGCCGGCTTGTTTTTCCCCTCTTCTTCGCCTTCTTGCGCACGCAATCTCTCGCCGGACTACCCGTGCTGCCGCTCGCCGTCGCCCGCCTTTCCCCTGCCCCGGCTCCCCGTCCAAAGCCCCTAGAAGTGTTCCCCGTCGCGCCCTCATCCTTCTTGTGCAGCCCGCGCTCGAATCCGAAGCCGGACGGCCGTTTTCGGTCAAGTCTGGCGGCCCCCGCTGCCGTGCGCCGCCGCCAGCCCCAGCCAGCGCCCCTGCCAGCGCCGCCGCCGCGCCGCCCCGATCTTTCCTAGCCGTCAAATCTCGATCTGACGGGTTAGATCTAATCTAACCCGAGTCAAACTAGCTCTTTTTGCAAAAGAAATCCTGGGTTTTCTCGAAATCAAGCCGCAGTCCACGCCAGCTCAAAAGTATTCACGAGTAGATCCTTTTTCTTCTTTTTAAACCCCTATCTTTTTCCAAAATAGAACCCGCCATCCTTAGCCCCTCTATTTTTCAATCTACACCCTAGATCTACGGTTTATTTATGTTTTAGCCCTCAGTTTCTTTGACTCGAGCCCTTCTAGTTTCAAATCTTCTACAAATAAGCCCCTGGAATCATGTTTTAGCCATAACTTCTCTATTTTAACTCCATTTTCATCGATTCTCGCGCTCACGCGACTCTTGCGACGTATACAGTAGCCTTATAACATTGTTTTGCTTTGTTTCTATTGTTTGATGTACTATTTCTTATTTATTGTACTTCTTTGTTTGTATGTACCGTTGTGTTGCGCTAGATGGTGCGCACTTTGAGGGTCTGCAAGAGCAAGGCTTTGAAGACGCCCCTGAGCAGCAACAGTTCTTTGAAGAAGGAAAGTGGTCCTTGATCATATTCCGGTCCTAATAACTTCTAAATACACCCATTTCCTTTATATGCATGCATGTGTCTATAATATGATGGATCCCAAATTAAGGATATGCCTAGTTTCTTTCGAAATTCCTTGATTAAACTTGGGTTGTTATTTATGTTGTAGCTACGCTAGTTGCTTTTACTTAGACTATGGTTGGTTAACTTGGAAACAATGCTACGCTTGTTTCACTTCATGTTCTGGAATATCTTTATGGTGATAATTATGAGATCATTGCATTAATTGGAACATGGAGAACCACCTAGGAAAATAGTGCAACCACAATACTATATGGCTCTGGTCTTGGCTAATTAATTAGAAACTTTAGCTTGTAACGGTCTTACCAAAAGTGCAAGAGGGCGTTGATGGGGTATAGCTCGGTCCTCTTGAGGTGTAGATATGATCCTGGTCAAGGCGTCTTCCTCATTAGGGAGGGTTATGACCACTGCGGCATGAAACCTTAGCGGACTGTTGCAAGTTAGGGAATCTTTGTAAAGGCCTCGTAGTGAATCTCTGCCACTCACCTCGGAAGTGTTTATGGGCCTTGCAAACCTGGGCATTAAGGGAAACACGAGTTGTGAGTAAAGTGTACAACCTCTACAGAGTGAAAACTGATATATCAGCCGTGCTCACGGTTAAGAGCGGCTTGGACCCTCACATGATAATTGAACTTAAAGATGATCTAAATTGATGTTCTTTATTTATGTTGTTGTTATTTATCTCTGTTATTTATTTAAGGGTTGGTAAATACTTACACTTAGTTAATGCTTGCTAAATAAAACTTGGTCAACTAAAAATGCTTATCGCAGTCAAACTACGTCAGCTTTTCCTTGATTTTGGCCTTGCATGTCATATAATTTACTCCACTTGTTGAGTACCAACCTTAAGTGTACTCACGCTTGCTTTATTAAACCAATGCTGCTCCGAACAAGATAATTGTCCAGAGTTCCTTGAAGATTTTGAGGAGTTCTAGCGTATGTCTCCCAGTCATCTGCCTGTGACTGCTCGCCGGAGTTGGGGTTGGGGGCGACGAGTTCAGGGCCTCTTGTGGGGCTTTTATAGGCGCGAGGGGAGGGATGGTGTCCTGGGCTCGAGCCGCAGGGAAAGGCGACACCAGGGGAAAAACCGAGGGCGCGACTGCCTTGCTGGCACCGGTGGGGGCTTGCCGTGGCGCCAGCAGCACCCGCGGCAGAGGAATGCCGCTGCGTGGAAGCTTCATGAGGGTGTAGCGCGAGATTTTGTGGGTCCGTGGAAGATTTCCAGTGCGCTGGCAGGCCCACTTGGCCGGGCAGCCTCAGCTATGCCGGTTTGCGCCGGCCAGCTGGCCTGCCGGCGATGGGACAGGGCAGGGGAGGAGAGAGGAGGGAGAAGATGATCGGACTTATGTGCAGGAAGCAAAAAAAACAGCGGGAGCCTGGGTGAAAAAGGAGCAAAAAATCATTCTTCCCAAGGCCAAATCAAAAATATTTGAATACTATTTTTGTTCAACTTTTCAAGAGAAACATTTTTTGTTTTATGACTATGTCCATTTGAGGAATGTATAAAAAGATATTTTGAAATTCCGAAAACAAGTATTTGAAAGACACATCATTTCATGTGAATTTTTGCACTGTTAGCCGTTGAGTTCAACTAGACTTTTGTTGCTCTTGCTATGATATATGTGTCATTAAATTTTTAAAATCATTTGTGATCAACTTTGAAAGTTACAAGGGTTTTGTTTCCAAGAGTTCAAATGTTTATGCATATATACATATACACATATTCATTTTCTTGAAAGGTAGATTTGATAGATTGTTTCATACTTCTCTTACTCTTTTGTGACTGATTTCATGGTTTGGATCTTTGTTTAGTCTTTTAGACACCTAGCGTGTCACAGCCAACCCCCTTTAAGAAGAATCTCGTCCCGAGATTCGGATAAAACTAAGTGCAGAATGTGTGTACCTTGGATGAAACCAAGAAACCAGAAAACTTTTGATTGAGATAACTTTCCGTTTCTCATGTGGCTTCTTCTTTAGTGTGATGGTTCCACTGGATTTTATACATTTTAATCACCGCTCTTCGAGTACTTCTTTCCTTCTGGTCAAGATTTTGATGGGATGCTCAACATAAGAGAGGTCTGGTTCCACCATAATTTCTTGTTGTTCAACAATTTCGGTAGGAACTCTGACATATTTCTTTAGTTGAGAGACATGAAAAACATCATGAATGGCTGCAAGCTGCGAAGGAAGTCGCAATCTATAGGCCACGGGTTCACATTGTTCAATGATTTCATACGGACCAACATACCGAGGGGCTAACTTTCCTTTCACTCCAAATCATTGCACACCCTTGGTTGGTGAAACCCGAAGTTAAACATGATCACCAACGTCGAATTTCAAGGGTTTCCTCCTGTTGTCAAAATAACTCTTTTGTCTAGATTGGGCTGCTTTAAGGTTTTCTTCTGCCTTGACTACCAAGTCTGGTCCAAAGATTTTGCGCTCTCCAGTTTGTGACCAGCTCAACGGAGTTCGACACCTTCGACCATACAATGCCTCGAAGGGTGCCATTTTTAGGCTTGCTTGATAGCTGTTATTATAAGAGAACTCTACTAAAGGTAAACGTTTGTCCCAATTCTTGTCATAATGAGTGACACAAGCTCTAAGCATGTCTTCGAGAACTTGATTTACTCTTTCGGTTTGGCCGTCGATCTGAGGATGATAAGCTGAGCTTTGGATTAGTTTGGTACCAAGAGATTCTTGCAATTGTTCCCAAAAGCGTGCTACGAACTGAGTGCCACGATCAAAAATGATTGTCTTTGGTACACCGTGTAGACAAAAAATTCGATCCAAATATATCTTAGCGTATCTTTTGGTATTATAAGTGGTGTGTACGAGAATAAAATGAGCGGTCTTTGTAAGCCTATCTACAATAACCCATATAGAATCGTGTTTCTGAGATGTATTGAGCAAACCAACAATGAAGTCCATACTGATGTCTTCCCATTTCCAGGATGGTATTGGCAGAGGTTGAAGTGTACCAGCTACTTTTAAGTGGCTAGCTTTCACTCGCTGACAAGTGTCACACTCTACAACATATTCGGCAATTTCCCTCTTCATCCTGGTCCACTAGAAATTTTGTTTAAGGTCCTGATACATCTTGCTACTGCCTGAATGAATAGAGAATTTGGAAAGATGTGCTTCATTAAGAATTTGCTTTCGGAGTTAATGATTTTTCAGAATAACAATGCGACTTTCAAACCATAAAATTCCCTTATGATCCTGATGAAAACATTTGTACTTCTCCTCTCCTTGAGATAGTTTCTGCTTGATGATCCTAATACCCTCATCATGTAATTGTGCCATAATGATACGGTCATGAAGAGTGGGTTCAACAGCGATGTTATTCAAAGTTCCTTGAGGAATCATTTCCAACCTAAGTTTCCGCATTTCATAGCATAACATCTCATTGTATGATGCGGAAGATAGGCAATTGCAATGAGCTTTGCGGCTGAGTGCATCCGCTACTACATTGGCCTGGATGATAGTGCACCTCAAGATCATAATCTTTGATTAATTCCAACTAACGTCTTTGTCTCACATTCAGGTCGGCTTGTGTGAATATATACTTGAGACTCTTATGATCGGTATAAATATTGCAATGGGTGCCCATAAGATAGTGCCTCCAAATCTTGAGAGCGTGAATGACAACTGCTAACTCAAGATCATGGGTTGGGTAATTCTTTTCATGGGGTTGAAGTGCTCGTGAAGCATAGGCAATAACCCGATTGTCTTACATAAGCACATAACCCAAACCCATTCCAGAAGCGTCACAGTAAACGTCAAATGGTTTGGTATTGTCAGGTTGAGCTAAGACTGAGGCTGTAGTCAAGTGTTCACGAAGAGTGTGAAAAGCTTTTTCACAATCTCCATCCCACACAAATTTTAATCCTTTTGTCAACAATTCGGTCATAGGTTTAGCAATTCTGGAGAAATCTGGAATGAAATGGCGATAATAACCTGCTAAGCCAAGAAAACTATGAATCTTATGAACGGTCATGGGAGGTTTCCAATCCATCACCTCTTGAACTTTACTGGGGTCAACTGAGATACCATTGCTGGAGATAGTATGTGTGGCAGAACCACCTGAATTAATCCGGCTCAAGTGTATTAACCATCACCATTAAGGCATTCTCGGTTAACCTTACACTTCCAACGGAGTAATCCACTGGCCTGTCGGGTATAACCTCCCGATACAACCACGGTGAATGGATCGAGCGCCATACATACAAATGCTCATGCGACGATGAGCCCAGAGAATACCACATTCCAGCAAATATTACAACATTAGCATAAGTAAATGTTGCAGACCTAGTTCTGAGTTTAGAAAAGAAGTACTTCAATTAACATAAATAAGTTCTTCAGAGTTAAATTGCAGCGGAAATAAACATCGGAAACTACTCGACGATACAGGATGTCTCGATGAAGCCCGTACGAGACATCACTCGGCCTTATCTCCGTTGGACGGGGGCGCATCCCATTCCACCGACCAACCAGGGGGAAGAGTGCAGGGCCAAGTCAAGCTAGCAACCATGTCTTCGAAGGGCTCACCTGAAATCGAGTCACAAGCAAGACTGAGTATACTAATACTCAGCAAGACTTACCCGTGTAGTGGAAACTACTCCACCGACTCTAGACATGCCAGGCTTTTGGGCTCAGGGGTTTGTTTTGCCGAAAAGCATCTACAAGTGGGTCCTTACTTTCAACTTTTAGCTCAAGATTCTAGTTTCGTTAGCCAGTCTAGGTAAGCAGCTATCTAAAGCATACATGGTGAAGCATTAAATTTTCCATCCAACCAGTTCATTCATCATCATTGTTCCTCTTCTTACTCTGTGGGTAAAAATGGTTAAGCAGTCTCAATAGCCGTGAGAAACGGACGATTCGAATCGAATTTCTTAACCTTGCAAGGGAAACCCAAACACACGTCACGTGGTTACTCCCTAGAGTCACACGTGCAACTTTTCCCCTTTCTTTCCGGGTCGTGGATCGGGGCTACCCTCCGAGAGTACAAGAGCTCCACGCCACGGTTCGGCGCCGGGTCGTGACCACTCTCTGCACTCGCCATATGCACATGGGACCGAAGTTCAAAGGGTAGGATGCCGTCCCCTTGCCGGGCCAATCAGGTACTTAAGCTTACCGATTCCCATAATCTCGGCATGTGTTTAGTACGTTCAAGGACTTAACCATCACTACCACACCCTGCGGCCTTAGCATTTTTCACTAGACAGACGGGCCTCAATCGTAACCATCGTTACATAACCCGTCCGTGTCCTTATGATTGCAGCGTGTAGTAGTCATTCAACTCCTATTTTCTCGCGAGTGACAGGAAATCACTCGACTTTTACCGGAGTCCTATTAGCACAGCAGTCTATCGAACCTTACATCTAGTTTTCACGCAAGGGTTCCTGACATCATGCAACTAAGTTTTCATCCATCTCCTATAAACTTAATGCACAAGCAAAGAGTAATGAGTTGCATAATTTCGGAAAGAATGGGTTATGTTCCGGGGCTTGCCTTCGCAGTTCGCTTGGGGATCTTCCGAACTTGGGCTCGGGTCTTCAAAAACTTCAGTTAGATTTGCTTGAGCTTCACGCTGCTCACTCTCGGACGCGGGCACCAGCTCGTAAGTTCCGTCGGCGAGAGTCGTCGATTCTACATGAGTGCATAAGTTTAAGTCGTGGAAATAGCACTTGATTACGATTTGGGAGTAATTACTACAAGGGATAGTTTCTGGTCATGAATTTTTGGATTTAGGCACATCAAGGAAAGATGTGCTTACTGTAAAATTTTCAGCCAATTTTATGTAACAGATTAATTCTGAAAAATATATTTCATTGTTGCTGTTAGATAATTGTTCTTTTTGCACAGAACAATTGGTGCAACAAATGAGTCTAAGATTTTTACAGAGCTTTCACTTAAGCATGCAGAAGCTACTGTAATTTTTGTAGGATTTATTATGCAGTATTCAGAGCACAGAAAATATGACATTCTACACCTAGGCTTTTTAAAGATTCATTTTTACAGGACCCTTCACTGGGTTTTTGTTCATGAAACTTTTTACACAGCAACCTCTACCACAGTGTAACTCCCAGTAATAATTTGGGAATTTTCCAATCTAAGATACTATTTTCTTGATTTAATGTATGTTATTAGCACATAAATCAAATAAGTGGGTTACTGTGAGATAAAAATTCTCCTAATTTTTCTCTAGCTTCTAGGTACCAATACATTAGCATAGGAAAAATTTCAATGGGTGACTTGCCACCTAACTGCAGGGATAAAACATTCTTCTTACACATGATATAAAACTAAGTTTAACAAACAGTAAATCTAGAGATGGAATTTGGGCCTGATCTTTTTACACAGTCCTAATCATCCAGCAACTAATTCACTGCCCAAAATTCAGGGTCAGCATTGTTTTAGAACAGTGGGTATAAAATATGTCCATTAAAGCTTCTATTTAATGTAGAGCAAAATATTTTGAGATTCTGAGAAAATTTTTGTAACAAAAGTGGTAGAGTTTGTTCTGAGGATTCCAGAACAGTTGAGTTTGCATTTTTCTAAATTTTCTACGATTTTATACGAATTTTACAAGTTCACTGAATTTGAATCTAGGTTTGAAATTTTCTTTTACAACTAGGTCCTTGAATCTTGCGCTCAGACCCTTCTAAAGATTTAAATTCTTGCAATTGGGTCCTCGGCGGCTCGGGTACGGCGGCCGGCCGAAATTCCGGCGAGGGGGCTTGCCGGCGGCGAGGGGCGGGGGTCGGGGAAGGTTCAGGGGTGCGAGGGCTACCTTGTGGGGGTGTTGTTCTGGTGGGGGACGGCCGGGAAGGGCTCGCCGGCGTTGGAGCAAAGGCGGCGGCGGCGCGGCTCGCATCGACGGCGGTGCTCCGGCGGGCTTGGGGCGGCGTGGTCCGGTCGGTGAGCTTCAGTGACGCGTGGGGAAGCTACTCAAGGCTCGGCTTGGACGGAGGGGGTCGGGGTCGTGCTGTCCACGGCGAGCAGGGGCGGCGGCGGCGACGGCAGCGCGGGCGGCGGCGCTCCGGTGGCTCTGGGTGGCGTTGGGTGGGTCGGCGAGCTGCGGTGAGGTGATGTAGTGGTGGCTGGGTGCTCAGTTTGGGCAGTGGGCGGCGGCAGTGGGCTGTCCACGGACGGGTGGTGCTCGGCGGCGGCGATGGCGACGGCGAGGCATTCTGGTGGCCGGGGGCTCGCGCGCGTGGCCGGGGTGGCGCTTTTATAGGGACAGGAGGGGCCTGGTTAGCGTGCGGGGCGGAGGCACGGCACGGCGTGCACTGGCCGCGGCGGGCGGCGGCAGAACGCCGGCGCGTCGTGCGGCACGCGGGCGCGGCGACTGGGCGGCCGAGATACGGCGTGAGCGCGGTGAGATAGTACCGGGCGCGGAGTGGGGAAGCAGCAGCGGCAGCGGCTCGGGCGGAGGGCGGGCGCGACGACTGGTGGGGCGCGGGGGCCGGGGCGGCACGGCGGAGCGCGGCTACTGGGCGCGACGGGCGGCGGGGCTGGACGCGGCTGCGTCGCAGGCACGCGCGGGCGCGGCGTCGGGGCGGGGCAAAGCCGGCCGTGGCGGGGTGGTGCGGCGGCCACTGGCCTGGCGCTTCGCGCCGGTCAGGCGACGCCGGCCACCTGGCGCGCGGCGGGCGGGCGAGCGCGCGCGGCGCGGCAGAGGAGGGGGAGAAGCGAGGGACTGAAATGCAAAAATTCGAAAAAGTTCAGGGGGCTGGGTGCAAACAGGGCGTTTTCTCCTCTTTCTGATTTGAATTTCAAAAACTTTTGAACACGAAAGTTGCTCAAAATAAAAAGTTCTACAACTTTGGTTTTAGGCAAAACCTCATTTGGCTCATGGTTTTAAAGTTAATTTAAAAGTTTCAAATGTGTCCAAATGTGCCCAAATTTAATTTGAATTCCAACTGAACCCGTTTTAAATTCTTTCCACCCTCTCATTAGTTGGTTTAAAACATGGAGTTAGGCTTATGTCATTGATTTTGGATTTGTAATTACCAGGGTTGTCACAGCCTTCCCCCCTTAACAAGAATCTCGCCCCGAGATTCGGTAATTCTTAGTGTGGGCGTGGGTGCACATACCAGTGGTTGAGGCAAGAAACCCAGGGAAATGTTGGTTCAGGTAGCTTTCCGTTTCCCAGGTGGCTTCTTCTTCCGTGTGGCGATTCCATTGTATTTTATACATTCTAATCACTTTCCTCCTGGTCTCTCTTTCTTTTTGATCCAGAATCTTAATTGGGTGTTCGACATACGAGAGATCGGGTTCCAACGATATTTCTCGTTGTTCCACAATCTCTGTAGGGACTCGAATACACTTCTTGAGTTGAGATACGTGGAAGACATCATGGGTGGCCGTGAGTTGAGGGGGCAGTCGTAATTTGTGGGCTACGGGTCCGCGGCTCTCCATGATTTCGTAAGGACCAATATAACAGGGAGCTAGTTTGCCTTTGATTCCAAATCTTCGCACTCCCTTGGTTGGTGAAACTCGAAGATAGACATGATCGCCAACTTCGAACTTTAGGGGCTTTCTCCTTTCGTCAGAATAGCTCTTTTGTCGGGCTTGTGCGGCTTTAAGATTTGCTTGTATTACTTTTACCTTCTCCTCTGCCTCGATTACCAGGTCGGGTCCAATTATTTTACGTTCTCCGGTTTGTGACCAGCTCAAAGGGGTTCGACACCTTCGTCCGTACAGGGCCTCAAATGGTGCCATTTTCAAACTCGTTTGGTAGCTGTTGTTGTACGAGAACTCTGCCAGGGGTAGGCATTTGTCCCAATTCTTGTCATAATGAATGACACAAGCTCTCAGCATGTCTTCAAGAATTTGGTTTACTCTTTCCGTTTGTCCATCGGTCTGAGGATGGTATGCTGAGCTGCGAATCAGCTTTGTGCCAAGAGACGTTTGCAGTCGTTCCCAAAAGCGTGCTACAAACTGGGGACCACGATCGGAAATGATTGTCTTAGGTACTCCATGCAGGCAAACAATACGATCGAGGTAAATATCGGCATATTTCTTGGTAGAATAGGTGGTGTGCACCGGAAGAAAATGTGCCGTCTTCGTGAGTCTATCAACGATAACCCATATGGAATCATGTCTCTGGGACGTGTTTGGTAGTCCAACGATGAAGTCCATACTTATGTCTTCCCATTTCCATGATGGTATAGGTAACGGTTGAAGTGTACCGGCTACCTTTAAGTGGCTAGCTTTTACTCTCTGGCACGTGTCACATTCCGAGACATACGTAGCAATTTCCCTTTTCATTCTAGTCCACCAGAAGTTTTGCCTTAGGTCCTGATACATTTTGCTACTGCCGGGGTGGATAGAGAATTTGGAGAGGTGTGCCTCATCAAGAATTTGCTTGCGGAGTTCACGATTCTTCGGAACGACTATACGACTTTCGAACCATAGAACTCCCTTATGGTCCTGACGGAAACACTTATACTTCTCCTCACCTAGAGAGAGTTTTTGTTTGATGATCTTGATTCCTTCATCATGTAGTTGTGCCATGACGATTTGGTCGTGAAGAGTGGGCTCAACTGAGATGTGATTTAGAGTGCCTTGGGAAACCATTTCCAAGTTAAGCTTCCTCATGTCTGCACATAATGTCTCATGGTAGGACTCCATGGATAAGCAATGGCAATGGGACTTGCGGCTTAGTGCATCCGCGACTACATTAGCCTTACCGGGGTGATAGTGCACTTCAAGGTCATAATCTTTGATTAATTCTAGCCATCTTCGTTGTCTCATATTCAGATCGGCTTGTGTGAAGATGTACTTGAGACTCTTATGATCCGTGTAGATATTGCACTGTGCACCCATGAGATAGTGCCTCCATATCTTCAGAGCGTGAATGACGGCTGCGAGCTCAAGGTCATGCGTGGGATAATTCTGTTCGTGGGGCTGAAGGGCTCGTGAGGCATATGCAATCACTCGATTCTCTTGCATAAGCACACATCCTAGACCAGTACCTGATGCGTCACAATACACATCGAATGACTTGGTATTATCGGGTTGAGCTAACACAGGTGCAGTAGTCAGATGCTCTCTGAGAGTGTGGAAGGCTTCCTCACACTTCTCATTCCATACAAACTTTACTTCCTTCTTCAATAGTTCCGTCATGGGCTTAGCAATTCGAGAGAAATCCGGGATGAAGCGACGGTAGTAACCGGCTAAGCCGAGAAAACTGCGAATCTGATGAACAGAGGTAGGGGGTTTCCAATCCATCACCTCTTGTACCTTGCTGGGGTCAACAGCTATGCCTTCGCTGGAGATCGTGTGACCTAAGAAGTTTACAGTATCCAACCAAAATTCACACTTAGACAACTTAGCATAGAGCTGATGGTCTCTGAGTCGCTGAAGAACAATGCGAAGGTGCTTGGCATGCTCTTCCTCATCCTTTGAATAGATAAGAATGTCGTCGATGAACACTACGACGAATTTGTCAAGTTCGGGCATGAATACCGAATTCATGAGATACATGAAGTAGGCAGGGGCATTGGTGAGTCCAAAGGACATGACCAAAAACTCATATAGTCCATATCGTGTGGAGAAGGCAGTCTTAGGAATATCGCACGGGCGAATCTTGATCTGATGATATCCCGAACGAAGATCAATCTTTGAGAAGACTCTGGCTCCAGCTAATTGATCGAAGAGCACATCGATGCGAGGAAGTGGGTATTTATTTTTAACTGTTACCGCATTGAGAGGTCGGTAGTCCACACATAATCTCAAACTGTCATCCTTCTTCTTTACGAATAGGGCTGGACATCCCCAAGGTGACGCGCTAGGGCGAATAAAACCTTTGTCCAGTAGTTCTTGGAGTTGAAGTTTCAGCTCGGCCAATTCTTTAGGGGGCATCCTATACGGTCTTTTGGATATAGGTGCAGTGCCTGGTTGTAGTTCAATAACGAACTCAATATCCCTATCCGGTGGCATTCCTGGTAAGTCATCCGGGAAAACATCGGCATACTCGTTCACCACAAGAATATCATCTAGCTTAAGTCCTTCCATCTTATAAGCACAGGAATTCATGCAATCTATGAATGGTAGGTAAAGGGTAGTGGCTCCGTGACTAGGTGAATTTATCTCAACGGCTCGGGAAGAAAGGTCCAGCGTGACTCCATGCATAGCCATCCAGTTCATTCCCAAAATAATGTCCAAGCCGTCAAGGGGTAAAAGGACAAGGTCCGTGTCAATGGTTTTACTACCCAATTTGATTGGTACTTGTCTGACCATTTGGTTTGAAGCAATTTTACCACCCGGTGTTGATATCATATATGACCCTTTTGTGTGACAAACATCCAAGCCTACTTTTGCACCGAATTTTGCACTTATGAAACTATGCGATGCACCAGAATCAAATAATATAACTGCAGGCTTGCTATGGATAGAGAATGTACCCGACATCACTGGGGCTCCTTCAGGAAGCTCTGCAAGCGTGGTGAAGTTAATCCGTCCTTGCTTGACTTGCAGGGTCTGTCTCTTGCCCCTGTTCTTGGCGTTCGGGTTGGATCCTTGACCTTGGTTGGGCTGTCCAGGCTGAGGGCATTCTCGTGCGAAGTGGCTGGAACTCCCGCATTTGAAACAGCGATTCGTAGGGCTAGGTCGAAGAGACTGCTGAAGAATGGGCCTCGGACCATTCTGTGGAGGCATCGGGGGTCGTACCATGCCTGGCTGCTGTGGGGGTCTGGCAATCCATCTTCCTGGCTGCGGGGCCTTTGGTGGAGCTGTAGGTGCGGTATTTTGCACGATGCGATACCTTGGTGGTTGGGCACTTGATGGTCCTGCGGGTGCCTTTCTCTTCTTCTCTGCCCGGTGTGCCATGATACAGTCTTCCTGGGTAATGGCCATATTGACCAACTCGTTGTAGGTGTCAGCCCTGGCTAGGTTCAGACGTTCCTTGAGCTTGGTATTCAGACCTCGGCGGAAACGATCACGCTTCTTGGCATCCGTATCAGCGTGATAGCCCGCATACTGACATAAGTTGTTGAACGCTTGGGCGTACTGCAGCACGGTGCGGGTGCCCTGGGTAAGCGCCAGAAACTCGTTCAACTTCCTCTCCATGAGACCCTCGGGGATATGATGTGCCCGGAACGCGGTCTTGAACTCATCCCAGTCGACCACATGATCAGCCGGGAGCATCGCAAAATAGTGGTCCCACCACAGACGAGCGGTACCGCGAAGCTGTTGCGCGGCAAAACGAGCCTTGTTGGCCTCTGAGCATGGGGCCACAAGTAGTGTGAACTTGGATTCTATGGCGCGAATCCATGCATCTGCGTCCAGGGGTTCCTCGGTCTTATGGAACAAGGGAGGCTGGGTCCCCAGGAAATCCGTGTATCCTGCAGCTTGTGGTTGGTGAGCATTGTGCCCACCCCTCTGCTGGTGTTGCCCTTGCACAATCTGACGTAGCAGCTCGGTTTGAGCGGCCATCACTTCCACCAAACTGGGCGGGGGTGGTGGCGATTGTCGCGAGCGGCTGCCACCGGCACCAAAACCCTCGGGGTTGCCACGTGTTGATCCAACCATCTGAAACGTGAAAGGTTACCATTAGCAACGCGATCCATATTACTTCCTTGATTCATAAATAATTGGTGTAGTCATAGACTTCCGAAGTCTGAGCTAGAGGTATGGACAGAATCTCTGTTTGCTACGAGAAAAATCATAGCCTGCTGTGGGTCCATCCAAAACATCTCAATCATTTGCAGTAGTCAGAGAATTTAGGAATGCACCACTTTGGTATTTTAACTTCGGTGCTAGAACTATAGCTAAGGTGGTCGAAAAGCTCGTCCTTTGCCTTACTGTCTTAGCTGTTTTTCAGCAGATTGATCGGTACGGTTTCGCCTATATCTCAAACTAGCGGGGTCCAATGATGCTGAATTTTTGTGAGAACCTAGATCACAAAACTTAGCACAAGTCTGGTATTCAACACTCAACCAATAAATGCAAGGAGACATGGATAAAAATTCCGACAAGACTCAGCGATTGTGGATTTCATTGTTTACCAAGTTACAACGAATTCACCCAAGTTCATCGCCGTTCCTTATATGCTGAGGGTATCCACATGGTTCAGGTGTACCCAACACAAAAAAGTTACTCAACTCCTAGTTAGCCTATTACAATACTTGCCAAAAGTTAGGCTACCCTATCGAGGAGTATGTGCAAAAGTCCTCCTAGGTCGTCCTCTAGAAATCATCCAAGTCGTTGACGGACGACTCGCTGTGAGCAGGAGAGTGAGCTCCCATCCGAGGTGCCCATGGTACCTCACCCTCAAAATCCATACCTGAGATACCATCAATCTCCTGTGGCTCCTCCTCATCCTCCTCCATGTCGTCCTCATGGGGATGGTCATTCTGATCATGATACCACTGAATGTGCTCATTAGCATCCTCCAACTCAAGGCTCAGATCATGGAGCTGCTCCTCCAACTGTGCTATCGTGGTATCTCTCTCACCCATGAGAGTGTCCTGCTCCTGGATTTGGCCCTCAAGTTGGCCAATCTGAGCATCTCTGTCCTCAAGATCCTTACTGAGCTCCTTTATCTGCTCATCCCTGGTATCTGCCATCATATGGTAGGCCTGAGCAAGATCAGTGAGCTGCTCGAGTGCCTGACTCTGGAGAGTCTGAAGCCGGTAGAGTGCACTCATGCACCGCACGGAGGTATGGATAGTCTCCTGGGCATAGAAGTCTACCAAATACTGTGCGTGCTGCACCCTGTTGAGCCAAAAGGGGTCGTTGTCCTGGGCAGCAGGAAACAATCCCATGGGAGTGAGTGTGACAACCTCGGGACGCTGCGCACAAAATGTGGTGAGCGCCCTCATGGCTGCAAGCTCCCAAGTATCGGCCAAACGGCGACCAACAGCCTCAAGCTCCAAGGCGGGCCGCTCCGGGTGTAGCGGGTGCGGAAAGATAGTCACGTTGACTCGGCACTGGGTAACTCCATTCTCCGCAAACTCCAGCCCGGCGTAACGTGGGGGAATTAGATAGCCCGCGGTACGCAGAACATCCCACAAAATAGAGGGAAAGCCCCCCCAGTGGAGACACTGCGAGTGCATGCGTCCATCCTCATCCACCATCATCTCAACAGGCTTGGCCATCTGAACAAAAGATCAAATGGAGTGAGATAGCGAAAAACTGTGAACAGCACAAGGACAGATTCTGTATAGTGTGCAACAATAATCATAACTCCCACAGTTCTTATCCAAAAATTCCCAAATTTCACCAGATCACTCCTAAGATATTTGTGAACAACTTTTCTAGTCAACTCCAGAGCTAATTGGGTCTCTAAGATGGTCTTTCTTTTCAGGTTTTACCTTACTGTCTACCCAGAATTTTCAGTGAACAGAGGGCTAGAGTTTCGTACACCAGGGAAAATCTACCCAGCCAAAATTTACCAAATTTTAACAGCAGCTTCCTGGGTAAATTTGGAACAAGTTTCGTGTTGTGCTCTTTTGCAGAAAACCGCAGGAAGGGGGCCTAAAAATTTAAGGGGCAGAAGTGCTTATTCCGGACAGAATTCTGACATTTCAAGGTTTCTATTATTTCTTATTATCCATAAGTTCAGAATTTTTAATTTTTGAACAGGAGACAGAACACAAAATTTGGAACAATTTCTTCAACATGAACTTTATCAGAAATGGTCATTTTCTTGGGTCAATAAATCGCTCTTTTTGGTGACGGCAGATTTCGGGCAGTTTCGCTAGATAGTCCTTATGCAAACCACGCTTAGATACGCAAGAACCTTTCCACTCTCACACAACGCATTTTTGATTTCAGATTCATATGTTCATGATGTATGCACGTCCTATTCGTCCTCACAAAATAAAATAATCGCCAAATAGCTTTGGTCTTACGAAGATAGTTTCGGTGGCATACACAATACGGCTCTCGCTATAATAGCTAGTCGAGTCTTTCTAATCGTTCCTTAACTTATCATAATCGCGGTTAGTGTACCTGCAGAAGATTGACAAAGCATATATATTTCATGAACCTTTCATGCCAGCACTCATAAAAGCGTCCGTATTCATTACCGTTTACTTATAGAAACGATATCTGTACAATTTCCGCCGTACAGACGACGTTAACATACGCTATCGAGATAGCGTATTCACGGGGGTACCGTCATGAGACGGGGGTATGAACAGCGATCGCCATACCCTGCGCCGAACCTTCTACTCCCAATATGTTCAACTAACAGTTGGCATATTGGCAGCACCTCAAGTAAGCCACTGCTTGAGGGCAGCGTTCGGTTCGCATCACCGACAGGAAGGCCAAGCTCCCTCAGTTGACTGAGGATCCTTACCTTCTTACCTTAGCGATGAGTGCGTTGTTACAGAAATTAAGGTCGGTTGTGCATGAAAGTAAGTTTTGACAGAAAGTAATGTGCTGGAAGTCAGTTGATAATATATATAGAAGTTAGATAGCCACCTAGTAACTTTCCCATAATCCCTTAGAGCTTTACGAACTAGGCACCATCCTTAACGTACCAACGTATTTCGCAACACACCTTCTAGTCAAGTTTTATGAAAATGAGTTTTTAAGTCATGTCGCATTCTCTGGTGTATGCATTTCGGCTCTGGTGCCCACTGTTACCAGCTGTGGCACCAGCTACGGCTCTGATACCAGCTGTGGCAGAACCACCTGAATTAATCCGGCTCATGTGTATTAACCATCACCATTAAGGCATTCTCGGTTAACCTTACACTTCCAACGGAGTAATCCACCGACCTGTCGGGTATAACCTCCCGATACAACCACGGTGAATGGATCGAGCGCCATACATACAAATGCTCATGCGACGATGAGCCCAGAGAATACCACATTCCAGCAAATATTACAACATTAGCATAAGTAAATGTTGCAGACCTAGTTCTGAGTTTAGAAAACAAGTACTTCAATTAACATAAATAAGTTCTTCAGAGTTAAATTGCAGCGGAAATAAACATCGGAAACTACTCGACGATACAGGATGTCTCGATGAAGCCCGTACGAGACATCACTCGGCCTTATCTCCGTTGGACGGGGGCGCATCCCATTCCACCGACCAACCAGGGGGAAGAGTGCAGGGCCAAGTCAAGCTAGCAACCATGTCTTCGAAGGGCTCACCTGAAATCGAGTCACAAGCAAGACTGAGTATACTAATACTCAGCAAGACTTACCCGTGTAGTGGAAACTACTCCACCGACTCTAGACATGCCAGGCTTTTGGGCTCAGGGGTTTGTTTTGCCGAAAAGCATCTACAAGTGAGTCCTTACTTTCAACTTTTAGCTCAAGATTCTAGTTTCGTTAGCCAGTCTAGGTAAGCAGCTATCTAAAGCATACATGGTGAAGCATTAAATTTTCCATCCAACCAGTTCATTCATCATCATTGTTCCTCTTCTTACTCTGTGGGTAAAAATGGTTAAGCAGTCTCAATAGCCGTGAGAAACGGACGATTCGAATCGAATTTCTTAACCTTGCAAGGGAAACCCAAACACACGTCACGTGGTTACTCCCTAGAGTCACACGTGCAACTTTTCCCCTTTCTTTCCGGGTCGTGGATCGGGGCTACCCTCCGAGAGTACAAGAGCTCCACGCCACGGTTCGGCGCCGGGTCGTGACCACTCTCTGCACTCGCCATATGCACATGGGACCGAAGTTCAAAGGGTAGGATGCCGTCCCCTTGCCGGGCCAATCAGGTACTTAAGCTTACCGATTCCCATAATCTCGGCATGTGTTTAGTACGTTCAAGGACTTAACCATCACTACCACACCCTGCGGCCTTAGCATTTTTCACTAGACAGACGGGCCTCAATCGTAACCATCGTTACATAACCCGTCCGTGTCCTTATGATTGCAGCGTGTAGTAGTCATTCAACTCCTATTTTCTCGCGAGTGACAGGAAATCACTCGACTTTTACCGGAGTCCTATTAGCACAGCAGTCTATCGAACCTTACATCTAGTTTTCACGCAAGGGTTCCTGACATCATGCAACTAAGTTTTCATCCAACTCCTATAAACTTAATGCACAAGCAAAGAGTAATGAGTTGCATAATTTCGGAAAGAATGGGTTATGTTCCGGGGCTTGCCTTCGCAGTTCGCTTGGGGATCTTCCGAACTTGGGCTCGGGTCTTCAAAAACTTCAGTTAGATTTGCTTGAGCTTCACGCTGCTCACTCTCGGACGCGGGCACCAGCTCGTAAGTTCCGTCGGCGAGAGTCGTCGATTCTACATGAGTGCATAAGTTTAAGTCGTGGAAATAGCACTTGATTACGATTTGGGAGTAATTACTACAAGGGATAGTTTCTGGTCATGAATTTTTGGATTTAGGCACATCAAGGAAAGATGTGCTTACTGTAAAATTTTCAGCCAATTTTATGTAACAGATTAATTCTGAAAAATATATTTCATTGTTGCTGTTAGATAATTGTTCTTTTTGCACAGAACAATTGGTGCAACAAATGAGTCTAAGATTTTTACAGAGCTTTCACTTAAGCATGCAGAAGCTACTGTAATTTTTGTAGGATTTATTATGCAGTATCCAGAGCATAGAAAATATGACATTCTACACCTAGGCTTTTTAAAGATTCATTTTTACAGGACCCTTCACTGGGTTTTTGTCCATGAAACTTTTTACACAGCAACCTCCACCACAGTGTAACTCCCAGTAATAATTTGGGAATTTTCCAATCTAAGATACTATTTTCTTGATTTAATGTATGTTATTAGCACATAAATCAAATAAGTGGGTTACTGTGAGATAAAACTTCTCCTAATTTTTCTCTGGCTTCTAGGTACCAATACATTAGCATAGGAAAAATTTCAATGGGTGACTTGCCACCTAACTGCAGGGATAAAACATTCTTCTTACACATGATATAAAACTAAGTTTAACAAACAGTAAATCTAGAGATGGAATTTGGGCCTGATCTTTTTACACAGTCCTAATCATCCAGCAACTAATTCACTGCCCAAAATTCAGGGTCAGCATTGTTCTAGAACAGTGGGTATAAAATATGTCCATTAAAGCTTCTATTTAATGTAGAGCAAAATATTTTGAGATTCTGAGAAAATTTTTGTAACAAAAGTGGTAGAGTTTGTTCTGAGGATTCCAGAACAGTTGAGTTTGCATTTTTCTAAATTGTCTACGATTTTATACGAATTTTACAAGTTCACTGAATTTGAATCTAGGTTTGAAATTTTCTTTTACAACTAGGTCCTTGAATCTTGCGCTCAGACCCTTCTAAAGATTTAAATTCTTGCAATTGGGTCCTCGGCGGCTCGGGTACGGCGGCCGGCCGAAATTCCGGCGAGGGGGCTCGCCGGCGGCGAGGGGCGGGGGTCGGGGAAGGTTCAGGGGTGCGAGGGCTACCTTGTGGGGGTGTTGTTCTGGTGGGGGACGGCCGGGAAGGGCTCGCCGGCGTTGGAGCAGAGGCGGCGGCGGCGCGGCTCGCGTCGACGGCGGTGCTCCGGCGGGCTTGGGGCGGCGTGGTCCGGTCGGTGAGCTTCAGTGACGCGTGGGGAAGCTACTCAAGGCTCGGCTTGGACGGAGGGGGTCGAGGTCGTGCTGTCCACGGCGAGCAGGGGCGGCGGCGGCGACGGCAGCGCGGGCGGCGGCGCTCCGGTGGCTCTGGGTGGCGTTGGGTGGGTCGGCGAGCTGCGGTGAGGTGATGTAGTGGTGGCTGGGTGCTCAGTTTGGGCAGTGGGCGGCGGCAGTGGGCTGTCCACGGACGGGTGGTGCTCGGCGGCGGCGATGGCGACGGCGAGGCGTTCTGGTGGCCGGGGGCTCGCGCGCGTGGCCGGGGTGGCGCTTTTATAGGGACAGGAGGGGCCTGGTTAGCGTGCGGGGCGGAGGCACGGCACGGCGTGCACTGGCCGCGGTGGGCGGCGGCAGAACGCCGGCGCGTCGTGCGGCACGCGGGCGCGGCGACTGGGCGGCCGAGATACGGCGTGAGCGCGGTGAGATAGTACCGGGCGCGGAGTGGGGAAGCAGCAGCGGCAGCGGCTCGGGCGGAGGGCGGGCGCGACGACTGGTGGGGCGCGGGGGCCGGGGCGGCACGGCGGAGCGCGGCTACTGGGCGCGACGGGCGGCGGGGCTGGACGCGGCTGCGTCGCAGGCACGCGCGGGCGCGGACTGGGCGGCGCGGCGTCGGGGCGGGGCAAAGCCGGCCGTGGCGGGGTGGTGCGGCGGCCACTGGCCTGGCGCTTCGCACCGGTCACGCGACGCCGGCCACCTGGCGCGCGGCGGGCGGGCGAGCGCGCGCGGCGCGGCAGAGGAGGGGGAGAAGCGAGGGACTGAAATGCAAAAATTCGAAAAAGTTCAGGGGGCTGGGTGCAAACAGGGCGTTTTCTCCTCTTTCTGATTTGAATTTCAAAAAATTTTGAACACGAAAGTTGCTCAAAATAAAAAGTTCTACAACTTTGGTTTCAGGCAAAACCTCATTTGGCTCATGGTTTTAAAGTTAATTTAAAAGTTTCAAATGTGTCCAAATGTGCCCAAATTTAATTTGAATTCCAACTGAACCCGTTTTAAATTCTTTCCACCCTCTCATTAGTTGGTTTAAAACATGGAGTTAGGCTTATGTCATTGATTTTGGATTTGTAATTACCAGGGTTGTCACAGTATGGCCCAAAAATTTCACACTCTCCAAAAAGAATTCACATTTGGAGAACTTAGCATATAACTGATGGTCTCTAAGGCGTTGGAGAACAATGTGTAAATGTTTAGCATGGTCCTCCTCGTCCTTGGATTAAATAAGAATGTCGTCGATGAAAACCACGACAAACTTGTCAAGCTCCAGCATAAAAACCGAATTCATGAGATACATGAAGTAGGCAGGAGCATTTGTGAGACCAAAAGACATGGCTAAGTACTCATATAGTCCATATCGAGTAGAGAAAGCGGTCTTTGGAATATCACATGGTCGGATCTTGATTTGATTATATCCAGAACGAAGATCAATCTTAGAAAATATTTTTGCTCCAGATAACTAATTGAAAAGAACATCAATGCGAGGAAGTGGATATTTGTTTGTGATAGTCACCGCATTGAGAGGCCGGTAGTCTACACATAACCTCAAACTATTATCTTTCTTCTTCACAAATAGGGCTAGGCAACCCCAAGGTGAGGCACTATGACGAATATAGCCTTTGTCTAAAAGTTCTTGCAACTATATTTTTAATTCAGCTAATTTCTAGGGTGCCATTCGATAGGGTCATTTAGAGATAGGTGCAGTGCCTCGCTGCAGTTCAATGACAAACTCAATATTTCGATCTAGTGGCATGCTGGGTAAGTCATCCAGGAAAATATCGGCATACTCGCATACCAGTATTTCTTCTAATTCGGAGTGGACATTAATGAGAGCACATGAATTTGTGCATTCTCGGAAGGGCAAAAATAGAGTGGTAGCTCCTTGGGTCGGGGAATTGATTTCAACGGCTCGGGAGGAAAGATCTAAGGTTACTCCATGCCGAGTCATCCAATCTACTCCCAAAATGATATCGATGCCTTCAAGTGCCAAGAGGATCAAGTCGGTGTTGATGACTTTGCTACCCAATTTAATTGGCACGTTTCTTATGAGTTGATTTGAAGCAATTTTACCACCTGGTGTAGCTATCATATACGACTTTCTCGTGTGATAGAAATCCAAACCCACTTTTGGACAGAATTTTGGACTAATGAAACTATGTGATGCACCAGAGTCAAATAATATGACAGCGGGCTTGTGGTGGATAGAAAATGTACCCATCATTACTAGTGCGCCATCAGGAAGCTCTGCCAGGGTGGTGAAATTGATCCGCCCTTCCTTGACTTGAATAGTTTGTTTCTTGCCCTGGTTTTTTTTATTGGTATTGGAGCCTTGGCCCTGAGCTTGCTGTTTGTACTGAGGGCAATCTCGAATAAAGTGAGTAGAACTCCCATAATTGAAACATCGGTTGGTGTTCCTCTAACGGGGTGGCTGTTGTGTATTCGGCCTTGGACCATTTGGCTGTGGAGCAGGGGGTCTTGCCACACCCTGTTGCTGAGGGGGCCTGATAATCCAATGCCTAGCTGAGGGGCATTCTGAAGAGCATTAGGTGCTGCATTCTGCACTAAATGATACCTCGGTGGCTGAGCACTCGAGGGTCCAGCTGGAGCCTTCCTCTTCTTTTCTGCACGATGGGCCAAAATTCAATCCTCTTGGGTGATTGCCAAATTAACCAGCTCATTGTATGTGTTCGTTCTGATGGATTTATACGTTCCTTGAGCTTGGTATTAAGACCTCTGCGGAAATGATCACGTTTCTTGGTATCCGAATCAGCATGGTAACCCGCGTATTGAGAAAGATTGTTGAATGCCTGAGCGTACTGAAGTACGGTGTGGGTACCTTGCGTAAGAGCCAGAAACTCATTCAAGTTTCTTTCCATGAGACCTTCAGGAATATGGTGGGCTCGGAACGCATCCTTGAATTCATCCCAAGTGACAACATGATCTGCTGGAAGCATGCCAAAATAGTTGTCCCACCATATACGCGCAGTACCGTGAAGCTGTTGCGCGGCAAATTTAGCTTTGTTGGCTTCGGAACATGGCAATGTCAATAAGGTAAACTTGGATTCAATGGTACGAATCCAGGCATCTACATCTAATGGTTCCTCCATCTTGTTAAACAGAGGGGGCTGCGTTCCAAAGAAATCCGGGTAACCAGCAACTTGAGGTTGGGGTGCATGGTGCACACCCCGCTACTGATGATGGGATTGCTGCCCCTGAACAAGCTGTCGGAGCAATTCGGTTTGAGCGGCCGTCACCTCCACCAGACTAGGTGGCGGTGGCGGTGGCGGTGGCGGCGTCTGCTGCGACCTGCTGTTGCCCGCTCCAAATCCATCAGGATTGCCACGTGTTGCCCCAACCATCTGAAATATGGTAGTTTAATATCAGCAAAGGCTTCATAATTCTCCCATGATTCAAAGAGATAGTACGGGAAAAAAATATATAGAACTTGATAGGCTTGATACAAACGGGTGTTCAATCTGTGGCTGGTGAGGAGAAATTTCCTAGCTCAAGTTCTGTTTATCTGAAACCTTTCAAAAGTTGGTGGTGATTAGGAAATGTAGTAGCCTGAAACTGTGGCATTCAAAACACCTCCGACTACTCCATCTCCGACTACATTTCCAACTACCAGGACTACTAATCCGACTACTATGGTTGTATCACCGACTACTTCGTCTGCATTTCCGTATGCCAAGACCACAACTCTGACTGCTATGGCTCATTTATCGACTACATCGACTACCAGACGGCTTCTTTGACTACATTGCCGACTGCTTCGACAACATCTACTACTCCTTCGACTACATCTTCGACTGCTTGAACTGTACCATCATCTGCTACGGCTACAGTTCAACTACATTGTGTCTTCGACTACCACGACTGCAGATCCGACTGCTTCCACCTTATCTCCGGCTACTATGGCTATACCTCCGGCTGCTTCAGTTGCACCTATGTTTAATACGGCTACAACTTCGTCTACACTGTATCCATGACTGCTTCGACTGCATCTCCGTCTGCCTAAGTGATACTTCCACTTACTACGACTACACCATGGCATGCTTTTACTTTATCTACGACTAGTACGACTACTTTTTCGATATGTCCACTACTTTCCCGGCTGCTTGAGTGATACTTCCGACTACTATGTCTGCAGATTCGTGTGGCAGAACAACCTGAATTAATCCGGCTCAAGCGTGCTACCCATCACCATGAGGGCAATCAGGGTTAACTCGCACTTCAAACGGAATAATCCATTGGTCTGTTGGGTAACCTCCCGATACAATCACGGTTTTTTTTGCCGATCGAAACCACACATACAAGTACTCACATGAAGGTGAGCCCAGAGGATACAACATTCCACAAATGTTACCTCATCGAGTTCAACATAAATTATTATTACAAATGAGAGTTCTTTAGAGTTCAGTGTAATTGAGTTCTTCAGAGTTCAATGCAGCGGAAAAATAATGATAAACTACTCGACGATACATGATGTCTCGATGAAGGTCGTACAAGACATCACTCGGCATTATCATCATTGGCCGGGGACGCATCCCATTCCACCGACCAACCAGGAGGAAGCGTACACGGCCAAGTCAAACTAGCGATCATATCCTCGAGAGTCTCACCTGAAAACAAGCTACAAGCAAGGCTGAGTATACTAATACTCAGCAAGGCTTACCCGACTAGTGGAATATA
The DNA here is from genome assembly GCA_032594955.1 of Panicum miliaceum. Lineage (NCBI taxonomy): Eukaryota > Viridiplantae > Streptophyta > Magnoliopsida > Poales > Poaceae > Panicum > Panicum miliaceum. The sequence continues at coordinate 14,340,092 of CM064071.1, read as the reverse complement.
CTTAGCCGACTCCTAGACATGCAAGGCTTTTGGCTTGAGGGGTTTGTTTTGTCGAAAAGCACATACAAGTAGGTCCTTACTTTCAAATTTTAGCTCCAGATTCTAGTTTTCTTAACCATTCTAGGTAAGCAACTATCCAATATCATACATGGTGGAAGAATTAATTTGCATCCAACAAGATTAATCATCATCATTGTTCCTCTTCTTACTCTATGTGGTAAAAGGGACGATTCGAATCGAATTTCTTAACCTTGCAAGGGAAACCTAAACACACGTCACGTGGTTACTCACAGAGTCACACGTGCAACTTTTCCCTTCAATTCCGCTTCACGAAACAGGCCCACCGCCCTTGACTACATGTCCCCATGTCCTAGCCATGGCGGCACATGCAACCACCATTAGCTAGATGTGAACGAATTCAAGATGGTGGGGAGTATATTCCGGCCTCGGTTCAATCCGGTACTTAAGCTTACCGATTACCATATTCTCGGCATGTGGTTAGTACGTTCAAAGACTTAACCACCACCTACCACACACTGCGGCCTTAGCATTTTTAACTAAATAGACGGGGCCTCAATCATCAACATAAATATCGTACCATAGCCCCATTCGTCGACCTTATGATTGCAGCATGTAGTAAACATTCAGCTCCTATATTCTCGCGAGTGACAGGAAATCACTCGACTTTTACCGGAGTCCTATTAGCATCGCATTCTATCGAACCTTACCTCTAGTGTTCAGATCAGGGGTACCTAGGATCATGCAACTAAGTTTTCATTCAACTCCTATAAACTTAATGCACAAGTAAAATAGAGTAATAAGTTGCATAATTTTAGAAAAATAGGGTTCATGCTCCGGGGCTTGCCTTCTTGGGTAAAGCTAGCTTGGGGCTCGTCCGAACTTGGGATCGGGTCTTCGAAAGCTTCAGTTAGATTCACTTGAGCTTCACGCTGCTCATTCTCGGACGCGGGCACCAGCTCGTACGTTCCGTCAGCGAGAGTAGTCGATTCTATATGAATGCACAAGTGTAAGTTATAGTGATGGTATAAGACGATTATTTTCCTTCACGATAAAGTTGCAGTCTACAAAACATCGATTTTGTTGGGAAGTCACTTAGTTAAGATTTCTTTGGGCAATTGTTAATAGAGTATAACTTAATTATTGACTTCATGAAATAAGAAGGGGTTGTGTTATATGGGAAACTTAATTTTCTAAGCACAACATGGATTAAACACAACTTTTGGATTAGGTAACTTCTGGTGATGAAATTTTTATTTAGAGCACATTATGCAGAGACAAAAGCACTGTAAAAATTTCAGATATTTTCACGCAGCAGAATAATTATGTAAAGTGTAATACACAGCTACTGCTAGAACTTAGTTATTTTCATACAGAACCAACCATTCATATATTGAAGCTCAAACTCTTACAGGGTGTTAATCTATTCCTATATGTGTTACTGTAAATTTTTCAAATTTTACTCTGCAAGATACAAAGCATAATAAATAGGACAAGATACACCTACTTTAATAAAGATTAATTTCTACAGGATGTTTTACAGGTTTTCTGAGTATGAAACTTTTTATACAACAAGAGCTACTCTAAGGTGTGCTACAGTAACAAGTTGAACATTTTCCAAGCAAAGAAACTAATTATTTGAATTTTCCAAGCAAAGAAACAAGTTGAACATTTTCCAAGCAAATAGGTTACAGAGAGTAAAAAGGTTCTAAACATTTTCTGTGGTATTTAGGCATCAATACAACAGTTTTGGAAAAGTTTCACCACATGAATCACAACATAACAGCAGTTATAAATTAGTTTTATTATTTCATGGCATAAACAAGGTTTATCAAAAAGTTTAGTTAGAGATGGGATCGGGTCCTAATATTTCTACATTGGCCTACAAATCAAGCAACCAAACTACTGTTAAATTTTCAGGTTTAGCCTTTCTCTACAACAGGGGGTACATTTAAAGTCTATTAAACCTTCCATTTAATTTACAGCAAGATTTAGCAAGCAACTGAAGAAAAACATGTAACAAAAGTCATAGATTTTCATCTAAAGATTCCAGAACAGTTGAGTTTGTAATTTTCCGATTTTCCTACGATTTTATACAAATTTTACAAGTTCACAGTTTTAGAATTCAAAGTTTAACACAGGTTTACAGTTATGCCCCTACAAACTTGCGTGTAGACTCTTTTAAAGATTTCAATCATTGCAATTGGGTCCCTGGGCGGCGCTGGCATGGCAGCCGGCCAGATTCCGGCGAGGGGGCTCGTCGGCGGCGAGGGGAAAAGGGTCGGGGAGATCCAGAGCTCCCTATTTCAATAGTTCAGTCATAGGCTTAGCAATTCTGGAGAAATCCGGAATGGAACGACGATAGTAACCGGCTAAGCCAAGAAAACTGCGAATCTGATGAACAGAGGTAGGAGGTTTCCAATCCATCACTTCTTGTACCTTGCTGGGGTCAACGGCTATGTCTTCGCTGGAAATAGTGTGACCCAAGAATTTCACACTATCCAACCAGAATTCGCACTTAGAAAATTTAGCATAGAGCTGATGGTCTCTGAGACGCTGAAGAACAATGTGTAGGTGCTTAGCGTGCTCTTCCTCATTCTTAGAATAGATAAGGATGTCATCAATGAAAACTACGACGAATTTGTCGAGCTCGGGCATGAATACCGAATTCATGAGATACATAAAATAGGCAGGGGCATTTGTGAGACCAAAGGACATGACCAAGAATTCATATAGTCCATATCGTGTGGAAAAGGCGGTCTTAGGAATATCGCATGGACGAATCTTTATCTGATGATATCCAGATCGAAGATCAATCTTTGAGAAAACTCTAGCTCCAGATAATTGGTCAAAGAGAACATCGATGCGGGGAATTGAGTATTTATTCTTAACGGTTACCGCATTGAGAGGTCGGTAGTCCACACATAATCTTAAACTGTCATCCTTTTTCTTTACAAATAGGGCTGGACATCCCCAAGGTGATGCACTAGGGCGAATGAAACCTTTGTCCAGTAGTTCTTGGAGTTGTGTTTTTAGTTCGGCCAATTCCTTAGGTGGCATTCTATAGGGTCTTTTGGATATAGGTGCAGTGCCTGGTTGCAGTTCAATAACGAACTCAATATCCCTATCTGGTGGCATTCCTGGTAAATCGTCCGTAAAAACATCGGCATACTCACATACCACTGGAATATCCTCTAGTTTGATTCCTTCCACCACGAAAGCACAAGAATTCGTGCACTCCCGGAACGATAGGTAAAGGGTGGTGGTTCCGTGACTAGGTGAATTTATTTCAACAGCTCGGGAAGAAAGGAACAGTATGGCTCCGTGCATAGTCATCCAATTCATACCCAAAATAACATTCATGCCTTCAAGGGGTAAAAGAACAAGGTCCGTGTTGATGATTTTACTACCCAATTTTATCAGTACCAGTCTTTTTATTTGGTTGGAAGCAATTTTTCCACCCGGTGTTGATATCATATATGACCCTTTTGTGTGACAAAAATCCTAGCCTACTTTTGCACTGAACTTTGCAGTAATGAAACTATGTGATGCACCAGAATCAAACAATATAACTGCAGGCTTGTTATGGATAGAGAATGTACCCTTCATAATTGGTGCTCCTTCAGGAAGTTCTGCAAGAGTGGTGAAATTGATCCGTCCTTGTTTGACCTGAATGGTCTGCCTCTTGCCTTTGTTCTTATTAGAGGCTTGGCCCTGATTTTGCTGCCTAGGCCAAGGGCATTCTCGAGCAAAATGACTGGAACTTCCACAATTGAAACAACGATTGGTGATGTTTGGACGAAGGAATTGCTGAGTAGCGGGCCTTGGTCCAGTTTGCTGAGGCACAGGGGGTCGTACAACACCTTGTTGCCGCGGGGGCCTGACAATCCAACGTCCTGGCTGAGGGGCCTTCTGTGGAGCTGTAGGCGCAGCATTTTGCACTAAGCGATACCTGGGTGGCTGAGCATCCGAGGGTCCAACTGGCGCCTTCCTCTTCTTTTCGGCACGGTGAGCCACAATACAATTCTCTTGGGTAATTTCCATGTTTACCAGCTCATTATATGTATTGGCCTTGACAAGGTCCAGCCACTCCTTGAGTTTGGTACTCAATCCTCTGCGGAAACGATCACGCTTCTTAGCATCCGTGTCTGCGTGATAGCCCGCATACTGGCACAGATTGTTGAAGGCCTGAGCGTACTGAAGTACAGTGCGGGTACCCTGAGTGAGAGCTAGAAACTCATTTAGCTTTCTTTACATAAGACCTTCTGGGATATGGTGTGCCTGGAACGCAGTTTTGAATTCGTCCCAGGTGACAATGTGATCAGCCGGGAGCATAGCAAAGTAATTGTCCCACCAAAGACGAGCTGTACCGCGAAGCTGCTGAGCGGCATAGCGAGCCTTGTTTTCATCCGAGCATGGGACCACAAGCAGAGAAAATTTGGACTCGATTGTGCGAATCCAAGCGTCCGCATCCAAGGGTTCCTCCGTCTTGTGAAACAAGGGAGGTTGGGTCCCATGGAAATCCGTATAACCGGCAGCTTGAGGTTGGTGGACATTGTGCCCACCAAGCTGTTGGTGTTGTCCTTGCACGAGCTGGCGAAGCAACTCGGTTTGAGCGGCCATTACTTCCACCAAATTGGGTGGTGGCGGTGGCTGCTGTTGTGATTCACTAGCGCTAGCACCAAAACCTTCCGGGTTACCACGGGTTTCTCCAACCATCTGAAATGTGAAGGTTTACCATTAGCAACGTGATCCATATTGCTTCTATGATTCAAAAGGATTAGCGCGGAAAGTAGACTTCCGAAAGTTCATGGATAGAATCATGGACAGAATATTGTCTGCCATAAGAAACTTATAACTCCTGGTAGGTTCATCCAAAATTGCTCATATTTTGGCAGTGGGTAGGGAATTTAGAGATGTACATTTTGGTATTCAATTCAGACGCTAAATCGATGGCCAAGATGGTCGAAAGATTTACTCTTTGCTTTGCTGGTTTGGCTGTTTTTCAGCAGAACGAGTTATAGTATCTTGCCTATAACTCAAACTAGCAAGATCCAATAGTGCTGAAATTTTGTGAGAACCCAGATCACAACATTTGTGAAAATTTTGGTATTCAACACTCAGTCTAGAAATGTAAGGAGACATGGGTAAAAATTCCGACAAGTTTCTGCAATCACAGATTCAATTGCTTTCCAACATCACAATCAAAACACCAAGTTTTTAGCCATGGCCTACATGATTAGAGTATCCAATGGTCAAGTTGTACCCATCACAAAAGAGGTAGTCAACTCTTAGTTAGCCAATTACAACACTTGCCAAAATTCAGGCTACACTATCAAAGAGTATATCCAAAAGTCCTCCTAGGTCATCAACTAGAAATCGTCGAGGTTGTTGACGGACGACTCACTGCGAGTAGGAGAGTGAGCTCCCATCGGGGGTGGCTGCGGTGCTTCACCCTCAAAGTCCATGCCTGAAACACCGTCAATCTTCTGTGGCTCCTCCTCATCTTCCTCCATAGCCACCACGTTGGGAGGGGCATTCTGATCATGGTGCCACTGAATGTGCTCATTAGCATCCTCCAACTCAAGGTTCAGATCATGGAGCTGCTCCTCCAAGTGCGCTATCATGTCATCTCTCTCACTGATGAGAGTGTCGTGCTCCTGAACTTGGCCCTCAAGTTGGCCAATCCGGGTGTCTCTGTCCTCAAGTTCCTCACTGAGTTCCTTAATCTGCTCATCTCTGGTATCTGTCATCATGTGGTAGGCCTGTGCAAGATCAGTGAGCTGCACAAGCGCCTGACTCTGGAGAGTCCGAAGTCGGTACAGTGCATTCATGCACCGCACGGAGGTCTCGATGGTCTCCTGAGCATGAAAGTCCACCAAGTACTGTGAGTGTTGCACCCTGTTGAGCCACAAGGGGTCGTTGTCCTGGGCAGCAGGAAACAAACCAATAGGAGTGAGCGTGACGGCCTCGAAGCACTGCGCACAGGAAGTTGTGAGCGCCCTCCTGGCAGCAAGCTCCCAAGTATCAGCCAAACGGTGACCAACAGCCTCAATCTCCAAGGCGGGCCACTCCGGGTGTAGTGGGTGCGGAAATATGGTCACGTTAACACGGCACTGGGTAACTCCATTCTCTGCAAACTCCAGTCCCGCGTAACGTGGGGGAATTGGATAGCCCGCGGTGCTCAGAACATCCCACAAGATAGAGGGAAAGCCCTCCCAGTGGAGACACTGCGAGTGAACGCATCCATCCTCATCCACCATCATGGCAACAGGCTCGGCCATCTGAACAAAAGATCAAATGGGTGAGATAGTAAAAATCCGTGAACACCATAGTGAACAGGTTCTGGATAGTGTGCTAAAATGGCCATAGCTTCAACAGTTCTTATCGAAAAATTCTCAACTTTTACCAGAACATTCCTAAGGTATTTGTGAACAGCTTTGCTAGTCAACTACAGAGCTAGATCAGGCTCTAAGATGGTCTTTCTCTTAAGGTTTTACTTTACTGTCTACCTAGAAATTTCAGTGAACACTGGGCCAAGATTTCGTGCACCAGGAAAAATCTACCCAGCCAAGAATTACCAAATTTTAACAGTAGCTGCCTGAGTAAATTTACAACAAGTTTTGTGTTGAACACTATTGCAGAAAACTGTAGTAAGAGGGCATAAAAATTTATATGGCAGAAGTTCTTATTTTGGACAGAAAACTGACATCTCAAGTTCTTTTGTTGTTTCTCATTATCCATATGTTCAAAAATTTTCAAATTTAGATAGGAGGTAGAATACAACTTTTGGAACAAAACTTTCAATATGAACATCTCCAGAAAGGATCATTTTCTAAGCTCAATAAATCCATCTTTTCAGATGTGGCAGAAATATGACAGATTTGCTAGATAATCCTTATGCAAAGACAATCTTGTGCACGCATGAACCTTACCACTCTCAAGCATCGCATTTTCAATTTCAGATTTATATGGTCATGATGCATGCACATTCTATTCGTCCTCACAAAATAAAATAATTGCCAAATAGCTTTGGTCTTACGAAGTTAGTTTCGGTGCCATACACAATACATCTCTCACTATAATAGCTAGTCGAAAATTCTCTAACCGTTCTTTAACTTATCGTAATCGCGGTTAGTGTATCTGCAGAAGATTGATATAGCATATATATATATCCATTGAACCTTTCATGCCAGCACTCATGAAAGCGTCCGTATTCATTACCGTTCACTATAGAAACGGCATCTGTACAATTCCCGCCGTACAGACGATGTTAACATACGCTATCAATATAGCGTATTCACGGGGGTACCGTCTTGAGACGGGGGTATGAACAGCGATCACCATACGCTGTGCAAAACCTTCTACTCCTAATATAATCAACTAATAGTTGGTATATTGGCAGCACCTCAAGTAAGCCACTGCTTGAGGGCAGCGTTCGGCTCGCATCACCGACAGGAAGGCCAAGCTCTCTCAGTTGGCTGAGGATACTTACCTTCTTACCTTAGCGATGAGTGCGTCGTTACAGAAATTAAAGGTCGGTTGTGCATAAAAGTAAGTTTTGACTGAAAGTAATGTGCAGGAAGTCAGTTGATAATATTCATAAGTTAGATAGCCACCTAGTAACTTTCCCGTAATGCCTTAGGGCTTTACGAACTAGGTACCATCCTTAACGAACCAACGCATTCTGCAAAACTCGCTTTTTGTTGTTCACCTTTTAAGAAACAAGTTTTTAAGGCTTGTTGCATTCTCTGGCGTATGCATTTTGGCTCTGGTACCAGCTGTGGCAGAACCACCTGAATTAATCCGGCTCAAGCGCGCTAACCATCACCACGAGCGCAATCAGGGCTAACTCGCACTTCAAACGGAATAATCCATTGGTCTGTCGGGTAACCTCCCGATACAACCACGATTTTTTTTGCCGATCGAAACCACACATACAAGTACTCACACGAAGGTGAGCCTAGAGGATACAACATTCCACAAATTTTATATCATCGAGTTCAACATAAATTATTATTACAAATGAGTTCGAATTCGTAAAACAAGGTACTTCAGAGTTCAGTGTAATTGAGTTCTTCAGAGTTCAATGCAGCGGAAAAATAACGATAAACTACTCGACGATACATGATGTCTCGATGAAGCCCGTACGAGACATCACTCGGCATTATCATCATTGGCTGGGGACGCATCCCATTCCACCGACCAACCAGGAGGAAGGGTACACGGTCAAGTCAAACTAGCGATCATATCCTCGAAAGTCTCACCTGAAAATAAGCCACAAGCAAGGCTGAGTATACTAATACTCAGCAAGGCTTACATGACTAGTGGAATACACTTAGCCGACTCCTAGACATGCAAGGCTTTTGGCTTGAGGGGTTTGTTTTGCCGAAAAGCATATACAAGTAGGTCCTTACTTTCAAATTTTAGCTCCAGATTCTAGTTTTCTTAACCATTCTAGGTAAGCAACTATCCAATATCATACATGGTGGAAGAATTATTTTGCATCCAACAAGATTAATCATCATCATTGTTCCTCTTCTTACTCTACGTGGTAAAAGGGACGAATCGAATCGAATTTCTTAACCTTGCAAGGGAAACCTAAACACACGTCACGTGGTTAGTCCCAGAGTCACACGTGCAATTTTTCCCTTCAATTCCCGCTTCACGGAACAGGACCACCGCCCTCGACTACACGTCCCCATGGACCACGGACCCGGCCGGGCCATGGCGGCACATGCACCCGCCATTAGCTAGATGTGAACGAATTCAAGACGGTGGGGAGTATATTTCGATCTCGGTTCAATCCGGTACTTTAGCTTACCGATTACCATATTTCTCGGCATGTGGTTAGTACGTTCAAAGATTTAACCACCACTACCACACACTGCGGCCTTAGCATTTTTCACTAAACATACGGGGCCTCAATCATCAACATAAACATCGTACCATAGCCCCGTCCGTCGACCTTATGATTCCAGCATGTAGTAAACATTCAACTCCTATATTCTCGCGAGTGTCAGGAAATCACTCGACTTTTACCGGAGTCCTATTAGCATCGCATTCTATCGAACCTTACATCTAGTGTTCAGAGCACGGGTACCTAGGATCACGCAACTAAGTTTTCATTCAACTCCTATAAACTTAATGCACAAGTAAAATAGAGTAATAAGTTGCATAATTTTAGAAAAATAGGGTTCATGCTCTGGGGCTTGCCTTTCTGAGCAAAGCTAGCCTTGGGCTATTCTGAACTCGGGTTCGGGTCTTCGAAAGCTTCAGTTAGATTGACTTGAGCTTCACGCTGCTCACTCTCGGACTCGGGCACCAGCTCGTACGTTCCGTCGGCGAGAGTAGTCGATTCTATATGAATGCACAAGTGTGAGTTGTAGTGATGGTATATGACATTTATTTTCTTCACGATAAAGTTGCAGTCCACAAAAACATAGATTTGGTTGTAAAGTTACTTAGTTACGATTTCTTGAGAAATCGTTAGTAGAGTATAACTGAAACTAACTAACTCCATTAAACAAGAAAGAGGGGGGGTCGTGTTCTCTTAGAAACTAAATTTTCTAAGCACAGCATGGATTAAACACAACTTCTGGACTAGGTAAATTCTGGTGATGAAATTTTTATTTATAGTACATTATGCAGAGACAATAACACTGTAAAAATTTTAGAAATTTCTATGCAGCAGATTAATTTTGAAAAATGTAATACATAGCCACTGCTAGAACTTAGTTAGTTTTATACAGGAGCAACCATGCATGTATTATTGCTAAAATATTTACAAGGTATTAATCTATCCATATATGTGTTACTGTAAATGTTTCAGATTTTATTGTGCAAGATACAGAGCATAAAAAAAAGGAAAATCTACACTTGTTTCTTTAAGGATTAATTTCTACAGGATGTTTTACAGGGTTTCTGAGTATGAAACTTGATATGCAGCATGAGCTACTTTAAAGAGTCCCACAGTAAAAAGTTGAACATTTTCCAAACGCAGAAACTAATTACTTGAATTAGTGCATTTTTCCCACCACAAAATTATATAAATAGGTTACAGGAAGGAAAAAGGTTCTAAACTTTTTCTGTGGTATTTAGGCATCACTATAAGAGCTCTGGAAAAGTTTCACAATATGAAATATAATATAACAACAGGTACAAATTAGTTCTATTATTTCATGGCATAAACAAGTTTTAGTCAAAACGTTTAGCTAGAGATGGTTTCTGGTCCTAATATTTTTACACTGGCCTACACATCAAGCAACCAATCTACTATCCAAAAATCATATTCAGAACTGGTCTACAACAGTGGGTACAATTAAAGTCTATTAAACCTTCCATTTAATTTAGAGTAAGATTTAACAAGCAACTGAAGAAACGCATGTAACAAAAGTTGTAGATTTTCTTCTAACAATTCCAGAACAGTTGAGTTTGTATTTTTCTGATTTTTCTATGATTCTATATGAATTTTACGATTTCACTGTTTTTGAATTCAAAGTTTAAACACAGGTTTACAGTTATTCCCCTGGAAACTTGCGTGCAGACCCTTCTAAAGATTTCAATCATTGCAATTGGGTCCCTAGGCGGCGCTGGCATGGCGGCCGGCCAAATTCCGGCGAGGGGGCTCGTCGGCGGCGAGGGGAAAAGGGTCGGGGAGAACCAGGGAGATGATGATGCATCCGCACCAGGTGGGGTTGGCCGAGGCCCAATAAATTAAGGTTGCCCGGATCCCAACAGTTCTTAGGCACAACCAATCGGGGAAAGGCCCAATCTCCCTAAAAGACTAGTCCAATAGGGGAAGGGTGGCTCTCCCTTTTAAGGTGGCTTCCTCCTCCCAAGCTAAGCAAGGTGGGATTATTCAGAGGCTCACACGGTCGCCGCCCGACTACAACTAGGCCACTCGGCCCCCTTTGTTGCATCTTTGCGAGCGGGTAATAGTGGAGGATGTCCTCATCATTAACTAATGGAAACCCGCTAGGGTTTGATTCCCGATCTTTCGATGAGAGGCGTGGATAACTCGATTGGTCGATCGAGGCGACGTTCACGGCCCGACTACAGCCTTCCAAGCTGAGCCTTAGCAACCGATACACCCCCTCCAATGGTTGTCGCAATCTTGTGGAGCGCGGCACTCGGCCACTAGGGCACTCGTCCTGCAAGCAATCGAAGAACTAGCAAGAACAAGTATGACAAGTACTGAATTTACTAGATGTAAATGAAGGTTTCACACGCAATCTCAATAATGGTGGGGTTCCGAAGACAAGAAGACGGGCGGCTAATCCAGCACGCGCGCTTGCAAGCAAGTAGCGGAGGCTAAACTTGATCTAAACAAAACCCAAGCATCCTTGGTGGCGGCTAAGGGGTATAAGTACGTGGGAGGACGACCACAGGGGTGCTGGGGTCGTACTCCAACCCTAGGACGCGTCTGTAATGGACTCAAATTGATACACGGCCCATTGGGCCAAAACAGGGTGACGCAGCACCATGTGCAGAAAAGGGCTCTGTATTAATTTTACGATTGCGGCCGACTCGTAATAGATATGGATATGAAGCCGGATCTGTTTGAAAGAAGACTTCATAAGCTTTCCACGAAGTACTTGAACGCCCCAATCCGAGTTTATATGCGACCGTGGTGTCCGTCACAAGTTGGTACTATTCTGCAGTCCGAATCCAGCCTGCGCGAATCCGTTTCCCTTTTGGTCGCCTCCTTGGTTCCTAAGCAAAACAAGAGTACACGGGTCTCCATGGTCTAAACATGATGTACATGAGCTTAGATTTGAACTCACCTGATGATTAAGTTGATGCGCACGAGCACGAGTAATAGGACCAGCAATAGGTACTTGTGTCGGAGTGGATGTATCGTTGGTGTTGATGTCCTCATCATCCTCCCCTTTTTGCATTTGAGTCATCCTCGACTCAAGATCATCTTCTTCTCCCAAATATGGCTTCAAATCATGTGGATTCAATCGTGATTTAGCCTTTTGACATGTCGTGCAGCGAGCAACAAATCTCTCCACATCTCTTCTCATCTTTGGCGAAAAGAAATGACCAGCAAGTATATCTTCCGTTTTCTTTGCTCCAAAATGCCCCATTAAACCACCTCGATGCACTTCCTGCAACAATAACAAGCAAACGAAGCTAGCTGGAATGCATAGCTTGTTAGCTCTAAAGACAAACCCATCACTAACGATGAATTTGTTCCATCCCTTCCCCTCTTTACAATGCAGCAACACATCTTTAAAATCAGCATCATTAACATATTGATCTTTAATAGTTTCCAATCCAAATATTTTGTAATCAAGTTGGTTCAGCAAGGTGTATCTCCTAGACAATGCATCAGCAATTATATTCTCTTTCCCTTTCTTGTGCTTAATAACATAAGGAAACGATTCAATAAATTCAACCCACTTAGCATGTCTACGGTTCAATTTTCCTTGACTACGAATATGTTTTAAAGATTCATGATCTGAATGAATAACAAACTCTTTGGGCCATAGATAATGCTGCCATATTTCTAATGTGCGAACAAGAGCATACAATTCCTTATCATAAGTAGAATAATTCAGAACAGGCCCGCTCAATTTTTCACTAAAATAAGCAACAGGTTTGCCTTCTTGTAACAAAACACCACCCAAACCAATGCCACTAGCATCACATTCAAGCTCAAAGGTTTTATTAAAATCAGGGAGTTGGAGGAGTGGTGCATGTGTCAACTTATCTTTTAGTGTGTTGAAGGAGTTCTCTTGTGTTTTACCCCAACTAAAAGGCACTCCCTTCTTTGTAAGCTCATTCAAAGGCGCGGCAATGGTGCTGAAGTCCTTCACAAAACGACGATAGAAACCAGCAAGTCCTAGGAAACTCCGCACTTACGTGATAGCCTTCGGTATAGGCCATCCATGTATAGCTTCCACCTTGGCTTGATCAACCTCGATTCCCTGTGGAGTCACGACATAGCCAAGAAAAGACGCTCGATCGGTGCAAAAGGTGCACTTCTCAAGGTTACCAAATAAACATGCATCTCGTAAAGCTTTAAAAACAGCACGTAAGTGATCAAGATGTTCATCGAAAGATTTGCTGTAAATCAATATATCATCAAAGTAGACAACAATAAATTTCCCAATGAAAGCACGCAGAACCTCGTTCATTAATCTCATGAAAGTACTAGGTGCATTAGTTAACCCAAAAGGCATGACTAACCACTCATATAACCCGAACTTAGTTTTGAAAGCAGTTTTCCATTCATCTCCCAATTTCATATGAATCTGGTGGTACCCACTACGCAAATCAACTTTGGAAAACACAACAGCACCACTCAATTGTGAAATTATTAATAGCCCTACAATCAACGCACATACGCCATGTTCCATCCTTTTTAGGCACTAAAATAACCGGAACAGCACAAGGACTAAGAGACTCACGCACATAACCTTTGTTGAGTAGTTCTTGCACTTGTCGCTGAATTTCTTTAGTTTCTTCCGGATTTGTCCTGTATGGCGCACGGTTTGGCAACGATGCACTAGGAATAAGGTCAATTTGGTGCTCAATCCCTCGTATTGGTGGCAGCCCCGCTGGTATCTCACTTGGGAACACATCAGAATACTCCTGCAGAAGGTTAGCAACAGCCGGGGGCAAAGAATGCTGCATATCGTGAACTGAAATCAAAGCATCCTTGCACACCAAAGCATAGGCAACAGAAGTGGAAGCAATCAATTCATTAATATCAGACTTAGTACCAAGCAAGCAATGTCCTTTCAATCTTATCTCATCTTCCCTGCTACTAATAGATTTGGCATTCTTATCGATCTCAGTTTTAGTTCTCTTAGCTTTAGCAACATCATCACGCACAATAGATTCAGGTGACATAGGAAGCAAAACGATTTTCTTATCATGATGCATAAGAGAATATTGATTTGATCTACCATGATACATGCTATCGGTATCAAATTGCCATGGTCTTCCTAGCAGAATATGACAAGCTTCCATAGGCACAACATCGCATTCAACAACATCATGATATGAACCAATAGCGAAATTAATTCGTACCAATCTCGTTACCTTGACCTTACCACTATTGTTGAGCCACCGAATGTGATATGGATGCGGGTGCGGTTTTGTTGTAAGTGCAAGCTTCTCGACCATATCGCTGCTAGCCAAGTTGTTGCAGCTATCTCCATCAATTATCAAACGGCACGAACGCTCTCTAATAACACACTTTGTTTGGAATAGTGTATACCGTTGATTTTGCTCCGCCTTTTCCATTTGTGCACTAAGCACACGCTGCACAATGAGGCTCTCATAATGATCTGCATCCTCTGCACCAATCTGCTCTTCTGGTTGTTCCTCAGTACCTGCATGGTCAGCAGCAAGCAAAGCAAGTGTATCTTCATCAAAATCACTAGCAGAGGAATACCCACCATCTCCTTTGACCACCAAAACGCGCTTGTTAGGGCAGTCACGTTGCACGTGTCCAAAGCCCTTGCATCGATGGCACTGAACATCTCTTGTCCTTCCCGTGGAGGCAACCGAAGATGCACTCGTGACTGGTTTCTGGACAGTCGTGGTTGCTGAATTTGTCGGGGAGCACGTGTCTTATCATTGGATGGAGCGGGTATTATCGACCGACTCGGGAATGTAGAAGGTGCAGGAGCTCGTCCGGTCAATGAGGTAGATGTGCGCGGCTGCCATGATGAAGGTTTTCCTGCAGAAATATTAGTTCTTGTACTAGCACGTCGTTCCAGCACTTCCCTTTCAGCTTTACAAGCAAGATGGAACAAACGGGTTACGTTAGTATAATCTTTATAAGCGAGAATATCCTGAATTTCTCAGTTCAAACCTCCTAAAAATCTAGCCATAGCAGGTTCCTCATCCTCCACTAAATTACAACGCAACACACCCATTTGTAATTCCTGATAGTATTCTTCTACACTTTTATTACCCTATCTCTATTGTTGCAATCTATGTAACAGATCACGCGCATAGTAAGAAGGAACAAATCTAGCCCGCATGACCCGTTTCAAAGCATCCCAGGTTTGTGGAATATTATTAGGATTTTTCTTAGCATGTTCTATCCACCAAACAGAGGCAAAATCAGTAAATTCACTAGTAGCAGCCGTAACACGTATATTCTCAGGAAATTCATGACATGCAAACTTTTGATCAACAGCAATTTTCCAAGTAATGTATGCATCAGGATCGTATTTTCCATCGAAAGAAGGTATCTTAAATTTTATTTTACTGAAAGCATCATCATTATTATGTACCTCACGTCGTTGATGTCCACCCATACCTCTCTGATTAGTTCGCAGTCGTCGGCGACTAGGAGCATCTTGGTCATCTAGTTCAATATCAGCGACATAATCATCCCAATTATCCTCGACACGCTCATCCTTCTTGTTTTCTCCCTCATGCCCATTTGCAGTTCTGGCATGCATCTCATCAAAACGCCTCAAAAGAGCAGCAAGGCTTTGGTCAATATGAGCGACCGACGTCTCCAGCCTTAAAAGCTTGGTGTTGGTGGCAAGCTGCGTGGCCTCCAACTGCCCAATCTTATCATTTGACACCAGCATATCTTCAGCAAGCCCATCTACATGCCTCCTCATCTTATTTTCAAAATGTTGTATGTTTCCCTTGGTACGAGGAGAGTGACCTAAACTCCCATCACCCTCTGATCCTGTCTTGGTTAGATGAACAAAGGAAACACGAAAATAGGTGAAGAAATAAGATCCTACAACTAATGGGATGTAGCTACTGCAAGGCGCTCACTCTCAACCTGTTACACAAGCTCTTAACAATTCTTACCTTGCTTAACAGGAGGGGACGACAACCAACAAGTCTGCAACCGTGGGATGAAGTGTATCGGTGCCGCAACAACAGGACCTGTCAAGCTATAGTCGGATATGTGGAGCTATAGGTGGGCTGAAGCAAGGATAAACTAGCACCACGTTAGTTACAAAAGCAAGCTGAAGAATCGTTCAACGGCGGCACTATGCTGGTCCTAGCCTAGACCGTGCTAGAGACGCGAGCCTGGACACAAATGAAGTCACGAGACACCACCGAAGAACAAAAAATGCACAAAGAATAGCCCCTTTTTCTTCCCTTCTTTTTCTTCTTCTTCTTTTTTTTTCCTTTCTTTTTTTTCCTTTCTTTTTTTTTCTTTTTTTTTCAGGGGATCCTCAAAACTGATTATATAACCTAAAAGACTTCAAAAGAGCCACACAGCATACAAACTTTTCCCGAAAGGGTAGGGGTATTCCGGTAAAAAAAGATATGTATTCGTGCAAAGTTGCGGTTTGAGTAAGCCGAGACTACTTCTGCCTTTCTGGAGCGCTACAAAATATGCAGTACAAGTGCGAATAGCAATGGAATTTTATAACACGGCGCAATAACCAATTCGGACTCGGAAACTGATCCCTACTCGAAACACAGCACCGCGTGCGATTCGGTCACAAACCAACACAGAATCTAACTCGAACTTGAAGACGAATATGGACTCGGATTCCGCCAACACGGAGTATGTATGGTAGCGCACGGTTGTGACTAGAACGTGACAAGAACTCGAAACTCTAAAGGACTAAAACTAAGACCAGCAACTCGACGCAACCGATGCAATCGAGAGTTCAACAAGCCCTAACTAAGCAGTGCTACCAAAGGCTCAAACGAGTTTATAGGATTGAAGATAAACTAATCTACTATTTTTTTGGCTTTTCTGGACTATAGGAAAAAATAAAATAGCGAAGAATTAGAAGTCTCTCACCGATAAACCTTGCTCTGATTACCAACTAATGGCGATCCGCTAGGGTTTGATTCCCGATCTTTTGATGAGAGGCGTGGATAACTCGATTGGTCGATGGAGGCAACGTTCACGGCCCGACTACAACCTTCCAAGCTGCGCCTTAGCAACCGATACACCCCCTCCAATGGCTGTCGCGATCTTGTGGAGCGCGACACCCGGCCACTAGGGCACTCGTCCTGCAAGCAATCGAAGAACTAGCAAGAACAAGTATGACAAGTACTGAATTTACTAGATGTAAATGAAGGTTTCACACGCAATCTCAATAATGGTGGGGTTCCGAAGACAAGAAGACGGGCGGCTGATCCAGCACGCGCGCTTGCAAGCAAGTAGCAAAGGCTAAACTTGATCTAAACAAAACCCAAGCATCCTTGGTGGCGGCTAAGGGGTATAAGTACGTGGGAGGACGACCACAGGGGTGCTGGGGTCGTACTCCAACCCTAGGACACGTCCGTAATGGACTCAACTTGATACACGGCCCATTGGGCCAAAACAGGGTGACGCAGCACCATGTGCAGAAAAGGACTCTGTATTAATTTTACGATTGCGGCCGACTCGTAATAGATATGGATATGAAGCCGGATCTGTTTGAAAGAAGACTTCATAAGATTTCCACGAAGTACTTGAACGCCCCAATCCGAGTTTATATGCAACCGTGGTGTCCATCACAAGTTGGTACTGTTCTGCAGTCCGAATCCAGCCTGCGCGAATCCGTTTCCCTTTCGGTCGCCTCCTTGGTTCCTAAGCAAAACAAGAGTACACGGGTCTCCATGGTCTAAACATGATTACATGAGCTTAGATTTGAACTCACCTGATGATTAAGTTGACGAGCACGAGCACGAGCACGAGTAATAGGACCAGAAATAGGTACTTGTGTCGGAGTGGATGTATCGTTGGTGTTGATGTCCTCATCACATGAGAGCTACCTTGTGGTGGCCTTGGTCGGGGTTGGGGGTGGCCGGAAAGGGCTTGTCGGCGTGGAACAGGGGGCGGTGGCGGTGCGGAGCGTCGGCGACGGTGCTCCGGCGGGGTTGGGGCAGCGCTGGCGGGTCGGGAAGCTCTGGTGGGGTGATGTAGTCCCGTTCCGAGCCTTGGTTCGGGCGGAGGAGGGCTGGGGGTGGGGTGTCCACGGCGGTCAGGGGTGGCGGCGGTGGAGGCAGCGCTGGCAATGAGTTCCAACGGTTCTAGGCGATGATGGGCGGTGCAGTGAGCGCCAGTGGGATGCTGTGGTGGTGGTTGGGGGTTCAGCTTGGGCAGTGGATGACCGGAGGGGTGAGCTCCACAGTGAGCTGGGCACGACAGCGGTAATGGCGACGGTGGCGGCGTCCTGGTGGCTGGGCGCGCGCGAGCAGGGCTCAGGACGACTTTTATAGGGACAGGAGCGAGGGAGAGAGCCGGGCGACGCTGGGGCCGGGACGGCACGGCGAAGGTGTGCCATTGGGCGCGGCGGGCGGCGAGCAAAGCCGGCGCGGCGTGAGGCGGGCGCGGCCAGAGGATTGGGCGCCGGGGATTTGGCGTGGGGGAGGGGAGATCACGCGGCGCGCGGTTGGGCGAGCAGCTGCAGCAGCTGGCTTGCCGGGCGGCGAGTGCTGCGACAGGCGGTACGCGGCGGAGGCTCGGGCACGGCGCGGCTTGTCCGTTGGGCATGGCGGAGGCGAGCAGAGGCGGCGACAGCGTCGCGCGCGTGGCGCGCACTGGCTGGGCAGGGGCGCGGCGTGGGGAGCAGTGCAGCTGGTCGGGTGGGGCGGGCCAGCCATTAACTTGTCGCGGCGTGGGCGGCAGGCATCGCCGGCCAGGTGGCCAGTGGTGACTGGCGTGACGGCGGGGGGTGTCGGGCGAAGCTGAGAGAGAAGGGAGGGACTGAAAGTGTAAATAGAAGAAAAGGCAGGGGCTGGTTTGCAAATTCAAGTGTTTGTCATATTTTTTTGTTCCAACTCAAAAATCTCTAAACATGAAAGTTGTTCAAAATGAAAAGTTACACAAGTTTTGTTTCAGGCCAAAGCTCATTTGAGTTCTAGTTTAGAAGTTATTTTAAAAACTCAAAAAGTATGATTCGGAGGGCACATCATTTCCTGGTCAAAAATTTGTATTCTCTTCTAGGCTTCAACTAGACTTTTGTTTATCCTGTCATCGATGATGTGCCTATTAAATTTCGCAGCCATAAGTGCTTTGAGGTGAGAGTTATTTAATTTGTTTGATTAAAGTACATGTACTTATGCACATATACACATCTATTTTCAATTCAAAGCAAAACCAATTTATCTTTTAAACTTTTCTTAGTTATTTATGCATCTTGTTAAGCTAATGAGGCTTGTTTCATAATTTAAACACCTCAGGTGTTACAATTCGACCATTTTGACTACTACATCTCTGATTTCCAACTGCTTGCCAATATACACATACATCCAGTCCTTCGCTAAAGCCTACCTAATTCGAGTGCTCTAGCTTCTAGGCTACACTCCTTGTATCTGGTGGTACTCAACTCTAAGCTAGCCTATTACTACCTGCACAAAAGTTAGGCTACACTAAGAGGAGTATATACAAAAGTACTCCAAGGTTGTCGCCTAGTAGTCGTCAAGGTTGTCGCCTAGTAGTGAGCTCCCATCTGTGCCGGCTGTGGGACTACAACATCGTAGTCCAGGTCAGAGACACCCTCTATCTCCTTGGGCTCTTCATCACTGTCAATGTTCATCACATCCGGTGGGACGTGAAGGGCTGCCTGCTGTGCGTGATGCATGTCGATATGTCCATCGGCAGCCTCAAAATCAATGTTGAGGTCATGGTTCTGCTCTTCCAAGAACTCGATCATTGCCTCGTGCTCACCTACGGTGGTCTCTAGTGTCAACACTTGGCCTTCAAGCTGGCCAATTTTAGCATCTCGATCACCAATCTCCTCAACCAAATCTTGCATCTGCTCGTCCCTCAAATTAACTGCCCACTGGAAGGATTGAGCAAGGTCTATCACCTGTGCCATCCCTTTACTCTGAAGTGCCTGTAGTCGGTATAGTGCATTCATGCACCGGGCTGGAAAGAGTATGGTCTCGACTGAAATCTGATCTGCCAAGTGGCCTAGATGTGCAAATCTGTCTAGCCATAGAGGGTCGCTCTCGCTGACTGCCGGAAACAGCCCAGCTGGAGCCAAGATCACGTCCAAGGCGTGCTGCTCACAAAATGTGGTGAGCGCCTTCATTGCTGCTGCCTCCCACAAGTCAATGAGGCGGTGTCCGACTACTTCTATCTCAATGGCGAGCCACACGGGTTTGAGTGGGTGCTGGGGAATGGTCATGCGCACACGGCACCGACGGACACCCGTCTCCATGAATTCCTGCCCCACATAAAGCGGCGGATTCGGGTAACCAGCGGTGCTCAACACGCCCCACAAGATGGAGGGGAAGCCCTCCCAGTGCAGGCACGCTAAGTGTGCATGTCCTTCCTCATCAACCACCATAAGAACCGGATCAGCCATCTGATTCACAAGCTTAAAGGGTGAGATAACGAAAATTGATGCTCAATCAAATAAACAAATTCTGGACAGTGCACAAAACTGAGCATAACTTCTGTAGGTGATAAGTAATAAGTCGCAAAAGTTACAAGAGCATTCCTAAGGTAGTTGTGCACAACTTTGCTGGTCAAACCCAAAGCTAGATCATACTCCAAGATAACTATATCCTTAGATTGGGCTGAAAACAACAGGAACTTAGTTGAACTTTGGGTAGTGATTTAGCTATTTTGGGGGTGCATTTTTGTACAGTTCATCCATAACTCAATTTCTTTATTTGAATTTAACGATATGCAGCATGCACGACCTTTCCGTCCTCACAACTTCACAGTGGCCATTAACTTGGCCTTACGGAGTTAATTCGGTGGCTTAATTTAGTACGTCTCTCCCTATAATAACTAGTCGAGCTCTCTTCATTTTTAACCTATGGTACTCGAGGTACTTGCGGTTAGTGTACTTGCAGAAACTCACATAGATATCCTAATTCATATGGCCACCCAGCTATATTCCCATATTACCATAGAGCTTTACGAGCTAAATATAATCCTTAACGAGTCCAACGCATTTTTCAATTAGGAGTTTTGTGGTCAAGTTTTAGAAAACTTAATTTTAAGGTCTGTTGCATACTCTGGTGTACGCTTTTTGCTCTTTTTTTTTCTCAAACTACGCAGGAGGATTGTGTGTCATTTCATTTAAGGAAGAAAAAAGGGGTGACTACCGGAGCTTAGGAAAAGCCCCGGCACTGAGTACAACAAACACACTAGTTTGTTACTTACAACACAAACCAAAACGAGACCACGACCCAAAAAGAAAAACCAGGACTCAAACAGCCTATTGGGATGACCTAGCCAGGAGCTCCTTGAGCTTGGTGGCTCCTGCCGAACACCACAACACGCATTCACTAGACACCTGCTGCAGGAGCATCTGCACACTTGGCCTCACTCCCTAGAACACACTGAGTTTCTATGCTTCCAGATCTCCCACGTGACCAAGATGATGAGAGAGTTTAGGCCCTTTTTAAGTTCCTTAGGTACTGACTTGACAGAGCTGCACCACCAAGCAGCGAAGCTAGTCGTTAGGGTGACAGGCCCAGCAACAACCAGGTTCGGGTGTTGAAAGACTACTGTCCAGACTTGCCGGGTGAACTCACACTAGAGAAGGAGGTGTTGGGCCGTTTCTTGTTCCTGGTCGCAAAGCATCCTGATGAGGCAGATCCCTTTTGGCTAGGCGATCAGCAGTCCAGATGCACTGTTTAATGGCCAACCAAAGGAAGAATTTACATCTCAAAGGGGCCCAACTTTTCCAGATGCGTCTCCAAGGTGGGAATCTGTTCGAGCCAACAAAACAGGTTTCATACGCCGATTTGCTGCTATAAACTCTGGATTGATTTAACTTCCAACGGCACCAGTCAGGTATGTCCTGCTGCAGTACCACTCCATCAACAAGGTCCCAAAGTTGAAGATATTCCACCAGAACCTGAACCGATAGTGCCCCTCTAATGTCCCAAACCCAGCTCCTGTTGTGAAGTGCTTGTGCCACTGTTATGTTCTTAGCCACTCTCTTTGGTATGGCTCTTAATAAGTTAGGAGCCAATTCATCCATAGTGCTTCAATTTAGCCACCGATCTAACCAAAAGAGGACGGACTCGCCATTGCCGACCACCGAATCCATTGCCATGTCAAACAAAGCCTTTGCTTTCGCTGGAACTTGGATTGGAAGACCAGCCAAAGGTCTGATAGGATCAGTTTTTAGTGCCCACAGCCACAAGATCCTCAGGGCCCAGCAAAAAATTCAAGGTTGAGAATGCCTAGACCACCATATTCTAGAGGCCGTTGCACTTTCTCCCAAGAAACAAGGCAATTCCCTCCATTAGCCTTCTCGTTACCCTTCTAGAGAAACCCCCGATGCTTCTTGTCAATGGCCTTAGTTACCCACTTTGGGAGGTCCAATGCAATCAACATATAGGTGGGAACGACTGACAAGACCACTCGGGTTAACACCAGTCAACCCAATTTATTCATGAGGGATGCCTTCCAACCTGGTAGCAGATCTGCCACCTTGTCAACAAGAGGTAGGATTGGTATGGAGACCAGGGGCATGTCCAAACAAGTCAAGTTGGAACTTCATAACCTGGAGGTCGTTGCTTGTGGGGCGCAAAAATATTACCGCGTCATCTGCATAGAAGGAGGCTCGGTGTGTAGCATGATGAACTGCAAGAGGCTGCACAAGTTGCTGCTGGATAGCATAGTTGATCAAAGAATTCAGCACATTCATCACCAATATAAAAAGCATCGGGGACAGGGGATCCCCCTGTCGCAGACCAGGATGGTGGTAAATCACATCACCCGGCGTCCCATTTACTAGTATCTGCGTCGACGTGGTGGAGAGCAGCAGGCAGAGCATATTGCACCATTTTCTACCGAAACCGAAGTTCTTTAGAACCTCAATCAAGAAAGGCCAAGAGACAGAATCAAAAGCCTTTGAAATGTCAAGTTTGAGAAGGATATGGGCTTCCTTCTTAATATGCAGAGCCTTGACCATTTGCTGAACAAAGAGAAAATTGTCATGTATGCTTCTCCCTCTGACAAAAGCACTCTAGTTGGATGGGATCAGATTGGGCAGCAGCGGGGCTAGCCGATTGGCCATGATCTTGGTCACCAATGTAGCAAAACTGTGAATCAAACTGATAGGCCTGTAATCTTTGACCAAAATAGCATCTGGTTTTTTAGGGGAGCAGGGTGATAAAAGCCATGTTGAGCAACCTGAAGCGGGCCACATGGCCTTGATGTATTACTGACAGGGCTGTCATGACATCCTCCTTGATTATGTGCCAGCAGGTTTTGTAGAAGGAAAAGGTCCATTTTACTCCCCTCAACAATTCACTTCGTCCACTTAACCCCCTAAATAAAATTTAGGCTCAAGCTACTACCCCAAACTATTTCAATTGGTCCAATCTACCCCCTAATGAGATTTTTCTTTTTTATTTCTCCACTTACAAATGGAGTTTGAACATTAAATTTTGCAATGTAACTTATAATATGATGCCCTATGCTAGAAAAATACATTATAATTTTTTATGAATATTTTTCATGCAGAATTGTATTTTTGTGATAATTTTCGTGTTAAATGTTTCCAAATTATGAAAATAACCATGAAAAATTTGTAATGTATTTTTTAACATATGATATCATGTTCTCTATCCACTCACAAAATTTGAACTTAAAATTCAATTCATACGCGCAGAAACAAAAAAGAGAAATATCCTTAGAGGGTAGATTAGACTAATTGGAATTGTTGGGGGAGTAAATTGAGCCTAAATTTTGCTCACGGGTTTAAGCAAACAAAGTGAATTGTTGAAGGGAGTAAAATGAACTTTTTCCTTTGTAGAACCTACTCGTGAAGCCGTCTGGGCCTGGTGCTTTGTCAAGCGGCATGTTCTTAATTGTATTCCACACCTCCTCCTCGGAGAATGCTTCTTCCAACACCAAGAGGTCCTGCTGCTGCAAGTCAACTGCCTCCAAATAAATAGTGTGCTCCCTCTCCTCTGCAGTGCCCAGCAAATTTTCGTAGAACTGAATCACCGCTTCCTGCTTGCCTTCCTGATCAACAATGATCTGATCTTCCACTTGCAATTTAGCAATGATTTTTTTTTCTTCCTGAACTGGGCATGTTGGTGGAAGAAGGATGTGTTCGCGTCCCCTTCACGAAGGTATAGGATTCTAGACTGAAGTCGCGCAATAGTGCGTTCCAGGGAAGCTAATCCGAGGCAGTGGAGCTTGAGTTTCTTCCTGAACTCCTCTTCTCTCGTGCTTAGTTCCCTCGAGTCTCTAGCAATTTCCAGCCGGTGGAGGATCTCTTTAGCCATATCCAACTGGAGTTTGACGTTGCCCACCTTGCGTCACCCCCATCTCTGCAGGTCCCTACTGAGCCGTTGCAGCTTCAAGAACAAGCGTTCTACCGCACAAGAGAAGACCACAGGGGCATCCCAATTCAGCTGCACGGCCTCCATGAAACTAGGTAGTTTTGTCCAAAAGCTCTCAGAGTTGAAGTGATGTTTACCAGCAGAAGCGACCTTCATCCCAAGTACTAGGGGGAAGTGGTCAAAGACCACCGAAGCCGTGCTCTGCAGTACAGCATCCGGGAAAATTTCCTCCCAATTCACGCAATGGAAAGCCCGATCCAATCTGACCAGCGTGGGAGAAGAGCGTTCATTCGACCACGTATATTTCCTCCCCATAAGGGGGATTTCCTTGAGCTCCACCTCATCGAGGAACCTTCTAAATCTCCCCATCATTGCTCTATCCAGGTTGGTTTTATTCTTATCTTCGGCCTGATAAATGATGTTAAAGTCTCATACCACAAGCCACGGCCGCGAGCAGAGAGCGCGGACATTTGCCTATGGGCCATAAAACCCTGTGAACCACTAATTACGACCCTCCTGCTCAGCAAACTGTATAGAAACTGAAAAAACATCTACCCTGGATGAGATAACCTGACACATATCACTTTTCCAAGCGATCAGCACTCCCTCCTGGTGCCATTGGCTGGTAAAGTGACAAGCTTATCATAGGCAGTACCTAACATAGACAAGAATAGGCGCTGGTTCATTATCGCGACCTTGGTCTCTTGAAGACATACAATGGGGGCATTAGTAGAGCGGATGACATCGCGTACAGAATTGTGCCTATCAACTTGATTAAGACCACGCACGTTCCAAATTAAGATGGCTGAAGGATTCAACTTGGATACAAACAGAAAAGGTGGTCGACCAGGACACGAGGAATCAGACACCAAACCAGGTGCCGGTGCCACACACCTGCAGATCTTCCTCAGCTGTCCAGCCAAATATGGCGGCCATGGCCGGCATGTGATTGTTGGAGAGCTTCTGACCAAATGTCTTGAAGTAAGCATCTTGTATTTTGGGATTGATCTTCTCGTTTGCATTGAAACCAAGACTCCTCATCACCCTTCTCTGAGCCACCGTAGTTACTGGCCCTGGCGAATAGGGGCTAGCACCAGCAACCCGCCTGCTTCGACGTGGGAGGGACCCAAGGGAGAGGTGCCTTGACTCTACGTTTCTGGATCACAGGCTGCGGAAGA
The DNA here is from genome assembly GCA_032594955.1 of Panicum miliaceum. Lineage (NCBI taxonomy): Eukaryota > Viridiplantae > Streptophyta > Magnoliopsida > Poales > Poaceae > Panicum > Panicum miliaceum. Next base: position 14,314,686 of record CM064071.1, on the reverse strand, counting down.
AGATTGTTAGTTGGCATGCGCAGCTTCAGGAGGTGTGGATGCGGAGACATGGCCGGGTTGGACACTTTTCGCTCTGATACCAGCTGTGGCAGAACCGCCCGAATTAACCCGGCTCAAGTGCACTAACCATCATCCATAAAGATGAACTGGCTACCATACACTTCAAACGGAGTAATCCGACAGTCTGTCGGGTAAATCCTGATGCGACCACTTAATATTTCGATCGAAACAAAGCGTACACATAACTCGCACGAAGGCAAGTCTAGAGATTACAACATTCCATAGCTTTTATCTCACAAGTCTGACATCAAATATTACAAGTCGAGTTCACCACACGAGTACTTTAGAGTTCAACATAAAACTTTATTCAAAGTTTAACAACAGCGGAAAGAAGAACACGATAATCTAGCGTCGATCTAGATACCACGATGAAGCCCATACGTGGCATCACTCGGCAGAGTCATTGTTAGTCGGGGACGGATCCCACTCAACTGTCCAATCAGTCGGAAAAGTACTCGGCCAAGCCAAACCAGCTATCATATCTTCAAAAGAAGCACCTGAAAATATTGCCACAAGCAATGCTGAGTATACTAATACTCAGCAAGGCTTACCCGACTAGTGGTATGTAAATACGAACTACTAAGCATGCATGGCTCTATGGTTCAAGGGATTCTTTTTGCTGAAAAGCAACAAAGAGTAAGTCCTTAATTTCATATTTTAGCTTTCCATATTCTAGTTCATTTAACCAGTCTAAGTGAGCATCTATCTCTAATCAAATATGGTGGAAACATTTAATCATCCAACAAGTTTCATCATAACCATAGTTCCTCTTGTTACTCTATGTGGCAGAAGTATTAAGCGGTCTCAATTACCGTGAGAAATGGACAATTCGAATCGAATTTCTTAACCTTGCAAGGTAAACCTAAACACACGTCACGTGGTTACTCCAAGAGGCACACGTGCAACTTTTTCCCTTTATTCTCGTTTCATGTATCAGGGCCACCGTCCTCGAGTACAAGAGGTCCACGAACCACGGACGATGCCGGGCCATGGCTGCACTTGCACTCACCATTGGGCCCATGGGAACAGTGTCAAGACGATGGAATCTGTACACGCATCGGTTCAATCAGGTACTTAAGCTTACGGATTACCATATTCTCGGCATGTGGTTAGTACGTTCAAACGCTTAACCACCACTACCACACCTTGCGGCCTTAGCATTTTTCACTACTCAGACGGGGCCTCAACCATGAGTACTTTACCACAGCGCCGCCTGTCGACCTTATAGTTGCAGTATGCGGTAAAACATTCAACTCCTATAATTCTCGCGAGTGGCAGGAAACCACTCAACTTTTACCGTACCTATTAGTAGAGCAACTACTTGAACTTCCTATTCTAGTATTCATTACATTGGTGCCTAGGATCATGCAGCTAGGGTTCCAATCAACTCCTATGAACTTAAATGCACAGGTAAAAAGGAAAAAAAGTTGCATAAATTAAATACGGTGATCATGCACCGGGGCTTGCCTTCTTGAGCAAAACTAGTCGGGGGTTCTTCTGAATGTTGGTTTGGGTCTTCAGCGACTTCTGCTAGATTAACTTGAGCTTCGCGCTGCTCACTCTCAGACTCAGGCACCAGATTGTAGGTTCGGTCGGCAAGAGTAGTCGAGTCTATATGAATGCACATGTATGAGTGGTTTTGAGGTACAAGATAAACAACTATTTCATGATAAAGTAGTCAAAACTTAAGTTAAGTAGTCGAATACTTTATTTTCTTTTCCCTGGGCAGTCATTTATCGAGTACTTTTCTGGATTGACTATCTTCATTAAGTGAGCGAGTGGTTTTGCATGGTGCAAACGGTCACTTTTAACAGTAAGCATTGGTTAACCAAAACTACTCGTAGAGTAGTTTCTGGGTTGAGATTTTTATGCAAAACTACTCGTAGAGGTAGTTTCTGTGTTGAGATTTTTAGGCAGAGCTTGTTACTTAAGTACAAACTCACTGTAAAAGTTTTAGCCATTTTTATTCAGCAGGTTAATCATGAAAAATTCATTAAACGGCTACTACTAGGATCAAGATCTATTTGCACCGAACAAACTATGCAACAACTGGCGCTCAACTTTTTACTGAACAAACCTACTCGCATGAGTAGTTTACTATAAATTTTGTAGATTTTTCTTATGCAAGAAACAGAGGCTAACATTTTAGTTTAAAAGGATCTAGCCTATAACAAAAGTACTCGAAACATCTAGCTGTGCTTGGATTCAGAGCATGAAATTTTTATGAAAGACTTTAATCCTAGCACTGAAGCTACCATCCAAATTTCATGAGTAGTTCTTTCCTGAAACTCTTGAAACAACTAAAATATATTTAAATCTACTACTAAAATTATGTGGAAACAGCTCAAGATCCTTTTACCAAGTTCTAGATCTTAACTTAAGGAGTCCAGAACATTTTAGTTTGTGTTCTTAGGATTTTTCTATGAGTTGTTTTGCATCTTCAAAGTTAATAGATTGGTTTTCAAAGTTATAGTTTCAGGTTTACAGATGAGTCCCTGATATTTACAGAAAACTTCTTGAAAAGTATGAAATCGAAGCAAATGGGTCCTTTGCACAGGGGAACGGCGACTGCCGGCCAAAGTTCGGCGACTAGGGTTGCTGGTGGTGAGGGGTGAAGGTGGAAGATGCAAGAGGGGAACAAACCGCACCTGTTTGCGGCCTTGGGTGGGAAAGGGGTGGACCGAGGCGGCTTGGCTACGGTGGCACAGAGCCGGCGGCGGGTGCGCATGGTGGTGGCGGCGGTCTTGTGAGGAAGATGGCATGGGGAACGGCTGTGCAGCCTCGTGGAGAGGCGGGGAAGGTGGTGGGAAGGTTGGTTTGGACAATGTGGGGGCGGAGTGGTGCGTCCACGCGTAGGTAGAGCTCACCGGAGTTGGGGTTGGGGCGATGAGTTCAGGGCCACTGGTGGGGCTTTTATAGGCGCGAGGGGAGGGTTTGTGGCCTGGGCTCGAGCCGCAGGGGAAGGCGAGACCAGGGGCAAAACCGGGGGCGCAGCCGCCTTGCTGGCGCCGGCGGGGGCTCGCCCTAGCGCCAGGAGCGCCCGCGGCAAAGGAATGCCGCTGCGTGGAGGCTTCCTGAGGGGGTAGTGTGAGATTTTTTGGGTCCGTGGAAGATTTTTAGTGCGCTGGCAGGCCCACTCGGAAGGTGATCTCAGCTGTGCTGGTTTGCGCCGGCCAGCTGGCCTGCCGGCGATGGGACAGGGCAGGGGAGGAGAGAGGAGGGAGAAGATGATGGGACTTATGTGCAGGAAGAAAAAAAATAGCGGAGGCCTTTGTGAAAAAGGAGCTAAAACTCATTCTTTCCATGGTCAAATCAAAAATATTTGAATACCATTTGAAAAAGCAATGTATAAAAAGTTATTTTGAAATTTTGAAAATAAGTATTTAAAAAACACGTCATTTCATGTGAATTTTTGCACTGTTAGCCTTTGAGTTCGACTAGGCTTTTGTTGCTCTTGATATGACAGATGTGCCATTAAATTTTCAGAGTCATTTGTGATCAACTTTGAAAGTTACAAGGGTTTTGTTTCCAAGAGTTCAAATGGTTATGCATATATACATATACACATATTTATTTGCTTCAAAGGTAGATTTGATAGGTTGTTTCATACTTCTCTTGCTCTTTTGTGACTGATTTCATGGTTTGGATCTTTGTTTAGTCTTTTAGACACCTAGGGTGTCACATAAATCCTCTGGGTAATATTGTGAACAAACCCCTTATTTCGGAATAACATCCCTGAAATAATGGTTAACAAACATATACCCAAGAGAAATCTTACAAAGCCTCTTGGATCGGGCATTGTCGAGTAAGTGTGCAGCGTCCAGCATGAGAGCTGTCCCCTGAGGCACGCTGAGTGCCTCGTCGCATCAAGCCCCCGAGCCAGGAGCAAGATAACAAGCATAAAGTAGTCGTATCCGACCAATGGTGCTAGCCCCCGAGCCCAGGCATTGGGCAAGTAGCCGCTAGTGCTTGAACAGTCGATGAAGCCATCTAGTTGAAGTCGGTCCCTACTAGGATTATAATCAAGACAAGCAGTCGAACATGTGTACAACCAGTCGTAAACTAGTGAACTTCTTGTCATGGGAGCAAGGCTCCTTCAATGACATAGTGTACAGGTCGAAAACTAGTAATATGTTACTGGAAATAAGGGAGCGAGGCCCCTTCAGTAAACTTGCGCATAGTACGAGTCGTAAACCAGTAAAACGGAGTTGTACTGGTAGTATAAATCTCCCAGCACCAATATCGGATGTCTCCAGTTGATCAAGGATGAAACCGTCGTAAATGTTCAATATTCCAAGAATTTGGTACATCCTGACCATCCGGGTACTATAAGGGATAAGATCTAGGGCCTGTAACCTTGTGTACAATGAAAGGTCCTTCCCATCATGAGTTAAGCTTGCGTAGCCCAGTATCATCCTGGATTCGTCCAAGAACCATATCTCCAACGTTGAAAGATCGTCGTTGAACATTCCTGTCATGGTAACGACGAACTCCTTGTAAGTAGCGGGCCGAATGCAACAACGCATTGCATCAGATTTCCTCAGCAGAGTCAAGTTCAAGATGTCTTGCAGTGTCAGCCTCACCTTCTTCAAACATCTCCAGTTGTGGAGACTTTCACATCACGTCAGCTGGAAATATGGCATCAGACCCGTATAAAAGAAAGAAAGGTAACTGGCCTGTGGCTTTGCTTGGTTGTGTGCGAAGCCTCCAGACTACTGATGAGATCTCATCGATCCACCTGCCGCCCTTTTTGTTGTTCTCATCGTAGAGTCTTTTCTTCAATCCATCAAGAATCAATCCGTTAGCGCGCTCAACCTGGCCATTGGCCCGCAGGTGAGCCACTGAAACATATTTGACTTCAATGGAACTGCGTTCAAAAAAAATCCCAGAACTGATGCCAGTGGAAATTGGATCCCAGATCTATAATGATAGTGTTGGGGAAGCCAAAACGGTGTAACATGTCGCAGATGAAAGTAACCACTCGATCCGTAGTGAGCGTTGCGATTGGCTTGTACTCGATCCACTTGGAGAATTTGTCGATG